>JAMAKT010000024.1:0-452923 GCA_023628415.1 Hypoxylon sp. PDH2405
AATTATTTTAAATATATATTAATTATTTTTTATTTTATTTATTTAAAAAAATTATATAAAAAATTTTAAGCGTTATATATATAACGTAATTTATAAATACTTAATAATATAATAATAAATTATAATATATAATATTTATAACGTAATATATAATAAAAAATTTAAGTTTAAATTTTACGTAAAATAAAAAAAAAATCTTTAATAATTAAATAAATTAAATAAATAAATAAATATATAAATAAAAAATAGAAAATAAATAAATAAAAAATATATATGTAAATAAAAAATATATTTTTTTATTTATGTATATAGCCGTATAGAACGGTTGGAACGGTTCCTAATCTGGAATGAAGGGGCGGCCATTTTAACAAGGGAACCGTTCCAAACCCTACAACCGTCCCACTACGGTTTAGCCCCCCCATATTATTCCCCTAAGGTTGGCATCTAATTTTGTGGCCTACTTGTATGCATCATGAATTTAGAGACTACCTGTGACGTAAATCTTCGAAAGGGTACCTTAAGTAAGTAAAATAGGTACCTACCATCTATTTTCCCGTATCTCTACCTCTTCCCCGTTCCTTTCTACTGACGACTTTAGCTGCGGTGGCAGTAAGCTCACGCTTGAGCAACTTCCATTGCGACTACATTGGAAGCCGGCGAGGGTAGACAGCTCCTCAAGCCACGAAGGTCAGCCCTTTGTCCTCCAAACTGTCCTTCCACCTTATTCAAATCAACACCGCTAGCTGTTTAAAAGGCTGGTAGCATTCAATGAGAAGTTCTCAGCCGATTATTAAAGGGGGACTAACAAGAGGTCCATCATAGACAGAGCAACTCCGGTGACACCAATATCTACGGCTACAATGGCAATCCCTACAGCGAATTCATGATCCTTATCTGAATAGCATGTACCGCGAGATACGGGACCAACCCTACTACTCAATATAAGATGTGATAATGAAATAATCATGCAGCTAAGTCCAAAGCTCGTTGCACAACCGCATTATTGTCGCTGTTCCTTTTAAGTCCTACGTTGTAAGAAATACGCATCTAGTTACAGCAAGGTAGAATTAATGATTAAAACTTCCTTATGATGCTTATTACCACATCCCGGAATGTCTCTCCCTGTTGCAATGGCTTGTCGATGGCAACGGCACGGTTCCAACATGCGTCGTCATCTAATGGGTTCTTAGATATTATTGGTGCGTCTTACACCATCCCCGTTCAAATATGTATCAACAGAGACATTAAGCCGCAGATCTCGCATTGTGTTTCCGTGGGGGTTTTCTTACCAGTCAACCCAAACGGCGGGTTGGAAACAACGCTTCTATGCTTAAAACTGTTCTATACGTTAACCGTTTTAAAATAGCTATTGATTACCTTAAACGTAATAAAAACGGAGAACAGTATTGATGCTATAAGATGATCTAAGATATTACGCTCCGTCTTCTTTTTTTTTTTTTACTTTTCTTTCCTTTTTTTTTCCGGCGTGCAAACCCCCTTTCCTCCCACTTATTCCCGAATGGGTTGTTAAATGATAAAGCTACCTAGGTAGACTGTCGAATCGGATCAATTACCATTAATATCACTTATGGATCCAGCCTGCTTCGACTCCAATGAAAAGTGTTACACAAATGCCACCAACCATTCTTGGGTCTCCTCAATGTTCGTTGCCGACAATAAGAGTGTATTATCGCTACCCAGTAACCCGTGTTGCCTCCCGTAACTACCTAGGTACCTGATCTATCGTTACTGTAATGATGAGCGGGTAGAGGATTCCAGGCTCGCTGAGCTACGACAAATTCCCGGAATGAGTTTGCGTCCTGCGCAATATTTCCCCTTCCAGCGGTGGCAATTCTTCTGTTGATTTCAAGCAGTAATATCAAGTTTGCGCCTGCGTCTTCGAATTATTTGTCACTTATCTGGGTGACTGTGATAGGTTGAAGTGCGCTGTCAACCTCAGTGCCACGCCTGCTCGGCAATCTGAAATGGCCGGTTTGTATCATGCCCGATTCCATACCCAGAAGCAAGTTTCGTATGTAGGGAATGCAGACTGTGATGATGCTGAGCCCTTGCACAAACACCATAGTTAAAAGAAATTTCCAAGAGTGAAAAGTTCGATCTAATAACTGTGACTTCAAGCTTTGTGCTTCGTAGAGCAGTACGGCGAAAGCTGCAATGACTCTTTTCGATATTAGCTACCGGGCGAGTCTCTCGAAGATCTCGGGATATTTGGTATACGTACAAGATCCGGGCGGCGAAGCCGCTGATAACCATAACCTTCTTTCCCCTTTCCATCATTACAGGATAGATCATGAAGGTAGGAAGGACAATTAGAGCGGTTTCAACCACGAGGTTCACACCCGCAAATGCTTCCCAAAAAGAAAGCTGGTCGATGCATTGAACTCCCATTATTTTCCACACATAGGGCAAATGACAAGGGAAGACGACCACGAAGAAGGACGGGATGGAGAAGAGAGCAATGAACCCCGCCATGCACTTAACCAATGTTTGGTGGAGACTGTCCGGTGTTATATCGTAGAGAAACACGAGAATCGATGCTTGTACAGAGCTCGAAACTAGAATGAATAGGATATCGACGGAATAGACTGCTTTTTGTAACGAGTCTAGGTGGTGCGATGATAATGAATCCTCATGTCTCCCGACCCCGTTTGGTACGGCAAGAGACATTGAAATCGAGAAACCAATACTGAAAACCTGGAAAACAAGTTATAATTAGCATTCCCGCTCTGTAAAGGATGTTTGATTCTTACGATCGCGAGAAACAGTGCAATATCTTCTCGATTACGCTTCTTATGAATGAGGGAGCCTAAGGTAAACTTGATGCCGACCGCGATGATATCCGCAGCCGTCATAATCCATGTTAGCAAGCTGACTACTGGTCCGAGATTAGATGCCGTGATAGCTTCACGCTTGTCCATTTTTCTTCCCAGTAGGGCGGATACTCTAGCGCTGAAAGTGGTATAGTGGGGATAGAAGGGTGGAGTAAAAGGGGAACAAGGGTCAGACGAACCTTTATGGCTGTGGTTTACCGACTTGCTATTCTATCACGGTCGAAGCCAGTGATCAGCAAGGCTGTCTTCATAGGATTGGCGGCGTCATCTCAGAAGCATGAACGATCCATCAATTACCGTATATTGCGGCACCCTTACAAAAGCTCGGTGTGGTATCAAGACGGTTGGGAACAGGGGTCAGGGGTGTAACTCGAATCTTGCCGCAAATGCTTGTTTCGATGTGCAGGTAACACTGCCACGGTAAAGACTAGGTAGGTAATTTTATTTACCTGTCACTCAGCCCGAGAGCAATTACAGTATGTCAAGAAGATTTGCAATCGGATTAGACTCACACAATCCAAGTGCTACAATCTGCCTTTTACCTTGAGGTATAAATACCTTACGTTACTAATTCCTTCTAGTCGAATACTATGTGTACCTTCCTTTAATGTAAAACGATAAGACTTCGTCTTGCCTTTCATGTACGTACCTGTATGTATGCTTCTACCTCTTTGGTCAATATTTACAATTATCCCTTTGCCCACGCAGCCTCATGAGAAAACCCCTCACTTATGCTTATGTCACATTGCATCAAGCCAGTTGCCTCCAATGTTGGTTGTAGTTTATACCCCCAACTTTCTGTTATTGAACCGAGCCCGATGGACACTCCACGCAGCTCTCTCTATCCTGCCCCTTTCGCTCATCTTCGTTTCTGAACCATAAATGTCATATCGGCATATTTGTCTTTGCGTCTTTTTGGTAGACTTTCGAAATGTCTACGGTAAAACCTCCTGACGGCCTAATGAACTATATTTCGAATGCATCTAATGGAGCTGGGATTGCCATTGGGACGACCTTTGATGAGATCCATGGCTCTACGTACTTAGAAAGAGATTCGCATGGCCTTGCACGGCTTGGGAAGTCACAGGTGTTAAAGGTACCTAACCTATATTTCAAAAATACCAATCATTTCCCATTACGCTGCATCGCTCCACGCTTGGCAGATGCTTTATGAAGTCTATTGGCTCTTGCTAATGGTCCATATATAGCGTCGATTCGGGTTCCTTTCTATCTTTGGATTCAGCTGTTGTATCCTCGCGACATGGGAGACGGCAATAGCGTAAATAATAAACCTGTTCCCCATATACCTGAAGTGCCCTATACTGACTGATATTGGGATCTGCAGGTTGTTTACAGAGGCATTTGAAAAGTAAGTGTCTGAGTTAGAAATGAAGGGTAACACGGAACCATCTTTACGAGCTGACTGCCGTATCAGTGGGGGACCAGCGGCTTTGGCGTGGGGGTTTCCCATTGCGTGGATGTGTTCACTATCCGTTTATCTCTGCTTGGCAGAGATGGCGTCCATGTAAGACCCGGAGCAAGTTGAAGCCCTAGGCAACGAACTTATCTTTAAGCTATAGTGCACCCATATCTGGTGGACAATACTTCTGGGTTGCGATTCTAGCCCCCCGAAAATGCAAGCGCTTCTTTGGCTACTTGACAGGTTTCCGTCCAATTCCTTTCTTCTACTCTCCTCAAAGATGACACTAATAATTGGTAGGATGGCTAACATCACTTGCGTGGATCGCTACCCTCGCTGTGGGCAGCATCTTTACGGGCACGATAATACAAGGGCTCATCGTCTTGAACTACCCAGAATATGAACCCAAGAACTATCATGGGACATTCCTTGCTTGGGCCGTTATTGCCGTGTCCATCTTTGTCAACACTGTAATCGCTGGGCTCTTGCCTGTCCTTGAAGGAGTTATCCTTCTAGTACATGTGCTGGGCTTCATAGCAATACTCATCACACTGGTGTATCTTTCGCCACATTCCTCAGCAGAGGATGTTTTTTTCCGCTCTCTGAATGAAGGTAACTGGCCGACCCAAGGCCTATCATATTGCGTTGGTTTCATCGGTAATGTAGCAACCTTTGTCGGTAAGTGTTCTCACCTCTTAAAGAAATGACACTGTAAATAGCTCATCACCATTGTTACACGATAGGGGCCGATGCGGCTGTCCACGTAGGTGCTCACTTCAACATAACTCCCAATCCAATTACTTATCCAAACTTCACCGGTTAGATGTCAGAAGAAATAGAAAATGCGGCCTTGAATGTACCTCGAGCCATTTTCACCACCGTCATATTGAATGGCAGTACGGGATGGGCCATGGTACTTGCAGTTCTATTTTGTCTCGGCGATATCGATTCTGTCATTGTATGTCTCGCTAAACTCCCGCTTCGTATTCTTTATCGACGCTTTTCTCATCGGCGTTACAGAATTCTCCCACTGGCTTCCCATTCATACAAGTCTTTTATAATGGGACCGGCCGAGCCGGGGCTACAGTTATGACAGTAATCGTCATCTTCATAATTTGGTGTGCCGTTATCGGTTTCGCTGCTACGGCAAGCCGAATGGTCTGGTCATTTGCAAGAGACCGCGGCCTACCATTCCATAGGTTCATCCGGAAGGTCTGTCTCAATAACTCCTCTTTTGCTTCTCATTATCCCGCTAACTCCAAGAATTGATTTCAACTAATATGAGCAAGTCGCAGGTGCACGCACACACGCGAGTTCCAGTAGTCGCCGTCGTTGTGGTGAACATTATCCCCTGTTTGCTGCATCTGATCTATATTGGATCTTCGACTGCATACAACGATGTTATATCTATGTCAGTATCTGGCCTCTATGCATCCTACCTCATCCCATGCAGCTGTCTCCTCTGGCGTCGCACGACGGGACAAATCAAGCCGCACAGGTCCCGCGAAGACAATGGGACAGAAATATACATTGGGCAGGATAGAAGCCTTGGCAGGGCCCAGCCAGAAACTCTTCAGGACAATAGCGACTCTGACATCGTCCTTGAGGAACAAGGACTCGAATGGGGCCCCTGGCGCATACCTGGGGTCCTTGGTATCATAAACAACAGTTTTGCCTGCCTTTTCTGCGTGTGGGTGCTCTTCTGGGACTTTTGGCCGCCCAGCACCCCCGTGGATGCCGAGAATATGAACTATAGCGTTTTGGTGACAGGTGCAGTTATCATGTTTGCGGTAGCCCGCTACTTTCTAGGAGGCAAGGTGGAATATAGAGGCCCGTTGGTAGACTATGAAGTGAAAGGCTTCACAGCCCATCGCAGTTAAAGCAAGAGGGTGCAGACCTTGTAAGGAGTGGGCGTAGATAGAAGAAGAATTATCGCACACTTTATTGATATGGGCAATTAGCACATTCCAATTAACACCTAATTGAGCCAAATTTGCATCTCAAAAGAGATTAGAAGCGGACCCAACATCTCGCCCACAATCACTGTTCCATATAATATTAACCGACAATAATATTAAGTCTTTAATATTGGCGGATTAACCACGCCTAGAGCTTGAATTTGAAAGGCGGAGCGGGAATATCCAATCTTTGTGGACGGCCCCTGGTTGACCAATCCTTGAGTCGACGAGTAAACGCTTCATTGAACCCATCGTGTCGAGCAATTCCGTCGTCTGGCGGCACATTCCACCAAGCTGCTTTGTCTCCGAGGAAGATGTGTTCCTTGACTCCTGGAATCGAGCCAATGATATGCTCATCGTCAACCAGGCCCATGGTGATATTGGTCCCGTCAGGCCGGCAGTGATATTTCATGAAAAGAGGTGTGCCACAGCGAGGACACCACCCGCGTACCGCGATATCGGAGTAGTACGTGAGCCTGATGCCCTCGGTCAGGTCACCGAGCAAGTACTTTCTGTTAGAGCTACCGGCAATAGACCATTGGATGTAGTCATTGTGGAATAGCCCGAATATCAAGAAAGGGTTGGCGGAGGCCTTGCGGCATTCTCGACAATGGCAGATGGTGACCGACTCGGGTAACATCTTGCTTTCTAGATGAACCATGCCACATAGGCAGGAACCACGCAAGACAATAGGTGAAGGACCCTCAAGGAATGGCTTCGGAGTAGGATCCATGACTCAAGTTCAGTCTGATTAATTGGGTGCATAGGTATTTGAGGCGAGAAAGCTTGTGACCAAAGTGAACACGATTTACTTGGAGAAATGCTCGCATTTTATAACTTGACGGGATTTGCATCTTTGGTATAAGAGGCTTCCGCCATTGCAGTTCGTGCATTGTCGGCTGTCGCTTCATCTTGCCTTTACCTTGGGGCGTTGCATTTTCAAACAGGTAATTGCTGGTAAAAAAAAATACGGTAGGCCAAATTAACGGTTTGGTGGGGTTCGGGCATATGAGTCCTTGTGTAACACTCCAGGACAAGTATACCGGTATTTTATGCCAACTGCATTCGGATTGATAAACCTCCACTCACACCTTTCCACAGCCTGTCTCCCAATATTCAACTTTCCCATAACGAATATTACCACACGATGGCTTTACCTGATAGGATTCCGTCTCCCCAAACGACACTGGTGCCCTTCGTCTCAGCCGAAGAGGCCGCCACGATGGCGTATCCTCCCAATGCCCTTCCAGGTGCTCGCGATGTGGAAACCGTCTATGGAACTATGCGAGTCTATGAATGGGGACCGCCTGATGGGGAGAAGGTCTTATTTGTTCATGGAGATGCCACTCCTTGCCCCGTCTTCTCTAAGATTGCCCAAGGGCTAGTGGATTCTGGACACCGAGTAATGCTTTTTGGTAAGCAGCGTGGTCGAAACAATGACTACCTAATGTTCCGACTATGTTCACAAGCACCAAATGAAACTGACTACTGGACTCGTTACTAGATCTTTGGGGTCGAGGATATAGCGAGACACCACTAGGTTGTAGGCATGACGTTCGCCTATTCGCAACCCAAATACTTCTCGCCGTCACGTCATCGCCCCTCTCTTGGGTGGGAAAGGACAACGGCTTCGCTATTATCGCCTTCTCCCTAGGTGGTCCCATTTCCTTGGCATTTTCCGCTGCTTTCCCCGAATCAATTAGGTCGTTGGTCTTCCTCGGTCCAGCAGGCCTCATTCGCAAACTACCAGATGACTACGAAGACCAGTTAATGCACCAGCCCGAACTTGCCCCATCACAGGAAGCTCTTCGTGAGAAGGTCCGACAAATCCTTGGTGTATCACCTTCTGGCCCAGCTTTGAACATTCAATTGGACCAGAAGCGAGTGACCCCACTGGAGAAGGGACCGTCTCGGGTGGAGAAGACCTTCGACATGGGAGGAATCCTCCAGTGGCAGTTTGACCATCACAAAGGCCACGTCCATTCGTTCCAGGACACCGTCCGGTACGGCCCGCTGCAGAACAGAGAGGATCTGTGGGGGAAGGTTTGCGACATCATTGCTGGTCGAACACGACCGGATAGCCCCCTACATAAATCTAAGCTACTGGTCTTCTTTGGCGAAACCGATGATGTTGTTGTGGGAAAGGAAACGACTGAGGATATCCTCAAGTTATTACCGTCAGACCATTTGCAGGTTGAATATCTGCCGGGGGGACATGGGTTCCCTTATCCAAACAGTGAGAAGATTACCCAGACGATTCTGTCCTTTTGGGGTTACAAGCCTTCAGTATTGTAGACGGAGTAGAATGAACCTTGAGATAGGGTTATTCGATCCATACTTGCGGTTTGATAAATTTCTCTTATTGAAAAGACTTTTAGAGCAAATTGTTAACTACCTCCTAAACGGGACCACGGAATTAAGGCTGTGTCGCGATTTTACAGCGTCGTTTGTGAGTCACCTGTGCGATTGATTTCGGCCCCCTCAATTGCAGCCCAAGTTTTTCACCCCCGGCCTGCTGAGGTCAGTGCCTTAGCAGGGTGCTTAGCGCCAGTGCTTGGGTGTGTAGCGGCGATACTTAGCCACGGGATAGAATGACGAGATTCGTCTCTTATAACACGTCGTTCATTATAAGGGTACATGGAAATAGCTGATCTAGAGAATAAGAGTCAAATTTGATAATTTCTCGCATCAGTACTGTTTTCTTTTCCCTAGCTATGTTGAAGTTCATTTCCAGGCTCGGAACTACTTTGACATTTCGTCAGTAGAGAGGTGTAGCGTTTAAGTTGAATTTCTCTGACCGACGCAAACAGAGTCCACGCAAAGGTACATAAATCATTCTAAAGTTTCTTTCGTACCCGAATCAAGCACTGTAAGAACATAGATATTCGCCCGCCTCTTATATGGGGTTCTGAATTGGTGGTAGGGAG
Organism: Hypoxylon sp. PDH2405; assembly: GCA_023628415.1. Lineage (NCBI taxonomy): Eukaryota > Fungi > Ascomycota > Sordariomycetes > Xylariales > Hypoxylaceae > Hypoxylon > Hypoxylon sp. PDH2405. The sequence goes on from JAMAKT010000024.1 coordinate 9,158, forward strand.
TTATGTTTAAGTAAAAGGTCATAGTAAGAGGAGCCAGAACAAGAATGAGCCCCTAGGTAATACCTGTCAGCCACCCTAAAGTGCCCCGCATCGAGACCGTAAATCACCAAAGTACCAGTATCATCCTGAGGTGCCTACAGGCAATTTTCGACCTCTCTTATACGACTGTCTATGACGCTTCGTCTAGCTTCCATTCATTCTTTCGTAATTATTACACGCGGCGATAAGGCGCCGAGAAGGATAGAGCGTCCATCTCTACTGAGAACGAGTGCGACTGCTAAGCAGCAGCGCAGAACGAAAAATACTATGACCAACCCAGTCGCATTCCCCAGCCACTGTGAAGGGAATCCTTATGTCGCACCACACCGTAATTTGATTCACGATTTCCCCATGGATACCTATATCCTGGCTGATTCTGCAAATAGTTACTGATAAGATTCATAAATTCTCGTATATCTCAGGTTTCTTTGAGGACTGCGTCGAGATTGCGAGCTCTTCTCCTAACGGCAAGGTCTCAACTCAACCTGCTCTAGGGATAATAAAACGAGACTATGATGGGCCGAAAACAGATTCAGTGCCCAACAGGCAATCAGACAAGCAGTGGTCTCGATTTGCCAGTTACGTTGAGTATCTTAATCACCAGTATTCGAACGATGACATATCATACAAATTAATCTACGTGATACGCCATGGACGAGGAGCTCATAATGTACAGATGAACGAACTCAAAAAGTCAGAACAGGAAGGGCAGCTCGAATTAATCGATGGAGTACCATTAAACTGGAAAGTAAGGAAAAGGTTTCTATGTAACACGTATATTTCTCTATCGGCAGCATCACAACTAACCCTAATAGAATTATTGGGCTCACAAGGAGGGAAACGGCAAAGTAGTATGGGCCGATGCTCAACTTGTAGAAGAGGGGATCGTCCAAGCACAAAGTCTCTCCAAGCTATGGTTAGAAGAAGCAGAGAAAGATTCGTTACCTATGCCGAAAACAATCTATACTAGCCCTCTTGTGAGATGTCTTGAAACAACGAAACATGTATTTGCACCTGTTATGGTCAAGCATGGTAGAGATCTTCAACCAATCATCAAAGAGGACTTGCGAGAACGAATCACCAACCATACTTGCGATAGACGAAGTTCCCGGTCATGGATAGAGCTGAACTATCCCGGCTACGTTGTCGAAGAAGGCTTGCCAGAGCTAGATACCAGATGGAATGCCGATACATCGGAGTCGCTTGAACAACACATTATCAGGACACAACGGCTCTTAGACGACATATTTACGAATGACACTTCCCCTATTATTTCGCTCACTACACATTCTTATACCATCACTTCCATCCTCGCAGTAGTCAGTTATCCTGAATTCCAAGTGAATGAGGGGACAATTGTGCCACTTTTTGTCAAGGCAGAGAAGGTTACATCGAATGCTTACTGCCCTCGTGAATAGTTGCGCATAATAAATGTGCGATCTGGGGTCGCTTCGGAAACGCTGCAGGACGCCTCAAACATATGGGTACAAATGCAGTCTTATTAGCGCCCAGTACTGCATATTGCCGTCAGGGGTAGTCACTGCGCCTCACGGCTGATTGGAGCACTTTTGCTGAAGATACGGTTGGCAAGGCCTAAGATGACCTATTGCGGTAGGCTGAGCGGCCATGTAGCATCGGTGGGTGTGGTACCCTTTTAGCACATGAGGCTCTACGCATGTTGTCACTCGGGCCTATTTCCTGTCGTTGTTTCTTAAGCTATGACCCCGGGAGAGCGAATTCGCTGTTAGAGGGATTCTCCTAATTCTTGTTTCTTTTCTTTAGGATCATTTCTATTTTGAACAAGGCCGTATTATACACCAACTCTAGATTAATGGAGATTATACGAGAGATCTCTCGCCTTTCGGGGAATACCAACAAAAAAGACAACTCGTCACCTCACATCCGCATCTTGCAGGCAAAGCCCCGATCCATTTCAGAACCAAATCCACTGTCTACTTTGGATTTAATTATCAACACTCAAAATATTGACAATAATGTCGAGTCTTTATTTTACATAATTGGTGATGGCCAACCACCCGTACAAGCCAACGCAATACAACCAAGCTTGAATGTGGTATTCTTCCCAAATGGGCGTTGGAAAGACATCGGCAGGAACAGTGCTATGCACAACCGTATCTTAAAAGACTACCTAGAGCTTGATGATGCGCTATATGGATATCTCCACTCCTCAAGGTCTGGCTGGTTCTGCGTGGCCGGTGAAAAACGATACAGCTTCATGGTCAAAGACTATCCCTACATGCTTGCATGGACTTTTGATCCAACAACCCTGCAAACACGCGCCATACTCACTGCGCGAAGTGAATATGAGGATCGCTCCAGTCTGAAGGCCGCCGATGGGAGTTTCCACTTACCCGGCTTTTGCGCCGCGCATCTTTACCATCCACTTTCTCTTGCCTGTCTATGCCTCACAGATTTCGTTTTCTATCTTGACAAGCTCGTTGCCGATGAGGGTAACACGATTGGCCAAATTGAAGAGGCTACGGGTCATGGTCTGTGGGTGAAGAAAAAAGCCAGTACAGAGGATGTCACACTGTCTAAGCTTCTAGTGGCCACAAGGCACATTGCCACAATTATTGGCATTTTTGCGAACTTATTCAAGAGTATTGAAATTACTCATACCATCAGCGAGTCCCTGCAAGATAAGGAGTCATGGAGAAAGTGGTACGCTACTCATAGGAAGGATAGCGAGTCTTTGAAGAACTTTGACAATTGCGCTGCATCATTCGGCCCAGCTGTAGAGTTGCTAAGGCAGCGCATCAAGACGATTACTCATTCTGGCCGTGTCATGGACGAACGAGCAAGGGCTCAATCAAATGTGGTATGTGTCATTAATACTATATAAGCCACGTTAGGTACTTGCCATAGAACTTAACAGTCTGCAGATAGCCGGCGAAGTTGCTCGCCAGAGTCAACGGCTAGCAGAGGCCACCCAGGCACTTGCGATCGCGACCAAGAAGGACAGCTCCGACATGAAAGTAATCGCCATCATGACCATGGCCTTTCTCCCCGCAACGTTCTTCGCCGCGCTATTCGCTCTCCCTACACTCTCTTGGGACGAACCAAACATAATCACCCACAACTTCTGGGTGTATTGGGCCTTTACGTTGCCCACTACTCTTCTCGTCTTCGCCTTGTGGAATATTCTACATGAGGGAAAGGTCTATGTATGGCTGACTAGCTTGAAGTGCGATGACAAAGGAGGGAAGAAAGTTGAGGGTAATGGAAGCTCGGAAGGATTGCCGATATATAGGCAGTAATGCTTCGTAACCGGAGTATAATGTCATGCACAAGTAGAAGAATGTCTTTCAAGCTTCAGCATGAGAAATTATTGACTACACTTGAGATGCCTTTCTTCATGGGTACCTACCCCTTTTTATAAGGAGTGGGGAAGGCAATAGGGGCTGTTAGTTCACCAGCCCCCATTGCGCGGGCTGCCTTGGTCCGCTATACGACGCTGATTTATATCATTCTTCGATAATTAATTATTAAACAATAATCGAATTGTTTTCGCATTAACACTAACCTACCTCCTTCCACATAATTACCTAAATCCGGAAGCCGAATAACCTTAATCCATACGGATTTGTTGGCTCGAGTAGGTAAGAACTCAATGACGACTTGATTACGTGAACCTAAACCTCGTATAAATGTGCTTTATTTTGAATGATATGATGAAACCATGTAACTTGTGACTTCAAATATATTTTACTCTAGGAAATTTCAATTGAATGATTATTGATTCACAGCTACCTACTAGTCCCATTTCATAATTCTCAATCATGTACATACCCTCAGCACAGAGCGTTCTGACAGCCGGGCTGGCTCTGACCGGCAGCCTCACGAAGCGTACGTCTTCAGCAGCGCCCTATCTCTCCATCGCCTATTTTTCTTTCATAATTTTAACTAATTATTTAATGATGCTTCAGCTCGCACAGTAGCCGAAGGATCCGTCCTCGACTATGCTATCGAGAAATGCAAGGATGCCGAAGGTAACACACGGTGCTCAAAGCCGTTCGTCGTCACCAAGTCGACGTGCTACCAATTCGAGTGGAGGACGGAAGGCGCGCTCACTCACACCACGGCTGAGGTGCGCGATGCCGCGTCCGACGAGCTAGTATTCTACAGGGATACCAATGGCGATTGGAACCCCGAGAAGGGAGAGGTATGTTACCTACCTCCTGTCTATTTTACTTAGGCGTTGAAGTTGAAACCTGCTTGCTAATGGGATATATTCTAACTCAAAATCAGCTTGTCTACCTTGACTTTAAGCCTAAAATTCCGGGCACAGGGAATCAGACTGTGCACTACGAAGTGAGGACCTGCGAATAATCTCACAATATGCCATAAACTGTATGGAGAATAGTAGGTAGGCGGCATAATATCGAGGGATTCAACGAGCATAATTAGCGGGGCAACTCTTCATAGGACGCGTTTAATAGTAGCCTGAATGAGCGTGTAAACGTAGCTACATAGGGAGGAAAAAATGGTCTTGGGTATATTCACGGAACTCACACAAATGGAAATTTCGAAGACTTCATAATTCAATTGGCGTGTCATATATAAGTTGACATCGCTCATATCCATTTACGAGTCGTAACTATCGTTATTCATTCCATCACCATACCGCGCGTGGTACTTGCTCTTCATGCTGATCTAGAGCCCGGCCCTTAATTTTAGACGGGCCTGGTTGAGGCGCCACCCACTCGAGGTCTTCTGTCCAAATTCCAGCCTTGGTATAATCTCCGCTGTCAGCACCAGACATGAAACCAAACCGGAAGTACTCGTTGTAATTCGACCCGTTGTCGCGAGACCAGGTGAAATGGTCCGAGCCCTCATCGCCGAAAAACCCACGGTATCTTTCTACGTCGTTGACTAGCACACTGATGCCATCATACCGCAGTCCCGGCGGCGGATTCCAGGTGAACGTTATGGTCGATAGAGTGACGTTGATGACAGGTGCGAGGATCACGGGAAGAGGTGAGTTAAGTTGGGCATCACCCAGCAAGTCTCCCGATGTTTGTAGAATCGAGTCAAAGCCCCAGCGAGCAATGCCGTTGATGAAGAATCCTATCAGAATACCTTGATAAAGTAAGGATGGTCTAGTTTGCATGCTGGTACCTGGTACAAGGAGCAATGCTAGTACGTAATGGTGGATGCGCAAATTGAGGTTAGGCAACAAGAGGCAGATGATGATCCCCACAACGAATAGAGCATATAGCTTAAGGTAGCGTATCAATCTTCCTTCCTGTCGGAAACACCAGACTTGTCCGGCAACGACGAAGAACAACACAATGATGATGATTGCGAGCGCTGCCTTGGCGCCAGGTTGCTGATCAAGATCGTGTCCCGTTAAGCGCTGGATTGGGATAAAGTCGAAGGTATAATTCGTCAATGCTCCAACCCAGCAACCACCCAACCACAAGACCGTCTTTTCAACTTGCGCTGTGAGGCCTTGTAAAGCCCGTCGTACGCCCATTTTGTCGTAAAATACCCAAGCACAGAACATGGCAGGAAGAAATTTGCCCAGGATATCCGAGAACAGACCGGGGATTGAACTGTAGGATGGCGGATCAGAGGCCATACCCACCTGCCAAAAGATACCGATGAAAACGGTAAAGAAAAACACCGACGGGGATGTGGTGAAAAGGGATAAGATGGTCGTAAAAACCACCGAGATCGCCAATAGTGACCATCTGACATCTTTCGCTTTACATTCAATCCCCTCTTCGAATGTGATCGACATTGGGAAGTAGGAATCGAAGCCGACACTGTCGATGCCATGTCTGTTCGTGCTGACAAAGTTCTGGTGTTCCCCTATAAGGGAAACCACTCCGCAACCACCCTGTGAGTTAGAGATGACACCGGAATGAATGGCGGATCCGCAAATAAAGGAGTCGCCACGGTAGACAGCGTTATCTTCATTGGTGGGGTCGGGCGGTCCGCCAACTACCAGCGGGGCATAGACTACCTCCTGGTCTCCCACGGCCCGAGGATTGAGGACTCGGTAGCTAGCGCAATTCGAGGGACAACGGAACGCAAAGCTACTTCCATTGAACGGTCTACAGCTAACGCCGTCGATGCCGCAGCCATTGTTACGGGACCAATATGCGACGCCACAGCTTATATCCGTAGGCATACCGTAGTTGGCAATCTCGGAGGCGACTTGGCCTCGCCACAAAACGATACAGAACGTGAGGACCCATACCGCAATGTAGCCCATGTACAGCAAGATTTGGTGAATCCTGTTTGGGAGGAACTTGTCGAGAAGGCGAAGCGGCGCATGCTGGACAACGGGGAAAATGGGTTCGATTTTGTAGACCTTCGGGTTCTGAGGACCCTTCATCCACTTAAACGCAGCCTTCCCGTACTTCCTAATCGGATAGGGAACCCATTTCCATTTCTTCCAGGCGCCTTGGTCCTGCATAAAGCGCGGAGTCGGTGGATCGTCGTCTTCGTTGAAATCGAGATGTTCCGGGCCGACGAGCGGATCGTCCGGATGTGCCGGAGGAGAACTACGGTGTCGTTGCTGTTCGATGTCAGGAGAGACTGAACGATTTTCCAACTGATTGGTACTCATGATACGGAACTGCAGTTGTTAGCGACTAAACCGAATCTTGCGTGGCTTGACACAAAGAGGATTGTTCGGGAGGCTGCTTACGCTCGAGGATTGTGAGATAGGAATACAATGAACTTGAACCCGCCTATAATGATAAAAACGTAAAAGAATGCATGGGTTTAAATGGCATATTACGACAAAGTAGGCAAACAGCCAGTTGCACGGACTGAGAGCCTGCTCAGCCTTTTTTAGACGGTGTCGTTACGTGGAAAGAGCCGTTGGAAAGATGGGAAAATGGGTTGACTCGTGAATCCGGGAGGCTTGTGACTCGAAGGAAGGCAATCAGCTCCGGAAGAACGCGAATCAGGCCGCGTGCCAGGGGTACATACCCAGCCCATTGGGCAGGTGGGTTGTCCATGCATGACAATTGGTCTTTCCTTGCTTACTTGACAGGAACAAGTGGATCCTGGCGGAGCGCCTTCCCTCGGAATGCGGCATCTCTAAGCTCCGGGCCGTCATTAATCCCGAGTCTAGTCCTTTTCAAAGTTTGAAGGGGTCCACCCAAGATGGGATTAGCTTCGTGTCATTACATTGACACCCCTAGGTTAACCTATCACATCCATCCTGGTACGGATACTTTCCGAAAAACTCACTCAAGACAACACAGGGCACATTACTGACACAATTCCGACACAAACATGAGCATAATAAACTGAGGTTTGATATTTTAGAAGCAATCCTCTATGTGCTTCGTCGTATGAAGCTTCGCATCGTCCACCTATTTTCTTAATTTGACTTAGATCTATACAACAATATATATCTCGCCGGAGGGGTCCCAAGTATTGTGACCCAAGCATGACTGAATCATCGTCAGAACATGCCATGTTCAACATCCTTAGGAGCATTGCGGTAGACAAGGGAGGGCCTAGAATAGGCCGTTTGACCCTTCCAAAGCGAAAACCCATCGACACACCTAATTTTATTGGCCTAACGTCGCGAGGAGCGATACCACATATGACTCCAGATGTTATTGCCAAGCATACTGAACTCAATGGCTCTTATATGGCTTTGGAGGACTGTAAGTGGGGATATTCCTTCAATATCTATCTGCAATCTATTTAACATGTCACATAGTCATAGAAAAGTCACAGAAGAGAGTTGATCCCGCTATCTTTAACATAGAACCAGAGGGCAAGGAGATTCTCCATGCATATACTGCCACACCCACATCAGTAGCCACAGTGCTTGGTGCCAGACGACATCCGGCAGTGGTTGCACCTATGGGAAATGGCAAGGACTACGTTTCCGTTTACACCTCAACGGGCTTCCAGTCATTGAAGAATAAGGAGTACTGCCGCGCTATTGAGAGACTGCAACCGGACATAGCGATACCACTTGCAGACTTGACCTTTGGTAACTCGCATATTAGGGATAAGCTTCCAACTCCGAAACGGCAACTCCGGATGGTCGAGCGAACGGAAGACTGGCTGGCGGAACTCATCAAGTCGAGAAATGCTGAAGACAATAAGGCTGCTAAGCCCTCTATTTTCGCCCCGCTTCTACCTGTGTCTTATCAAACACAGTGGGAGTATTTAAATCGTCTTTCACAGGACTATGTCGAATATTTATCGGGTCTGGCGGTTTACGATGCGGATATTCTTCCTGACCTGGATAGGCACAGTTCTTTAACCCCCTTGCCGCGTATCTCCATGGACTTCATAACATCGCCGCACGAAATTCTTCGACAAATTCGTCTGGGACTGGACATATTCACCGTGCTATTCATTAACACCGCATCGGACGCCGGAATTGCACTTTCTTTCTCATTCCCACCTCCTGCACCCGTAAGCTCGGGCCTGCGTCCATTGGGGATAGACATGTGGTCGCAAGATCATCAGAAATCGTTGGACCCGTTGGTAGATGGTTGTGGGTGCTACACCTGTACCAAGCACCACCGGGCTTATCTCCAACATCTATTGAACGCCAGGGAAATGCTCGGGTGGACACTTCTCCAGATTCACAACCACCATATCTTAACCAATTTCTTCAAGGGGATTCGAGCCGCACTCGCCGCAGAACCTTCAACCTTTGAACACGATGTTGAGAAATTTTCGACAATTTATGAATCCGAACTTCCAAAGGGTACTGGGGCGAGACCACGAGCTCGGGGTTACCATTTCAAGTCTGAAGGAGGTGAAGCGAAGATAAACCCCCCGGCATGGGAGAGATACGGCAATGAAGGAACCGACGACCGGGCGCTCGCCGGAGAGATGGCGGGACTCGCAGTAACAGGGGCTACTGCGGAAGGCGTTGAGACACCGGTCGTTCCCGATGCTAGCACAGATGCTAAAGAATTAGATAAGAAAGGGTTCGCTGAAATAGACCAATGAACCAGTTAATCCATGCACTTGAAAAGAATAGCTGGCGATGAGAAGCTCCACGCATGAATAAGGAAACCGTCGTGTTGCGTGCACTATTACTGGATGCGACCCAGGGTCTGGCGCGGCTCCTTTCCAAGCCTAGTTGGGCATAGAGGGCGACACGATTTGATAGATACATGTCAGGCCGGCGCAATGAACTGAAGGTATGGAGCCGTCCGATTTGCGCTTAATGGTTCCTTGTTCGTTGATATACAGCCATTAATTGTGGTTCCTAGTGGCCCTGGACTGGGACCCTGATCGGCCCGCAGAGCGTTAGCGCTACAGCTCAATTAGTCCCGAATGTTCTCTAAAATAGTATCGCGAACCGCAGACAAAAGCTAATCGAAGTAGTAATTCTAAGTACAACATGCTTTTATAGATAAAGGACATTATTATCGTCGAGTCCGTGCTGCCAGAGGTGTATATTGAGTTTGGGTGATCTCATATAAGTTCTGGGAGTCGTCTACATTTTATTGTAGGAAGATAGCACTGACACGCATGCGTACACATCCTAGTACCTACGGTTCACGACCCGGCCAGCCGGGACGGCCTACATAACAGAACATGCAACCCACATCTCATTGATTTGGAACCTCAACCAATCATGAAAGCCAATTCAGCCCACGTTTTCGGACCCATGCTCCTCCGAGTTCATCACACAGATGTCTTCGCCAGGCCAAGCTAGGAAAGTCCTTTACTGACCAATCCAGTCCAACTTTACTCTTCAGCTCATTGATAAGTTTACCAAGCGCACGAGCAATAGTAGGTCAAAGTAGTTCCGAAATCCAGGAACCAGGTACCTGCAACAAGCCTCGGACCTATTTAGCTCTGATGTTCCGTCAAGCTTACATCCCGGCCAAGACCCAACCTGCTAGCCGGGCACGTGCGGTCGATCGCCTCTATGATTCCTGCGCGATTCAGATTATGACCGACTCATTGTTGTTATCATCTGCTATGGAGTATTTCAGACCAATTATAGCCCGACTCCTTCCATCGCCAAGATTCCATCACTAGAAATCCGCACACTCATGAGCAGCCAAGGCTTTGACGACCTTCCAATGCAGGATAGGTAGTATCATGGGTCAGCTAAACGTGGAAATCTCGATGTAGTGATACCGCATGCTCAAGGTGGGCTGGTCTTGGCTTATACTATATAGCGTCCGAGCTGTCCAGACCTCATTTCTTCCATCTCTACTAGGTACGCTCATCACTCTGACTTTTGGTCTGGCAGAAAGTAGGTCAGGATCAATATGGGTAAGCTGGGATCCCTCGTGGTGATTGCGGCGTCTCTGTCTGGAGTCGCTGCCCAAACCTTCCAGCGACTTGGCTCCTGTCCGGATCTAGGCTGCGTTTTACCGCCTGATCAATCAGATTTCCTGCCGGGTCAATACTTCGATCTACGCCTCGAAGTTCATGCCCCAGTGAATGGCTCCGAAGCGTTCAATGACGGTGTGCCGGATGAAAACTTCTCAGTTACAATCACTAAGGAGGGGAGCGAACCGAAGAGTATCGTCGATTTCTTCGGTATTCCTGAGCCTGAACTTGAGAAATGGGACTTCAAATGGTACGAGGACCTATTCGCCAAAGACGCGGATTCACCATCTGTTGTCAATGTCGCTTCTAAGATCTACCGGAAACTTGCCATCTACGAGCCTGGCAACTACATCATCACGCTGAGCTACTATGACGGCCAGACAACGACGGCATACTGGGTCGTGCGACCCTTGGCTACTCAGAAGAAGGCTAAAAATGTTATCCTGTTCATTGGTAGGGATACGCAAGCGACCAAGTAAAGGTGGTTGATATTGACAACGGATAGGTGACGGTATGACTACGAATATGATTACCGCGGCGCGTCTTCTCGGTCACAAAAGCATCAACGGAAAATACCAGTCTCTGCTGCAGATGGACCAGTTCCCTGTACTAGGACACCAAATGGTATGTTTTCTGGACCAAAGTTTACGGATCAGCTTGATTCTAATGAATCTTTCCAGACCCATTCTATCGATAGTTTCATCACTGACAGCGCCAACTCGGCGTCCGCGCTTTACACCGGGCACAAGAGCACGGTAAATGCAATGGGGTAAGCCGAGTAGTAAATCACATAAGATCTTGGGCATGGTGTTGATGACTAACTTTCACAAGTGTCTATGTAGACTCATCTGCTGACTTCTTCGATGATCCAAAAGTTGAGACTATCGTAGAATTATTGAGACGCACTTGGGTGCGTTCCCCATGGTCTTATATCATATGCTAATAGCCAAGCAAGACTAACGGTTGGTCTAGGATTCTGCTTGGGGTGCCGTCTCTACTGCCGCCATCTCCGACGCTACCCCTATTGCTCTCACCGGACACAGTCGTTCTCGATATGCTTATGGTTCTCTCGTTGATCAAGGTTTGAATTCAGTTACCAACTACTCCTGGACCAACCACGGTGGCCCCGATGTTTGGTTCGGCGGAGGTGCCGAGCAGTTCAACCCAGGGTCGGATAGCTACGAAGGCAAGGATTACTACGAAGCATTCGCAAACGCAGGCTACGAAATCAGCTTGAATAAAACCTCTCTGCTAGAGCTTGGGAATAGCAGCAAAGCGCTAGGAATTTTCTGCCAGTCGCATTTCCCCGTATGGCTGGACCGAAACGTCTTCACAGAGAACTTGGCAACCTTCGAAAACGACCCGCTGGGCTCAGAGAACCCTGCTCTTGACCTGCCTGGCTTGAAGGAGATGACGTTGAAGGCTATTGATATCTTGCATACCCGAGGTGGGGATAAGGGATTTTTCCTCATGTCTGAAGGTGCATCTATCGACAAGCAGATGCACGCTCTTGACTACGATCGCGCTCTAGGTGACCTTCTCGAACTCGATGACACGGTCCGCGCTACCATCGCCCACCTCAGAGAAATCAGAGAACTAGAGAACACACTCGTAATTGTCACCGCGGACCACGGCCATGGTTTTGATGTCTTCGGAGGAGTAGACACAAAATACCTGTCCGAGCAGAAGACAGACCGTGAGAAACGTCGGGCTGTCGGAACCTACGAGATGTCAGGTCTATCGCAGTACACCGTCCCGGTAGACGGCGTGTCCTACAGCACCGGCCCTAACTTCCCAGTGAACTGGGATCCACGGTACACTCTAGCCCAGGGTTTCGGCGCCAATCCTGACCGCCGCGAGAACTATCGCGTGCATAAGACCCCCCGCAAAGTTGTAAGCAGCACACCAGGCTTTGATGAGGACGACCTATTTGTCAACGCAGAGGACAGCCCAGATGGATTCGTCGTTAACGGTACCCTGCCCGTTACCGAGTCCGCGGGTGTGCATTCGCTTACCGATGTGCCTGTTTTCGCGATGGGGCCGTGCCAGGAGACGTTTGGTGGCGTCTATGGGAATATCGATGTCTTTTATAAAATCGCGAACTGCTTGGGTCTGGCGCGTCCGGATAATAAGACCCTAACTGGCCCCGGGAATGAGTGTGCGAAGTAGTAGAAAAGGGGGCGGGGTGAATAAAAGTGGGGTATGGTAATGAAAAGAGGGAGGGCGATGTCGAGACATGACACGGATATCTTCGTGTATATAAGCAGATGTAATGCTAATACAAAACTAAGCCACCTAATGTTACTTAATTTCTTGCTTTGGTATCCTGGTAACTTAGTATTCTACGTACTTGAGGAGGTCATCGGAGTTGACTCGAATGACTATCATGCCCCACAACATTCTGACTTCTATCATGTCGATTCCCCTATGTTATTAAGCACCCAAAGTTGGATGTATCAATTACTCGTTATATCTGCAATCTTTTATGAGGAGTAAATCTTGTCTAATTGTACGCTAGATAAAAAAATAATCGATGTCATGCTACAAAACAAAGTCTCCATCTGAAATAAAATAGAGCCATAGCTTGCCGCTCGCAAATCAAAATCAAGTCCTTGCCTAATAGTTACGGGAACTAACTTTCGTCATTCCGCACTTTTCGCTTAGGTTCCTCTCGCCTTCTCATTCTGGTCAGCAAGCGACTGCACATTAGCTGACGTCGAACCCTTTCCAGGGGGTTCCCCAAGAGCGCGTGCCTGTCATTACAGTCAACTGGGATCGTCTCCTAGCTACTTTCTTACGGGCTGTCTTTTTGAAAAATCTTACCTCTGCCTTTTGGACCTGGGCAGCGTCCTCTTTAGTTATCTCACCGGCAGACTTACGCGCTACTTCGCCTGCCTTAGCAAGGAAGTTCTGCTGCCGGTCGTGCTCGCTCTGCGCCAGGGCGGCTGGTCCGCCCTTGATGGGGCCGAATCCGGTAATGTCGCTTTCGGCGGACGCGAGCTCCGATGCCTCCGTCTGGGTAATCGGGTGGCCCTCGACGGCGCGCTTTTGGATTTCTTCTTTTGGTGGTAATGCTCCTTCCATTGTATACTTTGTTGTTTTGGATTTTTTTTTTGGTGAACGACGGCTTTGCAACTCCGCCTGTCGTTCTTATGCATTTTATATTGACGTTATGACGTCTTCGATCTCATAGGTAGCTGACGCTTGTCCCATTTATTATCGTATTGTTCCCCGGTTGTGATATGTGGGCCGTTGCAGTTATTACGTATAGACGTTGATCTTGCCCATTCATATGAAATTCCGGAGTAAAATGTTGGTCAGTTTTTGTAACTCCTTACAATGACTGTTTTGCAGATATCGGCCGGGAACAAGATGGACTGTGTTAGATCCTATGAAAGTCTAGATGTTACAGTGACGTAAAGCTTTACAATATCTGGCTGCCGTAACTCATGAGAGTCGAGTTTTCTGAGCCTGAAGACAATGATAAAAAGGGAATTCTGTATAATGCAACCGATATATGACGTGCTGAGACGATAATTTTTAGGTCTATTTACTAGATTCTATGGGTTTATTACAAGCCAATGAATTCATATTTATAATCCGAATGGCCAGGTCTCATCAGCCCCTAATGCTGTAGGCGGCTGGTGCACCTCCAACGTACCTACGTGCCTTGTCTCGTCAAACCAGATAATGCCATCGAACTGCTCCGGCAAGACAGTAAACGAATAATGAGACTGCCTCTCCGTATCGGGTCTGTAGATAACACCAATAAAACGCTCTAGTCGCTGTTCCTTCAGTGCCTCTCTCAACGCCCTACTACAGCGGCCCTCACGTAGGTCGAGCAGGAAGTTCTTAATGCCCGTAGCATGCATAAGGTGCTCGTAGCTCCCTGATAGCGCTGGCCGAACTTGCATAATTCGCATATCCTCATCCCAGCGTTCGGCTGCTGCTACTGTGCCCTGATATGTGCTGCACCCGACGGCGAGGGCGCCTTGGTCACCGAATGTCTCCTTGCAGAGTTGCCCGATGTTGATCTCGCTGCGCGACCACCCTTTGCTGGATGCCCGGGCGTCCCCTAGATGGCTATTGTGCGCCCATACGACTGCTTTCGCAGACTCACCTCGATGCTTAAGGATTCGGACCAGGGTTTCAAACATATGTGTATCCCGCAAGTTCCACGATTCGCGGCGCCCATAGTACATCATCTTGTAATACTGTTCCGCGTCTATAGGGACATAAATATGTATTCGTCAGCAATCCTATACGGCACTAAGTAATTTCATATCCATATCATGCTAATAACTAACCTTTCACAACTCGAGCGTTCTGTTCCGCGCTATGGAATTCAACGCCATTCCAGGACGCCGCGGAATACTCGATCCGCTTGCTCAATAAGTCCTTGAGCATCTGTATGACCTCGACCTCGTACCCCTTAAATGCGGAAACCAGCGCTTCGAGGCCGTATTCTTTCGGATCCTCAGCCCATAACATGAGCTCGCTGTACCTGTCCCTCGCAAGGTCCGCCATGTTCTTATCAACCTGTTCGAGGTAATTGATAACGGCGCGCATTGAAGCCCCGAGGGAGTACAGGTCAAGCCCGTAAAATCCGACGGAGTTAGCGTCATGCACGTCCAGGTTTCTATTGTGTTCCCTGAGCCATTCGACGAAATCGTGGACCTCCATATTGCGCCACATCCACGTCGGGAAGCGTACGAAAGCGGGCTCCCGATCCGCCTGCTTAGCAGCATTCTGAGGCTCGACGCTAGCTTGCTTCCCGAGCCCGCCGCGGTGCCGGACGTATCTGTCTACCGCCTCAGCATCCGGCCAATCGGCCTCGATAGCCACGATGTTGAACCCATGCTTTTCAATCACGTATTTCGTGATTTCGGCTCGCGCTGCATAGAACTCGGACGTGCCGTGTGAACCGTCCCCGATGAGTAGAACCTTACACTTATCAAACTTTTCGAAGCGGTTCGCGAAGGCAGCACTGGCTTCTGTGACGGACGGGAAGCTAAGCACTTCGTCCCGTAGTAGCTCGATGACCGAAGCACCACCGCCGCCGTCATGGAAGTTGCCATCACGATGGTGAGTTGAGAGCTGCGAGATTTTATTTTTGAGTTTCTGCATGTTATTAGCTT
This sequence comes from Hypoxylon sp. PDH2405, assembly GCA_023628415.1. NCBI lineage: Eukaryota > Fungi > Ascomycota > Sordariomycetes > Xylariales > Hypoxylaceae > Hypoxylon > Hypoxylon sp. PDH2405. The sequence goes on from JAMAKT010000024.1 coordinate 24,646, forward strand.
GAATTGACGACCCGACCTCCCTGGAGTCCTCTTGGATGTAGTGCAGGTACTGTCTTCCTCAACTTGTTTATATGCTGTGATACGGGACTACACAACTGGCGATTCATATACCCAATGGCTTCATTATGTTGGAGCCCCGGATATACGTATATCCGACTCCTGTGTATATAACTTCACCTTTGGCACCAGTCCATAGCTAGGGATTCCTTCCCTTCTTCTCTATCGACCTATTTCTCACACATTAACACGCAGAAATCTGGAGAGCTTTTACCTAGTGACGCTACATTTCGTTCATAGGCAATAACGTACGAGACATGCATTGAGTATGTGTAGCAATGACGCAAATACTAAAAGGTCCTCATGCGTAAAGGATCGCCAACACTAGTAGCATTAGGTAACTCAGAGATGATCGTCTATTATGGCGACCACATCTTCTCAAATTATCCTCAAAGATTGGTTAAAAGAGTCGTGGCTATGGATATAGAATCATGGTTCCTTTCGGACACTTGGTGCATTGGTAAGGTAGACGGTATCTCTGGATATGCTCCTTTTTCTATACGGAGGTTTCGCGTGTGATACCTATTATTAGAATCGGCATGGGTCTTACTAAGTACGTTCTTACCGGTGATCCATGTTATATGAACACCGCACATATAGGTAGCACATTTCTTTTTCGACTACCCAAAAGCTTGTATTTTGACCCGATATTGGCCCCCAAAGAGCTGTCAGATCATCTTTACCTCTTTCTACCTAGCCTTTGTCATCTAGCTGAGGTCTGAAGTGTGGCCACCCGATCCACCCCACCAAGCGCCCCATCCAACCAGTTGGTATCTACACCAAAACCCTCGCAGGCCTCGTCGGACCAATTAGTATACAATTATCAAGGGCCTATAATAAGGCTCCCGTCGCGAGGCTCCGGACAGGGATTTCTCGGTTCCTTCTTACCAGAATGTATTCTACAGGCAAGGGTAGTAGCAATAGTCAGCGGCCGTGTAGACAAACACAGACCCCCGGCCAATATGGCCCCCAATCACCCAGGCTCAGAATCGCGGGTGCCTAGTACAAGTGGAAGCTGAAAGCTACCCTGTCTGACCTACATGAGCTGAAACCTAGAATCGGATATGGGCGTCGATGTGGATGTGGTGGGATCATAGATGCTACCCTTTGGTTGCCAACCCCGAAGAAATCAATCTTGGCCGGCATTCTCAAGTTCCCATTTCAACCTAACAAACATTTCATCCTAGTTGAATGCGCAAGAAAGCAGGCCAAATGTCACTGATATTAGCCATGTTCAACTTAAAGGTTCTCTTCCTTATAGTATCATACTTTAGTCTATCTTCTGGTTCTGCGATACCATCCGCGACGGCTCCGATAGACGTTAAGCCCATCGAAGAAGCGATTTCAGTCCAGACACAGCCGCCTGTTCTAGATTTGGAGGCAAGAGATCGGGCAGGAGGTCTTTGTGGCTATTACAACGGCGACGCAGGTATGATTGTCTTGTGGATGTCCCCCGCAAAGATAGCGATCACTAAGGCGAGGGTTAGCAAGCGCATATATATGTTCTTCTGGATACAGCTGTGTCCAAGACCATGATAACAATGCGGTGGGATGCGTCCCAACCGATACCAATAAAGGCCTCTTAGGTGTAGTGTACACTACATGCCTCAATTATAATGTTTATTCAGAATACTCAGTAGGACCTCGAACGGGTTGTTGGTAAGTCATGAAGTCGGGAATGATTCGATCGAAAAGCGTCCCACTAATTCAAAATGCAGCATATCCTCAGGTCTTCCGTATTGCGCATGGAACACATACACCGGATCTGAGATAGAGGGATATACCATCATACAATGCGGCCGAACTTACAATCCCCCGCCTCTACACTTAGCTTGGGAAGCTTCCACGTCGGGCGCGTCTCCGACCACTTTGTACGTCGGCATTCCGACAACGGGAACCGAAACAGCGGCCAACCAGTCATCCAACACATCGACAGCACCACCAACGTCCACTCCGACAGACTCATCAAAAGGACTCTCGACGTCGGATAAAATTGCGCTCGGGACTGCCTTAGGGTTGGGTCTACCGGCGACAATTGCCGGTATTATTGGAGCCTGGTACGGGTATAAAGCCCTAGCGAATAGGAAGCAGGGCAGTGGCAATGGATACTCGTCAGTAGCTAATACTCCTGGTGATGAGTATGACATTTCTAAATTGGTGCGTTAGATAGAGTCCGATGACATCATGGCTACTGTGAATGTCAGGCTAGAGGGAGTTACCTACCTAGGTACCTAATCTTTGTAATATGGAAGAACGGATGGGAGTTCTAGAAATAATGCCGGAACGGATGCAATGGACTATGAGGCTTTTGGGCAGGTATAAGGCGTTACGGAAGTTAATGTGTCTTCTTCAGAGCAACATAGGGATGACGTTCCGAGTTATTGACACGACTGAATGGGGCGCGTACTCATAGTTAGGAGGTATATATGTTGGATATTATTGCTTACCCCTTTTATTGCATCACGCTCTACGTTAGATCTCAAAGTTTTCATATCAGAACGTCGCTGAATCTAGATGTCTGAGTAGATGGCTTTGTATAATACTTGTCTAGTCCTACTGCTGTAAACGAGTTCCATAACCCCCTCCTCCCTCTCCGATGGGAGCATCCAGAATGTAAACCGCTCGAAGACGCTGTCAAATGAGAGGCAACGAGAAAACCCTCAGCAAGCCTTCGTGTACACCAAATCCTCCTTCTCGATCTCTTCAAGTGCAAAAAGACGTTCCGATTAACGAAGCATTCTGAGTCATCTCGGATATTCCTTGGAGGTTCGCATGTTTACTGGCAATAGCCGTGCTGGATGATGTCGTGCTGGTCGCCGTGGCAGGTGATCTTCCTGCCATTCTTTCCGTTGGAGGCACAAGTTAGGACCTTGGAGCCGTCGCTTCCGTGAACACTGCGTGGCTCGTTTCCGCTGCAATCGGCAAGGGAGAGCTGTTGGCCCTTGAGGTTGAAGGACTGTCCACAGGGCGAATTGGTAAGGACGGCCAATTCGATGGCCGCGGGGCAGGCGCTCTCACCCTCAACCCACACGACCCAGTGGTTGGTCTGGTCGTGGTTCTGCAGCTCTTGACCCCAGCCAACTTTGAAGTTCGGGATGGGAGCGCGGGCCTCGAGATCGGCTGCTTGGACTTGGGAAACGCCCGGTGCCGCAAAGGCAGTGGCTGCAAGTGAGAGGGTGAAAATGGCGCTCTTGGTGAATTGCATCTTGTTGATTGGTAGACGTATAAGTTTCTGAGTAGAAGTCTTAAAGATTGTATTTGGGATCCGACAATGTGCTCCTGAAGTGGTTGACTGTGGAAGTGATGACAGATGTGATGCGTGAAAAGTCTGGGAGACTTGACCCCTTTATACTCGTTTTTCCCTGTCGTTGGTCTCCCTACTTCGCCGACTTGGTCCACTATCGTCACCGCATAATTCTCGCGTGTCCTCTTGTCTGTGTACATGCCCCTTAGGCTGAACAGTGACATCTCCAATTTTGCGCCGCAGGGCCCCATATCATACGATCGTCATAGCCCCTTTCAGCTTTCGCCTCACGCGCCCACAGGTGGCACTTGCTACTACTGCATGAGATCGTTCATCACTCTCTGACTAATACTTTTAGTAATTAGTAGTACGTGAGTTCTGAGATCGTCCGTTGAAAAGCCAATATTTCTCTGAAGATTGGGACACGTCCGGTATATGATCTCATCTGATATAAGCTTGGATATTAACCGCCTTCGCTAATGATACATTGGAATCTGCAATGCTGTCTACCTGTTCAATAGGAAGAATTATTCGTGTATTTGAAACATTAGGTAGGGTAGGTACCTCCGTTAATAGTGATCCGACTGACTAGTGTCATTGTTTAGTACTCCTGCTTCGTCTTGGAATCTATCAATAAGTAATACCCCTTCTCATGGCGTTTATACAGTGTTTGTGAGGCTTAAGGTCAAGGGGTATAATCTAGCAAGCATTGACAGCGAGTACCTACTTAGAAATAATGATCGTCTGGACTTAAGGTACATATTAATTTCAAGTCTTCCTAGCCTGTAAGTTCACCATCGCGTTTAATACGACAATGCCGCATGATATCAGTATAGGAGCCTTCATTTCAATTTTTACATGCCCCCTATACTAACTTGGGTAACTTCGAAGTATATCATATATTCCTCATGTAGGTATGCGCCACGGTAATCACATTTCCATATGTGAAGTTCGCGGAAACGGTGTCTCCATAGCCAAGAAAACTAAGCCATAATTCCTTAAAATCGTTCTCGTCTACCTATTCAGCACGTAGATCTCGAGTCCTGCCGATCTTAGATTTATTAATTCTAAACAAGTGGGCTTCCTGTCAGCCCTATGCTCAAATCAGGCTTCGCCAAGAACGTTACACCGCTGACATCACAATTAAGGTATATACGGAGATTGGATGGTAGATACGACCAGAGCTGGGCTGGACCAGTTTGTCCACGGAAAGTATTGTAAGATATGTATTAGGATCTGCTGTCATCACCAGTTGTTCGTCCTAATATTTCAAGGTTCCTAAGTTGTATTCACGGAATTAATGCCGCCTCCGAAAATAGTATCTTCTTAGGGCGTGGCATAGTTAGGTGCGTCTCTGCGGCAATGAGCTGAATTGGAACTCTTGAGAGCAAGTTAAGCCCTTCAGAGTGACTCGACTATCTATGATGGGGGGATCTATGTACAATTCTCCTTTCATTCGCATCCTATGGATGTATTAGGACGTAGTTCAATTTTCTGTACAATACTTGGAAGAACGTGTAGTATAGGTACATTACGTACATTAGGTTAGAGCAGCGAGCTATGTTCCGTTCGCCAAGCCGCCACTCCGTGTTACTCGTCTTCAAGGCTATATGTAATAGAAAATCGCACTTCATTATCCCTCCTAGATCTAGGTGTTCGAATTTAGATAGCTACGGTACTTTATTAAAGTAGCAGTAGGTACCTAATGTGGAAATAGACGCAGGTTATGAGTGTCATATTCGTTGTATTAGAAGATTAAGTCAAGACAGAGCGTGTGGAGGTTGTAGATAATACATATATGCCACAGGTGTGGGGCGACACACCCAGCAACCTGAATTCCAGCCACACTATATTCCAACACCTAGGAGGTACCTATGCTCTGTGTTCATGGCACGCATTGCAATATCACGAACTCTCTCATCGCCACGTATAGCAGAGGCTCTACATGAAGAATAGGTAACTTAAGTACCTAACCTACTTTAGGTATGTAACTTCTAAGGAAGCCGAGAGCCGAGAGCTAAGAGCATAAATACGTCAGTTGTCATACAGCGTTCCCTTGAGGCTGAAGTTTTATGTAACCTTACCAATTAACTTGGGCGGCACAACGCTGACGGGGAGCCAAAAATAGCTAATTTTAGGTACCTAGCATTTTGGCTCAGGGGTCTTCCCGCCCCGTCTTCTCCAGGGCTTTTTTCGTATCCACTGCGAGGTGCGGGGAAGCTTGGAAACTGTCAGCCTTATTTTCCCCTATTTTCTCCTATTTTGTAAGGAGCATACCACATATCAGGTTCCTAAAAGACTTTTGCTACGAATCTCTTCTACTAATATTACTAATTTAAATTCGGACATGGCATATATTTCTTTTTCCTTTTAGATGAATCTATCACTTATCTATCTACTCTGTACCTAAAGCAAACTGTTGTCATCGTCTTGGCAGAATTGTGCATGCCAAGACTTGGAACCACTCCAACAAAAGCCATGGTACTAATCCAGTCTTTTCTACTTCAGCTCACTACCTACCTCCTGGCAAAGTCCGACATCTATGATTGATGCCAGTGACATGAGGTGAGGCTCACTTTGAAACTGAAGTAGGTAGTATTTGAATATACGTGGCATCTCTTTTTTCCATCGTTAGCGCCTTTAACGACTCAGATCAGAGCGTCACTATATCTACCGAGGTAAGTAACATGTCCGAGAAACCGGCTTGTGCTTACGTTACTATCACAGGTAACTAATGCTATGCCTTTATTGATTATATACCTTCGAACACCGGCACTACAGCCAATAGGTAAGGTAGGCATCGGAGCATGACCCGAGAATCTTGAACAGTATAGAAGCATCACTACATATCAGTTGTTGCCCGTCCAATGCCTCGGTTTCGGCTTATACAGCCCATGCGCGACCGGAATAAGTTGTCGACGGCTGAAGATGACGGCTGAAGATGACGCCGTGAAACAGTCCCCGAAGAAATGGCGTCGTGTTCATATTATTCAGGCACTGGAATATATTACCACAGACTTTCAAAGTCAATACAGATTCTAAAGTTAACCTATCTTGATAGATGTGTAAAGAGTGTATTACGACGGGAAGGAAGGGCAGTCGAGGCCTTCGAAGACAAGGCTCCATTTCAATTGAAGCAAAGTAATATTGGAATCAATTCGAGCGTGATTGGCATTTTGGGCAACACTGCGACGTCCATTTCAACTCCTCTTGAACTGGGACATCGCTTTCTCGATTCTGCCACCTCTAGGGGGTGGGCTTCATCAGAACTACACGTAATGAGGGGTGAAATGGAATTGTCAGCCATCTGGTTTTTGCTAATGTCTCAGATTAAAACATTGTTGAATTTGGGTTTCGTGGTCAAGTATATAAATCCCTTGACGATAGGCATTTACCCTCATTATGCTCTCATGTTTTAAATTCCTCGTCCATTTTCTGCCCACGCGGAATTATGTCGTGGAAATCGAGAGGAATATAACCAGGAGCTATTGATTTACCTGTATCTGTCGAATATCGTTATTATAAACATGGATTCCTTACTCGAATCCAGGATGCCTGTCAGGTGCATCTCGACGTCAACTTACCTTATCATTGAATATACCAGTGTTTATAAAAATAACTCTACCTGGTTAGACTCACCACAACTATGCTGCTAATTCCTATGCACATAACGTGGCCCCCGTTATGTTAAATAGATGATCTTACCTAAACATGTCAAATCACATTCCATACCTCTTTAGCTCCTGCGTGCCCTGGAGCTACTTATGACGTACATATAGATCAACGGAAGATATAGATTTACGTATGTGGCTGTTTCTGAGTTATAATTTGACTTTAAATATGTGTCTAGTATACAATCAACGGCATCGCAGCCGATACCCCGATGTAAGGTGATGGTATCAAGTTTAAGGGCAGATCGAGATCAATAAGCCTTCAGTCTCATTTGTATATAAGTATCGCAGCCCGCCGATCGGGGAGAATCCTTCACTGTTTGGATAACCTCAGTTCCAAGTCTAAACTGAGCTGTTCATGACAGAATCGAAAACCCTTTGGGCAACTCTTCGCCCGACTGGGGACGTCCTCGGCAATTATAGGACCAATTGCGACCCGCCGACCACTCCAGAACTTGAAGCTCTCATTAGTAGAAATGTGTGTCCTTCTAGGTATTCTATTGATCACAACCTTCTCTACTGTTTTGGCGGATTTTACGATCTACGTCGGTAAGACCAACGACATAACTGATGTGGGCGTCACTTTCAGCTCAACGGAAATACAAGTCCACGATCATTCGCCTCTCAGCTGCTCCGATATGGGCCACGTGGTGCCTATTTCGGTCAGCAGTAATAATGACGCGAGCAAGGGTCGCTGGGCTTGCGACGGGTGCAATGCAAAAGCGGCAAAAGACTGGGTTATCGATCGCTTCGAGATGTACAACCGCAAAGACGCCGTTGGACATTCCACAGACTATCCTATCCCATTATTCAACAGGGCTACTGGAGCCGTTAGTACGTTTATGAATGGAAGTATTCATGTTGGAGATTCAAAAGGTCGCTAATAATATACAGCTTTGTATAGAACTGAGAACGGAAATTACGACATGAGGGACATAAACGATTCATTTCTTGGGACCTGTAGTCGCCCGTCCCACCCACAAGAGATGGACTGCTGGCAGCTTATCTCGGCGACTTATATGACCCACGTTTTCACTTGTAAGTTTGTGTATAAGACGATATAGGAGGCGAGTGCTAAAATGGTATCGAATAGGCACGAGCGATCTCACCCCAAATCAGGGGCTCTGGATACCGGATTAATAACTGCTGAGAAGAAAGGTGCGGTAGCTTAACAGTAGATTATGATTAAAATGGTGTGTTTTGCCTATACAGTTCAATTTTATGTTGATTCTTAGTTCGGAATTTAGTCGTCATTATGGTCATTAGGGACTGGGGAGAGACTGAGTCAAACTTCTTATCCCTTTTTAACTCAACCTATAGTTTATTATTAACTGTTCAGCTTGTTAGGCTCCCGATGCGTCAACGTCATGGTTCCTTGTCTTAGTTCCTCACAAACTCCAAGAAACAGTACTTCGGGAGCCTTCCGGTGCTCCCTTCTTTCCTCCCTTATCCGCTTCATACCACAGCGAATAATGAAGCATAAATGCTAATGGGAATGATTGATCTATAATTACTTTTCTTCAAGTGATTTTTACATTCATCCACGGGGAACTTGAGACATGAGGGTAAATTATATGTAGGTAGGTACCTCCTACCTAGATGTTCTATATCAGTCAATATGTGCCAGTCCCCACTGGTGTAGCTACACCCACTCTCGTGAGACAGGGGCACGTTTTGATTTTTGCATCGCCCAGATATGCCTCCCACAAAGCGAAAGAGTAGGTACTGCCAGTAAAACGTGACGGCCGTGGCCCCGTTGCTTATTCGAGCGTTAAGAATGTCATCGGCTGTGAAAACATTGTCTTAGCCTCCACGCTTTAGCTCAGCCACAGACCGCGTCTACAGCAGACCGCGTCCCGGGACTGACATAAGATTATGAAAAGTAAAATTCCCGCATATCAGTAATCAATTTCGCTTAATTTTCAGTTCCTGTTTGCTTTGCGCCACTTGAGCTCCCAAGAGTGTTACCTTCCTTCCCGACCGGGTAACTACCCCTTATAGGTACTGATACAATAGATGAGCGCTCGGGCGGTCTTCTATTAGGACGATAGCTAACATCCCAAGGTCCCTAGTCTTCGTTAGTTTTGAGGAGTTACTGTCGGCGGCGGTGTTGACGCCTCTCAGCTTTAATATGCATGGGCTGATACTCGTCTGACGCCCTGCCATCAATATCCCAAGGCCATGGTACTTTATATAGTGCACGGTGTTCGGCCGGGACGGGAGCAGAAAGGATTTGTGGATGGTGACACCATTACAAATCTACCTACTTAAAACATCCTGTCATTTCATGTCGATTTGTCAGTAGGGAAATATGCCCATTCAACAACATGTCTCGTAATCTGAATCATGGTCAGAATTATACGACTATTTTTTGGCGTCTCGTTCGCTAGAAAATCTTTCGGTGGCCCTATGCCCGTGTCATCAACGACTTCTCAAATTGCCCCCAACCCTGACGAAGGATCAAGCCTACGGTCGACAGTGGCACTCCACGCAGACGTGAAATCGCGGTCACGAATTGGCGATCCTTGCAGATCTTCTAATTGGTTCATAGGTAATTACCTATACTACCCTGTTCGCAAGTTATGGTCCTTATGATAGCTGAATGAAATGTACCTAGTCAGGACCGTTTCTTGTGTCCCAAATTCCATATGTGCATCCGATAATAGCGACTCCGCCGCCGAGGGCATTCCAACTCACGGAGATGATACACATATCGATACCGTAGTGATGCAAGCTCGTGAGATAAACGCGACCGAGTCATATGTTGCTGCAAAGGAAGCAGCAACAACTGGAACGGACACAGGGTCAAGCAGTGGACAGTCTGGAAGTATTACGGCAGAAGCCATAATTGCGATAGCAGTTGGCGTACCGGCGGCAGTTGCTTCAATAATTGGCGCATGGGCCAGTATCATAGCTTTGCGAAGAAGGCCACGGAACATTCTCCAGAGGTTATTTAGACGCGGGTGATAGCCACAGCCGTGTTGACATCCCACTTAGGAGTGTTTTATTCTTTTATGTATCTCTAGTGATCCATAGTTGGCATTGGTGGTATCGAGAACCTCGAACAGGGATATAGATGAGACGCTGCGAAGCGAATACAGGGGCATCAGTCAGCATCGGCCGACCGCACAATCTGTACCGGGATATGATGCAAGTTATTGAGAATCAGACCTTCTGAGTAGGTACCTAGGTAGGTAGACAGCCCTTGAACGTATAGAGATTATATGAAGATCGTCACTTCTTCCAACAGCCGGAAGTTGTAAAATCACGGACTGACGTAAAGCCTAATCCCTTGTATGTGGCTCTACAATCAGGAAGGGGCCTGCCGGAGAAGAGTGGATACCGGAATCTATCCCGCGGTTGCTCTCCGTAACTCAGCGTAAGTGGGGCCGGATAGAGAACGAAGAAGGTTGTCGGCGTTCTAAAATAGTTACGGTTCATACCCTTCGCAGACGCTTATAGGTATTATACCTAGATTCCAGGTAGACCTTGACCTATCGCATTTGCCATGTATTATCTTGCAGCTGGTGAACAATCATGATCGAGAAGGAATTGGGCTATGAGCTAAATTTGGTAGAACAGCGAATTCTTCAAGGGGCGAACATTCCATGATTGTAAAGTAGAATAGTATAGCTACGAAACAGTAGCATATTTATTATAGGTGTAACTTGAAAAGGTTATTAAACATGATGCAGTTGCTTAATTCGCATTTGAGCACCGACTCTTCGAAATGACGTCGGTTAATACCGTCGGAGTCTGAAGTCATTTCGTGACCCCCTCCTTCGATGAGGGAGCGCTATAAATTGTGCACGCCCTTGTGTATCGTACACTGTTTTATAGCGTATATGCCCTATAACGTAGCTGGTAGCTACCCCGACATATCGTATCCCCGGCCCCCCGCCCCACACGATTACAGGGAGTTATAGCGCATATCCCCCTATAATAATTAAATCTGGTATGATCACTAGCGAGTCATACATTTTATTAGTACACGATTAGCTAGAGCAGCGCCCCTTAGAATAATTTGGCATAAAATTAATTCACAAGTAACCCAAAGGCGCAATGCTATAGGCGGTAGGGGTTTCATTTAGACACTTGTAGTTTCTCTATCGTGCGCCATCTCCGCGACGTCCTTCTTAACCTCCCGATTCTTGTCCATGTCGTTGGCCAGATGACCAAGGGCACGGTCGCCGAAGAGAAGATCTATCTCTTCAAGTGATAGGCCTTTAGTCTCTTTAAACAGGAAGATAAGGCAGGGAAGAGTAACGACCAAGTTCCAAGCTATTGTGTGTCAGTATCAGACGGTACCAGGGAATGAGGGGCGAACCACATACCAACGAAGACAAAATAGAACCTCCAGCCAAGGCTCCCCAAAGCTGTGGGGCTGACCTGCGCCCAGAACGTCGCAACCAGCCAGTTCCCAATCCCGGTCGCAAAAGCAGCACCCTTACTCCTTATTTGATATGGGAGGACTTCACCCATATAAGTCCAAGAAACGGGGCCAAAGGACAACGAAAAGATGACGGTGACGCAAAAGAGGAAGAATACACCAGCTATACTGAGGCCTCGCCTGGAGCCGTCAGTGTTCTGGCTGTTGATGGCGCCTTCGCAGATGAGGGCCACAGTGATAGCAACAATGCCGTATATCATAGGTCTCTTACGACCAATACGGTCGACCAAGAAGGTAATGAAAAATAAGTCTGGACACGCATGTAAGTAAGGTCCAGAGCAGCTATATCGTGGGCAGCGACACTCACTGGCTAGAGGACCGACGCAATTATAGATTCCTGCAACAAGGAGCTCCTTGCCGCCGGTAAAACCAAGGGCCTTATACATAATCGTCTGGTAATAACCAATGACATTGATACCTGTGAACTGAGTGAAGACCTGAACTAGAGTGGCTAAAAGAAGTCGGCGGCGCCACTGGGGTACTTTGAACATGATCGTCCAGCCAGGTGCGGTATTGCTCTTCTCAGCGTCGATGGTCATCTTGATTTCGCTGAACTCGGCCTGGATCCAGTCTTCGTTAGAGCCGTTGTAGTGTAACTTACGTAGGATTGACATTCCCTCGTCCAGACGGTCAGTAGCGATTAGGTGCCGGGGCGACTCTGGGAGCCATATCATGCCGACGCAGAGCAAGACTGCAGGAACAGCTTGGAAGGAAAGAGGGAATCGCCACTGGAATGATGAGCTGTCGGGCATTTGCGCGCTACCGTATCCAACCCAAGTAGACACAATGAAGCCCACACCGATCATTTGCTGTGCAAGACCGACAATAAGACCGCGGATTTTGGGATGAGCGCACTCCGACTGGTATACAGGGACTGGAAGTGGTAGTGGTCAGAGGTCAGAACTGAGAACTATGGCAGGGTAGCATACCACTCATGGACAGCAACCCGACAGAAAAGCCAGCTGTGATGCGGCCAACTAGGATCATGGCAAGACTGATAACGACCATTAGATCAATATCTAATATTCCGCTGCGTCCCGCTGCGGAGGAGATTACTCACTGGTAGGCCGCAGCTTGCAGGATGGCACCAATAGCGCAAATGAGGGCACCGATGCCAATAGTCTTGCGACGTCCGTATTTGTCCATGATCACACCTCCGAATAGGGCACCAAAAACAGCACCACCATTGAAAGTAGAGTTAATGGCACCAATAATAGGCGATGTTGGAGTGGTGTTGAAAAATTGCAGGAAGTTGTTGGAAGCGATGACATCGGTCATGACACCAGAGTCGTATCCAAAAAGAAAGGACCTGCAATTTCACACCCCTTTAGCAACGACTTTGCCATGTCCTTCTCTACCGAGTTAAGTTCGAAATACATGAAGACATCGCAACATACCCAATGGCGGCGAAGGCCGCCAGTCCAATATTGAAGGCTTTGCCCATTGAGTTAGGAGATGTGGGTAGTGGCTGTTAAGGGTTGTATAACTGAGCGATTGAGTGTTAATAATAAACGAGTTTCCACCGCTGGCTATTTGTATGCATGCAACACTACATGAATCCCTCAAACCACGATCCCAGTCATCCTACGGTGGGCAAGAGATGCATAGAACCTCGCCTAGAGCCCTGCGGAGCCTTGGGGTAATGGCTGGGGTATCCATGGGGAGTGGCCCGACAACATGGTCACCCCATTACCCCAATGGGCGGGAAGCTGGGAACGAATCTGGTGAGCCATTGTCACCTTACAACATGGCAGGGATCTGAATAAACGAGAATATCTGCTTCAATCAAGTCTAGTACATGTCCAAGTCGCGTGGAACAGACCGATGTGATAGCATGATTTAGGTATCATGGAGCCGCAATATGTCCTTCGCTAGCTGAATTTCTGGTTAAATAGGCGGCTAATTGACTCCAGGCTGCTGGTTGGCGCGCGTGTAGTAGAACGCGGCCACGATGGATTGTTGTTGCATGTCGGGGAACCAGGGGCTTTAGATCACACCCTTGGTCTGATGCTGACAACCAGGGCGAAGAGGGCTTTCCGAACGTCAAATCTAACCTATCAAGGTCCATACGTATAAAGAGTTACTGCCTTACTTATGTAGAAACCGAGTCCTTCTCCGAAAGAAGGAAGGTTTTGCTCACCGGCGTGAATTTGGTTTCCGTGCTTGGGCAACTTTGTCAGCCATTATGTCAGCCGGTTATCCAAGCATGTTCCGCGGTTGATGACATGGGGTTCACGATCGCACGCTATTTGTGGTAGGTAAGCAGCCGTTAGACTGTCCTCTTCGCAATTCGACACAGGAACTCTGTAGCAATATATGACGATGGAAGCAGGGGCTCGTATATCCATGACCTAATATGGGTATACTCTACCTTAATAGAATGACCAATAAATGCATATACTACCATGGGTTGAAAGCGGCTCTTTATATTACTGTAGTTGTTGAGATGATAGGGGGCGGTAGGGCTGCATATCTTAATCATCGAGATAGCGGTACACAGCGCTAAAGGTATGGGGTAAGAGGGGGAAGGTTAGGGGCAAAAGTGGGGCTACATCAGGGCACTTGGATAAAAGGGGTTCTGTGCACCTTGAATCGTATACTGAAGAAGGCCAGTATCAGTTGTGAGTATCATCTATTCTGTATCATAGGGTCACTTGAGGGTTTCAGGTCACATTTTCTGGCAGGAAAGCTCTCGGATATTTCTGGGAAATCTATGCGCCAAAGAAAGGTCTTATCAAGCAGAATTGAATGCGTTGACTAAGAACAAACGTCCTGAAGCAGATAAAATATCCTATAGTGGGTCTAGGTCTTCGAGCTAGAGAACTCTTAGGTACAAGAAAGTCACTGGAAAGAGGGAATTTTCCGATACATGTAGTATCAGGAGAGGGTACCCAGCTAATATCTTAGAGGGAAGAAAGAATACACGGCTATTACTAATAACTGTATTCATCTAATGATACGTATTAAAGCAATAATTATATGCATCTACCTGAGCTCTAGCCCAACAAAGGGAAAAATTCAAATATCCATATCTGAAATCAAACACCATCAAACGCACTACTGTCTTCTTCGATTGCTATAAATGGTTCTATTCGGTAGAGATAACCCTAAAAGGGCAGGTTTTACCCAGACCCACCCTACGATACTACTCGCATAGCTAAGAGATAGTAGTAATAATCATATCTAAGCCTATCGTCCGTCATATCCCGTATATCAGATAAACCCACACGGCGAAGTGGGGTACGCTGTTATGTCACAGAATGATGTATCTAGGCCGATTTAGCTCAACACGTTCCCCTCGTTGACTTCGAACTCCTTGGATGACTCCTATTTATGACTTTATAATCCCGATCGTGCTCACCTAGCTGTGCAACCTCTCGAAGGCATCTCAGACGAAGGGACAACTATGGCGTCCGCTCCTTTCATTGACCTGGTCGCCCCCAACGGGGTCAAATATGCTCAGCCAACGGGCCTCTTTATCAACAATGACTTTGTTCTGTCGACAAATGGCGACACCATAGACTCGATTGATCCTGCGTAAGTTCCAAATTCATTTCCGATACTGATATAATCGGACGACTAATCTAGCCTTAGTACCGAAGAAAAGATTGTGACAGTGCAGGCTGCGAGCGAGGTGGATGTGGACAAGGCCGTGAAGGCGGCGCATAAAGCGCTCAAGGACCCTTCTTGGAAACATCTTCCATCTGCGGATCGTGGGGCACTTCTGCATAAGCTGGCAGATCTTATGGAAGAAAATCGCGAGGTATTTGCTACCATCGACGCATGGGACAATGGTAAGTGCCTTTACATTCTAGATCAACGGTCACCAAAGTTTACCGCAGCATCCTGGAATTCTCTTTCGGAATACCCGCAATGAAAGGCTGAAGGATGATGTGAATAACAAGTTGCCGGTAGGGAAAACCTATGTCGAGGCCTACGAGACTGATCTTACGGAGGCTCTGGCTGTAATCCGCTACTACGCGGGTTGGGCCGATAAAACATTCGGTCAAACGATCAGCACTACGCACCAAAAGCTCGCATACACACTTCGCCAGCCTGTAGGCGTCGTCGCACAAATCATACCTTGGAATTACCCCCTCTCGATGGCAACTTGGAAGCTGGGACCCGCAATTGCATGTGGGAACACAGTCGTCCTCAAAGCGGCAGAGCAAACTCCGCTAAGCATCCTTGTTCTTGGGACCTTGATCAAGAAAGCCGGATTTCCTCCAGGTGTGATTAACTTCATCAACGGCCTCGGATCTGTGGCGGGATCTGCCTTGGTCAGTCATCCTCTTGTGGACAAGGTAGCCTTTACGGGGAGTACCGCGACGGCGACAGCTATCATGGGGATAGCCGCCAAGACACTTAAGAATATTAGTCTTGAGACCGGAGGGAAGTCTCCTTTGATTGTCTTTGAGGATGCTGAGATAGACCAGGCTGTAAAGTGGTCGCACTTGGGTATCATGTCAAACCAGGGACAAATCTGCACCGCGACCTCGAGGATCTTAGTCCATGAGCAAGTTTACGACGAGTTCCTAGCCAGGTTTCTAGAGACGACCAAGACTACTAGTAAAGTTGGACACCAATGGGATAAGGACACCTACCAGGGCCCTCAGGTATCCAAAGCCCAGTATGAGAGGGTTCTCGAGTACGTGAAAGTTGGAAAGAGCGAAGGCGCCACTCTCGCATCAGGGGGAGAGCCTGTCAAAGTCGACGGAAAAGAGAAGGGTTTCTTCGTGGGTCCTACCGTCTTCACAGACGTTAAGCCGTATATGCGAATATGGCAGGAGGAGATCTTCGGTCCTTTCGTGGTCATTGCGAAGTTCACAGAGGAGCAACAAGCGATAGATCTTGCCAACAGCACCACGTACGGACTTGGCGCCGCTGTGTTCACGACGAAGCTCGAGAAAGCTCATCGGGTCGCCGCCGAGATCGAGGCAGGTATGGTGTGGATAAACAGTTCCCAGGACTGCCATCCGGGTGTGCCGTTTGGCGGTGTAAAGCAGAGCGGCATTGGTCGCGAGCTTGGTGAAGCTGGTCTTGAGGCGTACACTCAGATCAAGGCCATCCATGTCAATTTGGGCAACAGACTTTAAGCAGGACTACTGGGCCGGTCATTGAGTTCTTACGTTGACTCATCTACCAGAGTCTCCCGAGCTTTTTCTAGGCGGAATAATATTCTCATTTGACCTAATCCCGGAATGTGGGTTTCGAGGAGAAGCGTTAAGTTGCGATGGATCAACAATATCCTACTATTCTATGAGTGCACCTTAAGTTAGGGATGAATGAGATGAAGGAATATTATATGAAGGGTTTATTACAAGCCACGCAATGCATAACCTCAGTGTTTCACTTACTATTCGATGGTTGCTCCTTCTAGCCCTTTATAACATTGAAGGTTTTACCCATACTTCTAGGACGGAGGTTACTTGAGTTTTCAAATTAGGCTTTTATTCTCGCCATAGCCTTTGGGACGAAGCTGGAGGTCCTCATGTTGAATGACCTCTATCGATGGTGTGATAGTCGACTTTCCTCTCGTGAAGGCGACCGCCTTCATTTGCCCCTATTTTCTGAAGACCCTAGCTAGAATTTGGTGACTTAGTCAAGAAGGAGGTAATTAGGTAGATTTTTGCTGATCGAGCTCCGAGGCCATCTATTATTCAATTATACATTCTAACATTTATTTCTATGATTACCGAAGCCTTTCTACATGCATTGACCCGCGTCTCTCGATCACTTCCATTCAAATTCCTAGTGAAACCGTGCTGCGAGCTCTCATCCTCAATGGATGAAAATCCCCAAAACCGAGCTCAATCTATCAATAAGTCATATCGTGATTTTCTCTTTGAATCAAGTCCATTCGTTGGCCAGGCCCATCGTGCATTAAGTAATCGCTCCCTGAAGAGGTTGATTTGGCTCTCTTTGCGGTCTCACCAACCAAATCATCCACATACCAAACCAAAAAGATAGCCATTACCGCCGCCATGAGAAGGGCATCGAAAATATAGAGGAAATATTCGTGGGAAATGATGTACCCACCATTCCCCTGTAGGTATTCCACAACCCGAAATATGCTTCGGACTAGGATGATGATGCTGACAGAATAAAGTACCACCAGATGTCTTCTCCACGGAATCGCCCCCTCAACAGCGACTCTTGTGGGACAATTAGTGATCCTTCGGTCGAAAAGCACGGCCGAAACTATAAAGAAGCCGAAAAATGCGATTTGAATGAATAAGCCGACGATAATTATCTTTTCTCCAATGTTGAACAGATCTAGCGTTCCGCCTGCTTGGATACCGCCGCCGCCAGCTTGTAATGTGAAAGAGACCACATCACCCGTGACGAAAATCTTGGTTAGCCATCTCACTGGAATGATGGATAATGGCTCCGCGTGTAATGTTCGAATGAGGCGACCGAGGATCATGTAAATGGAGGCAGCATAAAGGGCTGGGGCGACGAGGATGAGGATGGCTTGCATAACGAAACCACCAATTGCAGTATCGTCGAAGTGCGACCATACCCGTCCGCAGTAGCCAATTACCTGGACTGTATGATGGCTGATTGTTAGCAAAACCTTGGGAAATGAATGCGACGTATAACAACTTACAGAGACCGCCGACGGTGAAAGCGGTGAAGTAGACAGTCTGCTTGCTATATAGCCGCCAATTATGGAGAGCTGTCAAGATAGCAAAAGTAATAACAAACAAAATAGCTGCTGCAAGAGAGGGATTGTATCTGTACAACTTGAACTCAAATCCGGCCTCGGCGGGAGCTTGGCTAATGGTGCTGTTGGACATGTTTTTCGCAATGTTACTGGCGGACGAAAGTTCTGGCGAGCTCTATTAATATCCAGTTACACATAAAAAGTGAGAGTAAAGCGAATAGAAAGACTATAGAAGGTGTGAAGAAATGCTAAAGGCTATCAAGAGAATGAAATGAGACCACATGTAGGATATATGGCAGATAGCTCCTCTCACACTAGACCTAGAAGGTCTTTTACTTCACCGGAGTAGAAAAGGAGGTAAGCATTGCCTTGATTTTCTATAACAAGGTAGAGATGATTCTGCGCCACTTCGAATCCAGGTCCAGTCAGGGCTATAAACGAGATACGGAAGGCCCTCGTATCAATACGACGCGTACCTACCCAAATACCGAGTTACGGTCTCTTGCCGCGCTTCTATTCGAACTCCAAAAAGGAAACTTTTAGAGAAGTTTGGATCAGAGTCCCGAAGCATATGGATCTGAACTGTCAAGTTCATTCTCTGATAACACCGTACCAAGGACATAAACCTAGCCGGCTTCGTCAAATTTAAGAGCCAGATCCTCCAAATTTGTTTTCATCACGATCATAATATTAATATTTAAGGTATTAAACATTCATGCTAGCTCTAGCACTGGCGCAGGCTGCGACAGAATTTCAGGGGGTTCTCCACGAGGTCTATCATCGAATGTCATTTGATGCGACTTTTTTTTTTCACCTTTCGGCCAGTTTTTCCAAACTATCTGAATAAATTTTAACGCTATGATTCGAAATACAACATCGCTAACACAAATATCCAACATCCTCCCCTCAAGTGTCATCTTGGCGTAACCCGACGACCTCAAGCGGCCACTCTATTCGCCGACGCCAGTATGATCCCAGAAATTTGTCAACTGCCCCCACGATCTTCCGTCCCCAACCTTCAGCCCACCAGAAACCGTCCAATCTGTGTACAAGAGCGCCAAAATATGCAAAGAGAATTAACGCGGGCGGTTGCCGCTGCCACAGTAGCTCTAGATATGTAGCTGGAATGATATGGAGCCATATGAACGGTCCCGCCCACGATATCTTAAGACACAACTTCGCATCATGATCCATCCAATGCAGCGTCTGGCGCAGATGGTGCAATGTCTGGTTGTAGGCGACGGTTTGGTCCCGATCGCCTTGCTCAGTGCACCATATATCTTTCAACGCCAGTAGCCGACTGTCATGCTCACTTGGGTCCTGATCCGGATCTAGTACCTCCCAGTCGCCAATCTCGAGTAGGGCACTCAGCGGGCCTCTAGAGACATAGTCAAAGGCAGGGACAAGGACCGCGCCGCATCCGCGAACCATGTGGACCCATTTAGCATCCAGCACTTCCAATTCCTTCGCGAGTTTCGATTCCGAGGTATCGTCGTCCTTACTCGAAACTGCGAAGACGTAAAACATATTTATGACTGCCGTGGCAAACATGGCATCGCAGTTTTGCTCATTGATCCCCACCATCACCTCTCTAAACCCCCTGATTGCTTCGTTATAATGTGTTGCTGCATCGATGGTGAGGTCTCTGCAACTTGTTGGTGTAAGGTGAGCGATGTGGAGGGCCGAAACAGCGAGAATAGCGTGCATTAGATAAGGGTGCTGAAAAGCGATACTCGGTATGACCACCTGCCATATATGACTCATCCACGGAGCTGTAGACATAGTAGCTGCACAAGACGTCGACCAGTGGTGTAAGAGTGCCATGTCTTTCATTTCGAAAACAGTTCCAGAGGTATAGGACCCATACGTTTGAGGACCTAGGTTGGATGCAAAACCTTCAATCCCATAGCCAAGAGCATTGTTGTTTCCATAGACACAAGTCCTACCGTGACGCTTGCAGTTGAAGCAAGTTGGTTTCTCCTCGTTGCACTATAATACGGGGTATTAGCGTTGATCTAGCTGCAAAGTCGAGTAGGAGTAGGCCAGTAGTAATGTCTCTCTACCAGAATTTCCTATACTAGAAATCTTAGCCACTTACTTTCACGCGGCGCTCCTTGCATCTTTGACAGCCGGTTCGGGATTTGCGATGCGCCTTGCGGTTTTTCTTGTGAGTTTCTGGCTGATCTCCCGGAACTGTTGAAGCTGGCTCCTCCGATGCTGACGGTGACATTCTGAGGATTATATGGGATAAATACGATGAACGAGATAAACGGCGGAACTCAAGAATTGGGAATGGCTCACCCGGGCACGCAAGAATGACGCGGAGTTTCGGTGCGAGCCGGTCCGTATCCGTCGTATTGGCTTCGTATTTCCCCCGTATTTGCTCATCTCCACTCGTATCCGGTCGTTTACATTGGCGCGAGCTAAGAAAAAGGATCGCGCGCGGAGCTGAGCCAGACCCCTTCCCGCCATGCCAAATTTGTCTCCGCTGCCCCGTAGACACGGTGGGGCTTTTCTACTTAGCATACCCATCACCCGGCAATGCAGCAGGTAGTATACCTACATAGAAGTGAAATCGTGGAATGTACCCACCTGAATCCCCGGGTATTGGGCAATCGTCTCAAAGGATCTAGCTAGTCAATAAGCTCATAGGTACAACTTTGAGTACCGATGGAAGTGGAGCGCCTGAGGCTGATATAACCTAGGGTTGTGTCAGTTGGTTGAATAATCCATATCGAGTTCCACATATCGATAGTACCTTAAAAAGGTACATGAAAATAACTACCTAAGGTAGGTATCGAAACGATTTATAACACAACCGGCTTCTCTTGGTCGACCGTAACGAAGTACACCTATAGCTTTCCCTCATCGTGGCGGTGAAGCTAGGCACCTAAGTTTGCTCACTCAAAGCAACTCTTCCTGGGTGCATGACGAATGCAACTTCTGAGGATGTTACGAAGACCTGGCGGGGCCGAGCCCTCTCCAATTATAACCCCTTACTCTACCATGCCGGACAGGTCTTAACAAATTAGCAGGCGGCGATCCCGCGCAAGTGCAGTGGACTGATGTCCCTGAGGTGTCATTCAAGGGGGTGTCTCCGTGCGGGGAACCTCTTCTCGGTGTAAATGGGAGCGGAATTAGACGCCTCTGCGGTCCAGATAAATCGATAAAGATATGCTGCTTCTTTTCTGATACAGCCAGTGGATTGGTTACTCCTTACGTCTCCTGTCGGTACTCAATAGTGCCCTCGAGAGACAATCCTCCTAATGACCCGGCCCAATAGACTGAGCTTTTGGGGACTTTTCCTCCTGCCTTATATACTGCCTCTTGCATCTGGCTTGCTCACTTCCGCCTTTGCAGATCCACCAGCCAATGTACGACCCAAGTTTCGCTACTGGTAAGCTCACCGTCCATGTTAAAAATTCAGGAGGGCTTGAATTAACAAGTCCAAGGTTGCCCGACGCAGGTATATCTGAATCCATCCTTGAGGCCGATATTGCTAATATCTCGGCTGTCGGGGCCGGCGGGTTTGAGTTTCTACCCTTTTACCTTTACGGACTCGTTGGCCCAACGTTTGGACCAGCCTCTTGGGCTGAAGACGGATATGGCACCCCGAAGTTCAAGAGGGTTTTCACAGTTGCGGCTCAGGCAGCGAAAGACAATGGAGTAGTTATGGACTTTGCCATCGGGGCAAACCAAGGTCAGGGAGTACCCGCTACGCCCGAGACACTAGGACTAGCCGTCGAGCTCGTGAGACTTCCCTAGTATGACCTTCAGCCTAGTACACTGATGTTATTGAACCGTAGCTTCTCGGAAACATTACCATTGCTCCAGGTCAGGTGTTCAGCGGCCCTGTCCCCCCGCCCGGCCAAGCAGTGCAAGAACTGCTCGACGGTCTTGGCTTCCAACACCCCCTTGAGCAATGGGGCGAAGCAAACCTCACAGGCGTCATTGCGGCAAAGGTGTTAGGAGGTATAACTCAATTGTCTCCCCGGTTGTATGAACATGTCAACGTTAATCCTTTGCGTAGTGACACCACCCACGGGTGTGGGCGGTATTGAAGAATCTCTACCCCATATCGAACTGGATCTTGAATCTGCCGTTGACCTGACAGCCCAGGCTAAGGAAAATGGCTCCCTCAGCTTTTCGCCACCTGAGTCTAATTCCACCTGGAGAATATTTTCTTTCTGGGAAAAATATACGAATCAAAGGTCTTGTGCGGGAGTTGCAATGCCGGACGATATAATTGCAAATGGATCGTGGACTATTGATCACTTCAGCAGCGCTGGAGCCAAACTCACTACAGACTTTTTCGATCAGCACATTATAGATGACGCCGCAACGGCCGAACTGCTCCGGGAAGTAGGAAACTACGGTAAGTCGTGGTAAAGCTTCGTCGCCGTGGTAGATCTGACATTTGTCAGCGTGGGAGGATAGCATGGAAATATTGGCGACACTGTACTGGACTCCGGGCCTTCTTGACAGATTTGAGGAAGCTCGCGGCTACAGCCTCCTCAAATATATTCCACTTCTATTCCGGCCTAGCAACAATTGGAACGGTGTCGTACCCAGCTATTTCGAAGTCTTCATCTCTGCAAATTCCTCAAGTGTTAATCTTGACTACCGCCGCACACTTAACGAGGGCTATCAGGAGTACCTTACCCACTTAAATGAGTGGGCTGGGCGGATTGGAACTCGGGGGTTCTCTGCGCAACCTGCCTATAACCTTCCTTTAAATATGGTTATGTTATCCCCTGTCGTGTAGCATGATTTACATGCTGATTCATGGCACAGCTGTCCGACATACCGCTTGTTACGGCGCCAGAGTTAGAATCTCTCGGGTTCATGAACAACATCGATGTCCAGCGCCAGTTCACCGGGGCAGCCCACCTGTCCGGCCGATCTATCATCTCCTCAGAGGCCGGCGCAGTCAATGTTCCTGCTTTCTCACAATCGGTCCCAGAATTCCTAGGCATCATGACTCGATCTTATGCCGCCGGTGTAAACCAACTCGTCATACATGGGTTCCCGTATTCAGGACCTTACATCAACACGACTTGGCCTGGGTATACAACGTTCTTCTACCAGTTTACTGAAATGTGGAATCAGATTCAACCGGCATGGCAGCATCTCAAGGACGTATTCGACTTCCTAGGACGAAACCAGTGGGTCTTGCAACAGGGGGTTTCAAAAGTGGATTTGGCGCTCTACCTCGATCAAGTACCGTGGTTTCCTACTGTTTCTTACGCCTCTGACAATCTTCGAGATGCTGGTGGGTAGTCCGCTCAGCTCCCTCTCCAAAGGCTAATCAGATATGATAGGATACAGCTATGAGTATCTCAGTCCTGAAAATCTCCAAGCCCCTCAAGCAATAGTGAGAGATGGCATTCTAGCCCCTGATGGGCCAGCATATAAGGCTCTTGTAGTCGTAAACCAAACCACCATCTCCGTTTCCGGTGCCAGGGGTCTCCTTAAATTGGTCCGTGCAGGCCTTCCGGTATTATTCGTCGATACTCCTCCAAGTCAGGCCGACTCAATGTTGCCCGGGGCACAACATCAAGTGGACCTGTTGATGCGTGATATCCTTGCCTCTGAAAACGCGCACCAAGTTCCAGACATTTCAAGTGTCCTCCAGACACTTTCCGCTTTAAACTTGAGCCCTCGAGTCGCCATTGCGTGTGACGGAAGCCAGATCTATTCCGTCTGGAGACAAAATTCGTCTGCGGAGGTTGACTATGTCTATCTTTTTAACCAAGGAGAACGGGTCAGCTCCTGTCCTCTGACGTTTTCATTGCCGCGGAAATCTGTACCGTTTCTGTATGACGCTTGGACGGGAAAGCAGTCCCCCCTATTCACTTATGAGGAGAGCCCCGCAGGCATCACCACGGAGGTCTCCTTGGCGACGAACCAGACGATGATCTTAGCATTTAAGCCAGCTAAGGAACTTGCAAATCTGAGTTGTCCGATAACTATGGACAGTGGACCGAAACCGTTCTTCAAGCGCAGCGCATCCGGAGGAACAGTGGTGGAATTGTTCGGGCCAACCACAATCTCATCTACGAGTGGAAAGACCTGGTCGTTTTCCGCAACACCCCCGCCGAGTACTGAACTCAAGGTCTGGGATATAACAATCGAAAGCTGGCATTCCGCCCCAGACCGCTCGGCGGTGCAGAACTCCATCACCACGACGCGGTTTGCGAACCACTCCCTGGTGCCATGGAGGCTTCTGGGCGAAGGCTACGAGGATGTCTCAGGGGTCGGGATCTACACCACGACTTTCACCATCCCCGAGGGGGCTGGCGACGGTGGCAAGCTTGGGGCATGGCTTCACTTGGGGCTAATCGACAACACCATCCGTGTGTATGTTGATGGCAAAGCCCAGGTCCCTGTTGACATCACAGACGCAACACTAGACCTTAGTGATATCTTAGGAGACGTCGTCGTCCCTGGTTCGAGACACGTTTTGAAAGTCGAAGTCACTAGCACGCTTTTTAACCGCATCAAGGCTGACGGGGACGCGATAATGGTTTTCGGGACTCCCGTATCCACGGTTCAACCGGGGTATGCCAATTCTCCTCCAAAGGATTATGGATTGCGAGGCCCTGTGATTTTGGAGTGGTACATTGAGCAAGAGCTACAGGATGATGGATCTTGCTAGGTCTTAGGCATAGCAAGCGATTGAAAACCTAGGGTCTTCATGGTAAATGGAATGTATCACGACTGTAGTTGAGAGTAATCCAGATATATTCGCAGAGATTGCGGCATTGGCTTGGAATATATCTATTGAATTGGGTATCATATTGATATATAATCTATCTAAGAGGTAGGTGACGCACCTACTTTAGCTCAATGTCTCGCGTCTATTTTTCAGTTTCGGGGTCCCTTAACGGCCCCCAACGGAGGAGAAGCAAGTTAGACGAGGCGTAAACCCCCAGGTCATCTAGTTGACGTTAAGGCTGGTCGAAGAAGATGAGTAGCGTCATGCTGCGGATTGTTAGACCGGTTATCTGGCTTCCATGACTTTGTTGACTCCCTCCTGTCTCTTGGTGAAATGGGACTTGTGGAATAGGATGGTTTTCTCACTATTCTGCTCTAATAAGCTAGTCGGTATGGCTAAGCTTTTTAGCTGTCGCAGTAGTGTGTGTGAAGATAATCGGTAGCATGATTCAAATTGTCGTTTAGTATTAGGGAGATGCCCCTAGAAGTTCGGATGATCGCGAGAGCCAGAGGTTAATGAGAGGCGAATGCGTTTTCTTTGCAGAGTGCACTCATCGACTCAATCTGGGCATCAACGATGACATGTAACGGCTATATAGGCTCAAAGGACGAGCCAACCGTGCACACAGTTATGCGAGTGCTTTTCATGGCCTTTTATGCGGATGAAGATCGATGTAGGGACTTAGGTGCCAATCACTGTGGTCGTTTGCATTCAGCAGGCGTTGGGGGTTCCAGAAACGCAGTGGCCATCCGCCACCCATACACGCCATGCCAACTCTGTGTCTCGATGAATGGCTCAAGGTTTGCTCTAACCGTGCCAACGACCGGTACTGCAGTATCTGTGAGCGTAGTATTGAACAGTCGTACAAAGTAATCGCAGGCTTTCGCGTTGGCAAAAACAGGTTGGTTCGTGATGTTCCTAATAAAATTCAGTGGATAAGGTACGTGCTTCCAGAAAGGCCTCGCTTCTATCGTCATGAAATTCCTCTCCGTGCCGTTGCTGCCCTGTGTATGCGTGTAAGTAGCACCGCCAGGGAGTGCTCTGTAAGCGTCGCAGGGCGGGTCAAAGGTGGATGGGTGCACCGTCACGCCGTAACCCCTGGCTCCCTCAATGGCGAGTGGGTTCGCTGCAGACATCATGAAGGTATCTGCCCAGCGAAATGACGAGTGTCCATTGCCGAATATGTCAACGAATGGGAACTCAAGTGATGCGCGCTGACACACGGGAGGTTGATCAGCAGATGTACAGAATATCAATTTGCAGAGAAACTCACCGAGAAGTCTGCCAGAGAGGCGTTATATGCGGGTAGTTGTACGTCATGGTCATGTACAATTTGCGCCATCATAGGGTACATTCCTCCTGGGAAAGAAGGTAGAAGTGTTCTGTACGCCTCCTCGGCTATTCTGTACTCTTTAGGGATGATGTGGCGCGCAATCGTGAGAGAAATAGGCACGATCAGCGTCGTGCCGTTGAGGTTCCCGCTGATTAATTCTGGGTATTGTTGAGCGTGCCCATTTGGGGAGTCCTGTGAGACACAAGTATCTTTGGGGGATGAGATGACGTGTTGTGAAGAAGAGGCACCATGGATAATGGTGAGTACACAGTGTAGTAATGCAGAGAACCTCGCCATGTTGACGGTAGACTACTGAAGTAAGGGACTTTCCGCTCTCTAGATCTGGATCGACGAGGAGGTTTGTCGTAGTAAAACTCGATAACCTCAATATCGCAACATGAGTGTTTCGGCGTTCTGAATCAACGTAGTGAATTCCTGCAACGAATGAAGCTGTCATAAAATATGATAAATGCGTTGACCTAGATTTTCCATTGATGTTTAAGTGATTCTGGCTCGAGAATCAAATTCTAAGACCTGTAACGGGTTTGAATATCGAATGAAATCGCGCAAAAGGTGACATTGATAAAAGTGGTCGATGTGGTCAATATGGAATCCGTTCGGGGGGCGCTGAGATCTGAAACGGGATCGACTATGTCCAGGAATGGAAGAGTGGAACCCGGGGTACAGGTCTACCAAAGATCCAGGAGAACAAATTATAATTCCTGATGTCTTCACGTATGGTAGGAAGGAAACATACGATGGTTTATAAGAGAATTGGTAATATGAGGTGCCTAATAGTACATGTACTTTTGCAATATGCTCATGAAACCATTTCGGCGATAACGCGTTCAGTGCGTCCCGAAACCACTTAAGGTATTCTACGTACTTACCGCCGGCTACCCGAAGCTTTTAATTTATCGGAACTAAGATCCCGTAGAAAGCAACCGACTTGTCATTGTAGGTCCGGTGTAAAAGGAAGCTAAACGTTTCTTCGTATGTTGTACTGCATCTTAATGCCCTGGTAGGACGGAATACGCAGTAGAGCGATCTTCATAGTCCTATACCCAATCATAAGGCACCTTGTTGAAACGGAATGTTCTAAATCCGGAGCGGCACCTCACATAAGCGCATTGGCAAATGATTCAAAAAGGGGAAGAAACATGCAGCGGCCCATGCCGTTGTGTAGGATTATGAATCCGGGTCATCGGGACTGGTGGGTCCCGGATACGCCAAGTTCCGGACGAATTAGAACAAGATGCGTCGGTATAGTAGTTACCCGTGAACTTATCAAGCTCTCCCAAGGATCGAGAAGATCTTGGATGTACACAAAACAAGCAGATCGGCTACGTGGAACCATACCTAAGTGGTCGACAGCCGAACCAGGGCCACGCTACACCACAATTGATATGTAATGTATGGATTGAAAGAAGATGGTGCCTATCATGGAGACTTTAGCTGAATTTTGAAAGACTGGAATCTTTGTTCTCGATGAGCGTGTAGTCTTGTAACCCACGTCACCGTATGTGCTGTGCTTCTCGGTTTACGGCATCAGCTGTTAGGTGCCTCACTAGCGAATGCAAGTCGTATCCTCAACTTAGTATAAGCGTAAGGGATAAACTTATTAGGGTGGAGAGCCACCATGGTCATTAATCTGCCCTCTAAGCTACGAAGATGAGGCGGGTTCTAGTGTCTATAAGACTAGAAGCTTGCACTATAGAGCTGTCTACAGTTTATAACTACGGAAATACATAGGTAGCCACGTATCTGCCTACCTTGGCTCATTTACTGCACTCTTACTTCTCTTTAGCAGAAATCGTGATTCGTATAAGCAGGTGGCTAGTCCGATGTAGCTGAGTGACATATGGATGTCAAATTAAGCTGCTCCCCGTTCCACCCGGTACTTAGTAAGGTGGGGTAGATTAACGTGGGGGTATGCTAATATGGTTCTTAGCAGGAAACAAATTCCATAGGTAACCTTCTTATTTCGAATACCAATGTAAAGGAATATTATAAAAGGGTTATCTTACTTAGGTAAGTACCTAGGTATATTTTCTGACGATAATTGAGCTGCTTAAGATATAGATCTTCTCATATTTATAAGTGATAGTTACCTCTCGAGCCACATAAGATAAGCCAGATACTGGCAATTCCGTTCATTCAACGCCAGGAAGATTATAGCTTAGATAAGTAAGACACATCAATTAGTATAGAGCACAATAATGTAACCTGAGAGAGCGTATGGTGTTCACTATAGTCTCAAGCTTGTATAATTCCTGCTCAGCTCAATAGGGAAAACATCCCAATCCTAGTAACCAGGAGATGGGCCGGCGATTGGTGGGGCACGTGTTGGCGATCATCGGGCTAATGAGAAGTACTCATACCATTACACCGCATGAGTTCGTATGCAAGGCATCTCGGTATAGTAGAGATCCGGGAGCTTAATAGCCCCTTTACCATTAACTCCGTAATTGGAAGCTACCTACCTCTTGAAGATTACGTGCATCTCGCAATGCTTGATCTTTAGGGGAGAGCAGCGCAAGGATGGTAATTCGAACCCTTAGCCAAGGAAGGAGTCCGCGAAAGGGAAGATCGAATAATGAGGTATGTATATTGGCGTTTAGGACTAGATTACCGGGATCGACAGGTGAACCACCCAGCCACCTCGAAGCCACAGCTGACCTACAAACGGATGCGTGAGGTTCCGATTACAGCATGTCAGTACAGACATGGAAAATCCCGCCTACGCGCTTAAGCAGGGAACTCGGTTAACTCTCCCCCTGCGATACTCGCTTTGCCTTCCCACTGCAGCTTAGTCGGCACCAGCGGTTGCAGTACCTTAAGCCATACCGTGTCGTACAGACTTGGGCCACCGTCCGCAGCCTTGCTTCCAGGCTCCAAGCTACCGTAGTTCTTGGAGTCCGTACAACACGGGCTAGCAGAACCCCAGAACGGACCCGCCGCCCATGCTGTCCATCCGATATACACGTCGTTGTCGTCCATATACTTGATGAAGTCGGTCAACATGTTAGCGCAACCTGTGTTGTTCTGCCCGCCGAACTCGGTGATGAAGGCCTTGAGGTTGTGCTCCTAAGGATAAATTAGTCACTTATTCTTTATTACTGACAGCTGGATAGGTTGCGTCGGGTCCACCCACCTTCAGCCAGTTCGTCACGTCCTTCAAGTTCGTAGCAGGATCGCTCACACACTCGCTGTGGGTTCCACTGAAGTCCACGTCGAGGTACTCATGGATGTCGATGGCCGTGTTGTTCAGCGGGTCCTTGAATTGATGTATGATCGCGCTGTTCGGGTCCGAGCCCTGAGTCCAAGCATGGCCACCGGTCCAGCTGTTCCCTGGAAGGATGATCAAGTTGCTCGCATTAGCAGCACGAATAGCATCGATAGCAGCCTGGTTGTTTTTCAGCACGAGGCTAGTCGCCATGTCGTGCGGCTCATTCATTAGCCCAAAGACGACCTTCTCATTGTCCGCAAAGCGCTTAGCTAGCTCGCCCCAGAACTCCCCGAACTGCTCCGTCGTGGCGGCGGTTGGATCCGCGGTGTCGCCGATCACACTGCCAGTGTTAGGCTGGGACGAGGGGTCATTATATCGCATATAATTGTGGGGATCCAGAATCGCATATGCGCCCTTGGTGATAGTCACATAGTCGACTGCCTCTTTGAAGTAATCGAAATGAGTCTCGTTGAAAGTCTTTCCGAGGCCGGTCGCAAGAGGAGCCATTCGCTCAAGCAAGAACGCAATGCGAAAGAGGTTCAGATGATTCTGGTCGACATGGGTGTGTCAATACCAGCCTTATTAATGAATTGGTAGTCGACGCCAAATGTCCCAGGCAATCCTGTGCCCTTTTTCGCATCGGCACTCCAGACGCCAAACTCGCCACCGGACTCGGCGACACCAGCATAGTAGATAGTAGCCGAAGCCGTGGATGCTAAACTAGCGAGAAGAGCTGGATACTTCATGTTGGGCAAATTCTTCCGCGCGGAGCTCTAACGGATAGCAGTCGAGCGGGCCCTTTCTCATGCGGGTGTGTACCTTCTTATAGCTTAAATATAGCTCTTATGGATGCGACAGGGACGATCTACGATCTTCGCGGAAATGAATCTAATCTGCGCCTCCAACATGCATGGTCCAGTTCTTGGCCGTTCCCAATTCACCGAATGAACTAAACCGGCATACGTCGCGAAGCAGTAGGTCGTATCGGCGTAATGTTGTTCTGTAGAAGCCCGGGAATTCGGAGCAGATCTTAAGTTGCCCGCAAAAATGTGCTGTGAGGGAATATGGAATAATAAACTGGTCCGTAGATCTAGGCATAAATAATGAAATGTATTGTATCATCTATAATGGGGTATCATCGTGGTGAGGTAGTGAGATCAGATGCGGAGGCAGTCGCTCCGAATACGGGTTTTGAGAAGACTTCAGTGAGCTCCGAGCCTTTTCCTGGTGTTTTAGTAGGTAACCACCCCCTAACACGGCCTATCGCTAACTAGTAAAGTGGTCGGTGTCAATGTGCCGAACAAGGTATGACTACGGATCTTCTCGGTACGGGCTCGAACGGTGGGCGCCCTACCTTCAATACGGGTCGGATCATCAGAGCGCGCCACCGACGAGACTAACGATCCACATTGCAATTCGGACCTTCAATCCGACCCGTCTCTCCGTTCTCGCAAAATCGTCCAGGGTGACGGGACTTGCATACTCCTGCAGCCACCTTTGCTCATCACCTAGTCTCTTCTTTAACTGAGGGTCCTGAGTCACGATCAAAGCACCAGCCTCGAGGTCGTGAGAGTAGCTCCGTTTGGTATAATTTGAGCTTCCGATGATGCTAATTGACGGATCATTTTCCTTGGGAAGCGTTATCCATAACCCCTTAGCATGATATGTCCATCCTCCTGGTTCATTAACAGTTCCTCTTCTCCACTCCTTGAGGACCACCTCTGAGTCCCGTTTTCGTTCCTTGATCGCGCGAAGAAACCTTCGAGCAAGTAGGGTGTAAGCATCTGGTAGAAGCCCCGAGACGCCTTTAGACTTGTAAAACCCGTTTGCGTATGGAGATGCCGTGATTACCACATTATTTTGAGATGCAGTCGAAAGTAGCAGGTTCGTCAGAGATGGAGCTGGGTTGAAGTAGCCTGCAGTAAAAGTCCATGATGAACCGGCATACTCGGGAGCAGCCAGCGTTTTCAGGACGTGTGTCATTACCGGCAGCTCAGTTGATGTATCAGGTTTCAAGAGCTGTGAAAATTGACCGAGCATATAGACTGTCGTATCTCTGTCTCGTGACTTGGTCTCATCAGGCACGAATTTAGGTGCTATTAGACTACTGACCAGCTTTGTGGCGTTCGAGATGTATTTAGCAGGCTGTTCTAAAGGATTTGGGGCAGGATTAGTCGACGGCCAATGCAGTCTGAATCCTGCGGGGTGGTCCTCTGCGGGTTGGACCAAGAAGCTGAGTGACGTGACGCCCCGATACAACTCCCAGAAATGATTTGTTACCTCGCTAGAGGAGAAGAGGTGGTATCGGTCCTGGCGGTTAGTAAAATAGTCGTTAGAAAGGTTTGCGCTACATGGGATTAGCTGGGCGTCTTCAATTGTTAGAATGAGTGGAATACCCTGAGAGGATGATCTCATCATCAATCCCATAAAGCTTCATATGCTGAAGACCCCATCCTTCGTTGATGCGCTTGGGTATATACTTCTTCCGCACTCCTGTTAGATTCGGAGTATGGTACATTCGTATCTCAACACGGTCTGGGCCAAACTCAGAAACAAGGGGGGCAAGGAGCGATGCACAGGACGGCTCGGGTGCCTCTCGAGTTCCGCGGAGCGCATCCGTGAGGATGCTCAACTTCAAGTCAGGATTCGCGCGAAGGGCATCTTGGATTGTCGCAATCTTAGGGCCAGTTAGCAACGATGCTTCCATGTGAAAGATATGATTGACCGCATACTAGTTCTTTCTCTGACTTCCCAATGTAGAGGGTAGATAAGAATATTCGTTTCTTGGCACTGCGTATCCTGGCCTAGCAATGTCAACTGGCATGTTCACCCACACTATCATCTTAGCAATACCGACCTTCAGTGTTTCATAAAAATCTGTTGGAGTTTTTATAATTTGAATTTGAGATCCGCTAATCTTGAACGAAGGCGCAATCTTGTCTAATTCATTTACAAAAGGTGCTAACATCCCCGTAGAGCTTGCGGAATTAGCTGCCGGTGCAGGACTCGAAGGTATGGAATATCGTCGACAAAATTGCTGGCCATATCGGCTCGTCGGACGAGTCAAGGTAGGTCGCAGCTTTGGACAACATCTTGATGCGCCTCTAGCTATCATTGTAATTATAATAAGTGAATTCAACTACTCATAGTGGAAGATTTTCTCCAGCCGACGACGGACTCGGGCGAAACAGACCGCGAATTTTGAAGCTATAGACTGATAAGGACCTTATCGAAAAGAAGCTCTGCAAGATGACGTCGCAAAAGAAATTGAAAGGTACCTAAGTACCTAACCCTCAGTGCCTGGCGGGCCGACAGAAATCCGGATGACTAAGCCAGACAATTCCGCCCAATCGAGTCCGGGTTCAATGCGATGACCCCGAATCAATTAGGTAGTTCCGCCTTCATCCTCGACGCAACAATTCAACACGGCGCAAGATCAATTGAGCTTCGCCCAACATGTCGACCATCACAAGAACCCTCACCAACTTGTGGCGAGTAGGCATTAAGGTATGCAGCACACTCCGAAGTTTATTTACTGCTGCTAACATGAATTGCGACAGGACTACTTCCACCAGCTGAACGTACGTTGAATCTCCCGCAAATGACCTGTTAATTCGAAACTAACGAACGCTCTCCCCGAAACAGTATATCGGTACGACATAGTGGATATTTGAATGGCGCGGGTGGAATGTTAATAGGTTATAGGTGATACCAAGGCTGGTACCTTGATTGGTACCGACCGATTCGGCAACAAGTATTTCGAGAACACCGAAGAACTACCCCGTACGTTACCAGAGTGCCAAATGGGAAATCCGGCAGCTTTCTGACGAAATACAGTTCGAACGCGATGGGTGGACTTTAAGAACCACGACTTCGACGCGTACGTATACCTTTGGTTGTGCATTACAAGCCTGTTCGCTAATGCCTCAAATCAGATCCCAGATTGAGCCTGGTTGGCACGCCTGGATCTCCTACGCTGTCGACAAGCCACCTTCGCAGGACCCCTTGCTCGCATATAGGCGACGACCCTGGGAGGACGTCGACCTCAAGACGATTCCGAACTACACCTTGACAAGAGGGGCCTACAAGCCCTACAACACGTACGTGGTTAAGGGCCCGTTGTTGACACACCACTAATATTTCCGTAGGGTGAAGTCGAAGATCACGATGTGGGAGCCCACCACCGTTGAGAGGAAGTAAGCAGACAAGAATGGGGGCTGTGTACATATCCGCGATAGAATGGCTGAGGAAACCGAAAACCGATGCATTAAGAATCGATTCTTACTACCGCCATTCGTTCCATCCTGCACTCTTCTATAACAAAGAGCTTGTCCTAATTAATCCATTAGAGCTAGCGTCTGAACGTGAATTAAAGAAATTTATAATTATCAAGGTTGACGAGGCACTATGGCTTGTCTTAGAGGAGAAACGTAACGTCCTTTCAGGTAACGTGATTATTTCCAATACGGCTCATTTTTTTCATACTATCATCGCATCTAATGGAACGTGGAGTTGAATGCCTGCACCACCTGCGGTGGCACATCGCAATAGGGTTCTAGTTTCTCACCAAGAAGCGATTCCTCAAGGCTGGCTTTGTTATAGCCCTCTACTTCCCAGATATCCTCACCAACCCCTTTTATCAAGGTGCCATTCCCCCAAGTTTTACGACACCACCACGCCAAGGATAGAGGGATTCTGTTCTTTATACAGGTCTCGATCTCGCTATCAACTTTCTCCAAGCTATGCCTGGATACCTGCGGCTCTACGCCGTGTTTCTTCTTCAATAGAGCGGCAATTTCGCTGCCAGTGGTCTTCATTTCTGAAATTCCAATGGCCCGCCCAGCCAACTGAGCTGGAGGTGTGGTCGTGAAAATTGATGCGTAGGCTGCTGCGACATATTTTCGTGTGCTGGTGAAGACATCCGTTGGCTTCCATGCCATGCGCCTGGTAACATTCTATCAAGCCAACACATAAGGATAGGTGTTCGCAGAGGGCATGTCTCCTATCGAGAAACATCAAGAAAGGGTCTCCATTCCCGCTATTGATATTCAGATCTGCTCCTGACCATATGCTCACTTGCTGGTTAGCACTGTCCCCTGTGAAAATGGTTCTATTTCATGGGTAATCAATCCGCATTATCCTACAACCTCGAGGTGGTTAGCCTATTCTCCCTCGGTTAAGAGATACGTTGAGCTTGCCCAATTGAAAATGTCGACTCGGCAAGACCACGGTAGGTAGGTATGCCGGCCTCCTTAGGTGCCTTTTCGACCTCGTGCTTGGCTTTGTTCACAGGGACACGTAGTCCTTGCTCATCCAACGCTCTCAGTCCAAGGTCCGACGGGAGGAACGGCTTGACATTGGTGCTTGGGTGGTGGCTGGGTCTTACATGACAATATCGACGTCTCGCAGAGCATGAATTAATTGTTGCTGGTTTTCCACATCTACCTCAACCTTGACCACACTCAACGGGAGACTGGACGCGTCAGAGCCTGGTCGGTATAACTACTAGTACAATACTCCATGTTTCTAAGCGCCTACTTCTTTTAAACCTTCTAGTCTTAAAAGATCTAGTAGGGATTATAATCTTCCATGCTTAGTATATTCATGCAGCTTCGCATCATAGGAGTGTAGCACACATTTCTGTTGCCCCATGCTGCAGGTCATGGTCATCCTTGCTTGCCCTCTACTGTATAGCTCTCCTGACGCGATCGTCCCACACATTATACGACCCATAGATATATCTTTCGTTTGCAGTGGTAGGGAAATGTGCCGGCGATGTCGCTCGACTAGAAGTGTTATTGACTTTGTCGTATGCCACGTTGAACGACCTATCGACGTAGATAGTGTCATTCTGGATCTCGGGGGCCCTGGATGAACGGGAACTGAACATGCTCTTGGTTGAACTGGCGGCTGGTTCCCAAATAAACTTCCTAAAAAGGAACTGGATCGTTGGTAGACAAGCAGCAAAAACCCCAACGCCGCATTCAACCATACCCCAGTACATACAAGCTGTTACGCTGACTAAGCCGTGCCGTATTAGTATATCAGGGCGAAGGTGACGTCGTAGTTAGATTTAGTAGATAGGTACGTACGAATAATATCGTCAGGTATATCGAAACTCCCAACCATCATACCGAAGCGTAATATTGAGACAGCAACGGTTCTATCGAATATCAGCGTGGGTTTGACATTTTACGGGGGTTAGCCTTACAGCCCTCCAAGAAGAAACATCAAACAAACGCTCAGTTTCTTGCCAGTAGAGAGACGTAGCCGTAAGACCTGTTCCACTCGTTAATGAGGTACTTAATGGGAAGACGGCGAGAAATCATTTACCAACGGAATAGGAATCAAGAATATGAAAATATCCGTAACGAAGTCAGTAATACACAGAGAAAGAACTATGTTGATAGTTTGAGAGCACTTCATCATGAACTGTCTTTGTGAATTCCATATTCTCCAGAAATCTTGATTACATTCGAAAAGGATCGCGAAGAAGTACGCTATGGCCCACATGACGATGAGGATGATGAACCCCATGAGAAGTTTGTTGATGACTCCATGCTTCTGTATTGCGAATACGCGCGCGTAGAAGAATAGGAAACTCGTCTTCATGCATGCCAGGGCTATCGGAAACATGAGAAGATAAGCCCATTCGATCTAGTCCCCTGATTAGCCAGCTCAAGCTTTGCACGCATCGTTTATACCCACCTGTGCCTTAAGAGCTAATTGTGGTGTTACTAGGTCTGAGGTACTTCCTATGAAGCCTGGTG
Source organism: Hypoxylon sp. PDH2405 (assembly GCA_023628415.1). Classification (NCBI taxonomy): domain Eukaryota; kingdom Fungi; phylum Ascomycota; class Sordariomycetes; order Xylariales; family Hypoxylaceae; genus Hypoxylon; species Hypoxylon sp. PDH2405. The sequence goes on from JAMAKT010000024.1 coordinate 60,785, forward strand.
GTATCTCGACACTATATGCAAGTGCTTTTTGCGACACGGCGTACGCCTGGGAGACGCAAATCCCTACAGTTACAAGCTACACGCTGGATGTTAGCATGTATGGAAACAGTAGATGGTATCTGGAGTTGTCATACTGTTGCAGGTATCATAAGCCAGTCATCCGCTTTTGGAGGCTGCCTTTGAATCCTGCGGGCCCAGAATCGAAGGGCGACAGCGACAATGTCTACTACCGACAAGGCTATCGCTGTCGCGATGACGTGCCCGGGGCGGGTGTAGTATGCCCTATCATCGCCATCCATGGCAGAGAGAGAAAAGGGGTGAGGCTTTCCGACTTTGAGAGTTAAGGCAAATGGCGATGAAAATGGTGAAGAGGTAACCACATCACTTTGAAGGAGCAAGGTCCATATATGTCTCTGCCTAGGCCTGCGCATATCGCCTTCCCAACTAAGAATGCATTAAGCATAATAGCATCATATATACCGAGAAAAGTCACACTTAAGGACTAGCTTCAATCTGTGGGAGTTATGGCGGGATGATTAGGGCCAATCCCCCTTTCTAATGGACGTGACATACATGGTCTTACATCACACAGCTTCAAAGGATGCAGCCATCTTCAATCAAGATCAATCCTTCTGGGCGATTAGTGTGCCTTTCACTAATAAGCCTAGACTTTACGGTAAGGCTTGGGACCGAGAGGGTAGGTTGAAAATGCACAATGCGGCTGATATTAGCGAATGATAAACTGGGTTCTAGGCCTTAATCCTCTTCATTTGTAGAGGAGGGCAATGCTGGCCACCCGATGTGTGTGGCATGCTTAGCTCATCGTCGTTCTTCCTGATTGGTACTTGTGATCTAAGGGTGTTGACCGAGTATCTTTCAATGATACCCTATGTATGCTTCCCCAACTCCAGATCAAATGGGAACGAGGCGTACTAAATCCGACTTGCACATGCTCGGAGCCGAATACTATGTACGTTACACAGGCCTTAAGCGACGGCTATGACTGCTTACTAACGACCATCTTAAAGTCACCGAAACGGCCCCCAACAGGCCTCCTGTTGTCGACTGCCAATCATAATTTAGCCCCAAGCCTCAGCTAGAACTGTCTCCGAAAATGACCCAATATTCACTACCCTCAGCATCCTAAACAGATATCTTTCTCGCTACGTTGAAGATATGAGCTTCGCTTAACTCAGGAGCTTGGCCTGAAGACAGATTCTTTTTCCACCACGAATCTACCACGAGATATACTTTATCTCCGACACTCTTTTAGACTGGTCGCAAGCTTCTATTAGCCTACGAAGCACTAAATGCCCTGCACTTTAAGGGAAGCCTCACAAGGGCCGCGTCCCCTAGGATGACCACTAGACTTTGCCGATACCAAGAACGATGAAGCGGGCCCATGCGGAGCCGAGACAAGGTCCGGTGAAACGACTTCGAGTGGACCACCGGCCGTCGTCGCCCCAACCTTCCGCTCGAGACGAATCGGCTCAATGTTCGGAAACAGAGCCGGCTGTCCAATTCCGCTACGTCAACCCCCCTAACGAAGACGAAAGCGAAACTGAGGCGGATATCGACATCATTGCCATCCACGGCCTGGACACGAAGTCTCCAGAGACATGGATCTGGAAAGACCCCGAGGATCCTAATGGGTCTGGAATGAACTGGTTAGAACACGAAGATATGCTTCCAAAGTCAGTAGGACGCGCTCGCATCTCCACATGCGACTGGCCAGCCGACTTTTACGAAAAGTCGGAATTTACTCAGCGGACGATCGAAGAATGCGCTCGGCTTCTCCTTAACGGTATCCAACGTCGCGCAAGACAAGATCGACCGATCCTCTTTATTGCGTCATGTCTCGGTGGCATCATCCTGATGAAGGCTCTCGATATGGCTTCTCCGCCGTATTCTTCTATCAAAACGGCCACACGTGGTATTATCTTCCTTGCTACCCCGTTCCGAGGCACTTCGTTCCAAGACATAGCCGGCTGGGCGCAGCTGCTTCTGAAGACTTGGGCTTGGATGCAAAGCAAGAATATGACCATGCTCCTTCGCAGCACTATTCAGAGTTCCGAGCTTCACGAGCTTGTACACAAGTTTACAGCCCTCTGTAACGATGAAAAGTATGAAATATTCACTTTTTATGAAAGGGGTACCACCGATTTATTTCGTCAACTTCCTAGTCTGCTGAGGATTTGGTGCCCAGCCCCAAAACCTGTAAGACTCATGGTTCAAAGCTCCCTGGCTTTTGCTAACGCTTGTCAGCTGGTCCACCAGTTCTCTGCGTCTCTAGACATTGATGCACACCCGCTGCCTCTTGACCGATCCCATGTATTGATGAATAAATTCCAAGGTCCTGATAAAGATAGGGATCCGGATTACCAAAAGGTTGCGGAGACGATTGAATACGTCCTGAACAAGATTCGAGAAGGTACACCGCTCCAAAAAGCGGACGCATACATACGCAACAAACATTATACCGACGCAACACTCAATATTGAACGGCTGTCAGGCGATTATTTACCGATGGATAAATGCTATATCAACCTCGTCATTGTGAGGCAGCTCGGGAAAGATGGATCAGAAAATCAGTCTTTTCCGTTTTCACTCTATAGCAGGTTGAGGGTTGAGACGCCTGCTGAAGAGCTCCAAGTCGAGCTTCCGACACTCTTCAACTCTCAAAGAATGCCCGATGGGGGCATGAAAGAACCCAGAAGAATACTAATCCGTGGCCGTGCCGGAGTTGGGAAGAGTACTCTATGTAAAAAGATTGTCTATGACTTCAAGCGCGGAAATCTATGGAAGAACATCTTCGAGCGTGTACTTTGGGTACCGTTGCGAAATCTCAAATCTAGGAATATTCGCAGCTTTGGGGACTTATTCCATCACGAGTATTTCGATGGACACCCCCAAGGCAAAGCTCACGCCGAAGAATTGTCCCTCGCGTTGTCCCAGGCTTTAAATACTAAGGGTGGAAGAACCCTGTTCATCCTCGACGGTCTAGACGAAGTTCAGGGCTTGGGTAGCGCAAAGGATAAGGAATATCAGTTTCTTTTAGAACTTCTAGATCAGCCTGATGTAATCATCACGACCAGGCCGCATGCCACACTTCCAGCTACAATCACAAATCTCGACCTCGAATTGGAAACTGTTGGATTCTACCCAGACCAAGTACAATGTTATCTCAAAACTGCCATGGAAAGTTCATCCACAGTCCGACAAATCCAATTGTTCCTCGAGAAGCATCGGCTCATTCAGAGTCTTGTTCGGATCCCGATCCAGCTAGATGCATTCTGCCTCGCATGGGATAACATCGCTAGGAATGCCATCCCAGATACCATGACGGGCATTTACGAAGCTATTGGGTTGCGCTTATGGAAGAAGGATCTCGTACGACTTGGAACAAGGGAGGATGCGGAGGAATTTGTCACCACTGCCAGTGAACGAGAGATAAAGATGGCTACCGAGCTTGAAAACGAACTTCTTGAACGCCTCGCTATTAGTGGAATGTACAACAATTTGATTGAATTTCAGCCGGAACATCAAAATGCTGTGTGTGAGCTTGTTCAACTACCTAGCAGTGGACCCTCACTTCACAATCGGCTCAGGCATCTCTCATTTCTGCGGTCATCAAACTCCTCAGCGGACACGTCTAATCGCAGTTATCACTTCTTGCACCTGACTTTCCAGGAGTTCTTTGCGGCGCAATATTTCGTGCGGCAATGGAGATCGGGAGGAGACCTCGAATATTTAGATCTCAGCTCTGACATCAACACTTGTATTTTCAGTCCTGTGAACTTTCTGAACCAACATAAGTATAATCCACGCTACGATATCGTATGGCGTTTTGTTGTAGGATTACTAGATCCCGAACTGGAAGTACCAAGGTTCTTTGAACAGCTCGAAGACAGAAACCAGTCTCAATTCGACTATCTGGGACCCACGCACCAGCGACTAGTTTTGCATTGTTTGAGCGAAACGAATAGTTCGAGCTATTTACAGTCTCGACCAGAATTGCGAAAGAACTTATCACAGTGGCTGCTCTTCGAATGCGACTTGTGGGGATTCTCGACCTGGGCTGCGGAATTCGAACTTCCGGATCAAGTGCTACATACCGCCCTAGACGATGCCCAGAAGGACAAGAAGGTGCGATTATTAAGAGCACTCGAACAGCGTGCCAGGTATTTATCAGACGCGATAATCGAATATCTCACAGCACTACTCAAAGAAGCAGATTCGTATATTCCTTCTGCTGCCGCTGAAGTCTTGGTCAGGCAATCGAACTTACCAGAGGGAACGGTTTCGAAGCTGGGGGAAATGCTTCGAGACAAAAACGCAAATGCGAGGACTCGACATGCTTCTGCCAAAGTCTTGGGGAGTCGATCAGAGTTGCCCTCTGAAACCGTTAGTACACTATTGGTAATGCTTCAGGACACAGATGCAACTGCCCAGAGTATCGCTGCTAAAGCCTTGAAGAGTCAATCGAACTTATCAAAGGAAATGGTTACAAAGCTGGTAGAACTGCTTCAAGACAGAAAAGTAGATGCGAGTACTCAACAAAATTTTGCCACAGTTTTGGGGAATCAATCAGAGTTGCCTAGAGACACCGTTAGGACCCTGTTGGCACTTCTTCAAGATACGGACGCAACTACCCAGAGTGTTGCTGCTAAAGCCTTGGAAACTTACAACAAGTTATCAGATGAAGCCATCACAGCCACATTGGCGCTGCTTCAAAATAACGATGATGATAACGATGATGATAACGATGATGACAACGATGATGATAACGAAAGAAAGGCCAAACGAGAGATCAAAAAGAACCTCGTGGGTGCCGTTATTCAGGTTTTGAGGTGTCGATCGGACTTGCCGGAGGGGGCGGCCAGAACTCTCGTAACACTGCTCAAAAGTTCAGACTCTGATATCCAATTCTTCGCTGCTCAGACTCTAGGCTATCAACCAAATATATCAGAGCGAACTGACGCAGCCCTAAAAGAATTGATTAGAGATAAGTTTCGCATTAGCGAACCGTTGACCGAACTGTTACACTGGTGCTCGGGCTTATCCGAACAAACTGAAGCGGTTCTTGTACAGCTACTCGAACATCCAGATTGGGGTATCCGGAATGACGCTGCCAATATCCTAATTGAACAATTGAATTCACCAGAGGAGAGTCGCATTACTCTTACGGAATTGCGTGAAAAGGCAGATATGAGTATCCAGCTTATCGTCGCTAAAGTTTTAGGGATAGATCCTAACTTACCGGAAGAATGTGTTCCCACTCTCATAGCACGCCTTCAAGACAATGATTGGCAAATCCGTATGAATGTCGCCTGGGTTTTGAAGAGACAAGAAAATCTATCAGAAAAATCTATCAGCACTCTTATGGCGTATCTTCAAACCGGTGGAAGATCGGCCTGTGATAACGCCGCCGGCATCTTAAAACAACACTCGAACTTATCAAAGAACACCACTATAGATCGTATAGTACTACTCCAAGATGACAAGATTTATGTTCAGCGTGCTGCCGCTGCGGTGTTGAAAAACCAATCGAACTTGCCGATGGTGTTGCCAAAGGAGACTATCAATGCTCTCATGACGCTGCTTACGCAAGTAGATCCGAGGGTTCAATCTACTGCCGCTTTGATCCTGGGGAGACAATCGGAGTTATCAGATGAGATCGCCATGGCCCTAATAACACAACTCCGGGATGGGGACTGGGACGTTATTAGTACCGTTGCCGAAGTCTTAGGAAAGAAACCAAACTTATCAGAAAACGCCGCCAAAGCTCTCATACAACAGGTATTCATGGATGGAAGCTTTGGCCAAGGTTTTGCCCTTCAAGTGCTACAGAAGCAATCGAACTTGTCAAAAGATACCGTCGAAGCTCTCGTGACACTGCTTAAAGATGCAGACCATAATATTAGGATTGATGTCTCTGGAACCATAGGAAGTCGACGGGATTTCTTAGACAAAGTACTGGAATCCCTGGAATCTATTCCAGTTGATTCTGAAACTGTGAAATATCTTTATGGGAGTTTTCTATATCTCAGTTTCGAGGACCAATTTTGCTTGCATATCGGCGAGGACTCAAGCGTATGCATCGCTCAACCAAATGGATCACGAAAATTCTTTCTAGTTCACAGGGACTCGAACGAACAGCTTTCCTACAAAGAGCTTTTAAGCGAAGTTGTGGAATGGAGAAGATTTTGGAATGTCCCGAATTACGAGCTATGGTAATCGACTGCAACGTGTCATCCCGCTTCTACCCTTGGCACCTATAAAGGGAAAAGGGACCCTATGAAGTCGTGCTTAGGTTCAAACGATTCCGTGTTTATTGGCCTGGATAGAAGCTATACGGTGCGGTCTCGTTTCGTTGGTAATCAATTAAGCGTTCGGTTGATAAAGGTCTGGTCTGTCCCACGCCAGGGATGGGTACACATTGGAAGGGGTACACATGGCACAGGATAGATAAGAGATACTTTCTATATAGGTACCTTGTAGAGAATAGCACGATAAAGTGAATCGACCTAATATTATTGATTGACCAGAATGTCTTAGATTTCAAGTAACTCTAAGAGACTTGGCTTCAGTTTCATGCCAGCTATGCTTTGCCCGTTCATCAGCAACACCATCAACCGGGTTATAGCCGGGCATGTTCCGCGTATCAGCTCCCTTTTGCTTCAGTACACTCTCCAGTGGAGAGGCATGATCAACCCAGCCCAGGTTTGGCACGCATACGTCATATCCTAGACGGCGTTGAGCTTCTAGGGGGTATGACCGGACCAAGTCATGATCTAGGTACAGAGCAAAATTCTCCTCCTGTTGCACGTGTCAAAGAATAGTCTTAAGAACGTGCAAGGTACATGAACTTTTGTCAAGAGATAGCCACTTACCTGACGAAGATGCGCTTTCTGCATGAACAGAGCGTACACCAGCCTTTTCTCGCTTTCTGTGGTATTCGCACCGGCGCCATGGTAGCAGCTGGATAGCATGAAGAAGGCATCCCCAGAATCAAGCTCCGCATCAACGACTTTCGATGGATCAGGCTGGGAATCTGCTGCTGTCAAGTGGCTACCTGGTATAACCTTGGTAGCGCCATTCGCAACCGTGGTCCTGGTCCCGGCCACGAAGAAGCTGATCGAAACATCTCGTCCAAACTCATATTCTTCGGCCTTGATGGCCGGGAACGAGTTGTACCAGATTGAATCATCGCGATGTAGGTCCTGAGCATGCATGCCAGGCCCGACTTCAAAGATTGAAGACATGGCAACGATAGGAACTTCCTCCGTCTCGAATTTCTTGGAAGCACCTAGCCAGGAGGTGTGTCGAATCGTCAGGAACTTGTCCATAACGCCCAAGTAGAGCTTGTCGGAGAGGATCTTCTTAGTCAATTCAGGGGCGTATTGGGGGAGACGTGCGAGTCGCTTGGTGGGGTCTTCTGGGCTGCTATACTGAGCGGCGTCGAGAACGGGGCGTACAGCAGCTTCAGCAGCCGCGATCTCTTCGGCATTCAGGAACCCTTTGACTCGGACACAGCCGGACTGCTGAATAGCCGTAATTATCCCATCAAGGTTGTTGATATCCCAGTCAAAAGATTTGATGGGGAACTCTTGGCCGGTGAGTTTGAGAACATTATTCGTTGCCGGTGGGGCATGGATGGTGAAAGTCATCGACATTTTGACAGCTATGTAGAGGAACGATGCTTTTACATAGTCCAAAGAGAGAAGTATAGCTTGCGCCTGACCGTTTGAATTCAACTCTTGTTCGAGTATGTAAAGTGGTATTAGTTCGGCTTTAATATTGGATACGAGGAATAGTCCCCATTGTACCCCATACGGAACCCCACGTACGTAAAGAAGAGAAACCATGTTGAAAGTGCCTCCAACTGGGGGATTTGGAACTTCGTAACTGAAGTCAGGGGTAAGCAGGGGCGCTTATCTCCACCTGCATAATTGTCCGATCAAATCGGACAAATATCAACATACCACATCAATCTATTCCGAGATACCGATAACTGTTTCGCCTTATCGTATCATTGGGGGTCACGGAGAATTCACATTAGACATGTCGGAGAGATAATCGGCTGCCTTGGCCTTTGGGCAAGTATCGCATACGTAATGGCGAGACGGAGTGAAGGATGACCGAGTGAAACGATAAAACATAGACCAATTACTGATGCGGGAAGGGAAACCCATAGAACTCTGGAGATGTAATCATCTACCATAGGAGTTAATGTCCACTTAGATGATCATCTGCTGATTTCTGGAACATATCGCTCGTTACAATGGTGTTCTCCCAGTTTACTCTGAGCAGAATCGACATTGATCAGGGGCTATTTGCCATAAGTCCAATTCTTATTCTGGCACTCCTTATTGTCCATCTCCGCTACAATCGTTTCAGATGCCACCTCAACACCGTCCCTGGACCATTTATCAACTCAATCTCCTCACTACCTAGGATATGGTCCGTTTGGAAAGGTAGCTCGCATTTGGACGACCTCGAGCTGCACAGGAAGTATGGCAAAGTCGTTCGAGTATCACCGACCGTAGTGTCTGTCTGTGATCTGGCATTTTTCGAAACCATATATGGCATTTCTAGCCAGTTCTACAAGGCGGGCTTTTACGAGGCCTGCCGCTTTTATGATGAAGAGGGGTTGATTCCGGATCCACTGGTTCTGAGTGACAAGGTCATGCATACGCGAATGAAGCGCAACGCTGCAAACGCCTATTCCCTGCAGTCTCTCATTCAGATCGAGCCTCTGGTGGATGAAGTCATGATGGATCTTCTCAATCACCTTGATGAGTGGTACGTCTCGCAGCAGAGGCCCTGTGACATAGGCGAGTACATGCTATATTTTGCCATGGTACATTTTCCCATGAATTTCTTTTCGTCCTCGTCCTCCTGGAATTGCACTAGGGAGATGCTCCATGAGTCACTCTGACTAACGTCATCAGGATGCTATCTTCAAGATTACGTTTGGTAGAAACTTGGACTTCGTTAGAAAAGGTGATACGAAAGGGCTGTGCGAACAGGTACGCAAGGGGCTGCCGTATATTGCATGTGTAAGTGGCTCCTATTACGACCTCGTCGAGGCCGCAATGAGTCGCCACGAATGACTTATCAAACTAACCAAACTTATTTAATTCCGATAGATTGGTCAAATCCCTTGGGCACATCAATTTCTTCTAGGTAATCCCTTTGTGGCTAAGTTCTTCGAAGGGCCTTCAGACTCGCTCGCCGGAGAAATCATGGCGATGGCCATAAACCAGCGTATGGTAGCCGAGAAGGTTATCAATGAAAATAACGATCCATCAGCTCCCTGTACTTTCTTGATGCAATTATTAAGAAACCAGACCAAGAACCCCGAATCGCTCACCGACCGTGAGATCAACGCACACACTTTCGGAAATATTCTCGCCGGTGAGTGTCCTCTAACTACCTCTTGGGTATCTACACACCTGCAATGGCAGAGATACTGACATAGTACTTAGGTGGCGACACTACCTCCACAGCAATGAAAGCGATTCTATACTATCTCATACTGAATCCTAAATCCATGAACCGACTGATTTCCGAACTTCGCAAAGCAGGTCTTGATGGCAAGGGGCCAATTGTTCGATACAATGAAGCGTCAAAACTGCCATATTTATCTGCCGTCATTCGTGAGGGCATGCGGTTACATCCCTCGGTTGGCATGATCTTGTCTCGCGGCGTACCGCCGGGAGGCGCTACTCTGATAGATGAATTGGGGAAGAAATTCTTCGTAGAAGCTGGCGCCGAAATCGGCTTTAACCCATGGATAATGCAGAGAGACCCGGACATATTTCCAGAGCCCGATACATTCAAACCGGAGCGGTGGCTTGACGCGGATACTAGTCAGATCGTACGCATGAATAGGGCCTGGATCGCCTTCGGGGCGGGTAGACACTCGTGTTCGGGGCAACACATATCCATGCTGGAAATGACCAAATTGATACCGAGTCTGGTCTTGAGATATGATATGAAGTGGGAAGACGATACAGCTGACATCTTGGTGGAGAATTATTTTTTCACCGTGCAGCGTGGGTTGAAAGTGAAGCTGAGCCCGAGAATGAGACGCGACAATGAAATTTCTCGGGATGTGGAGGCTTTCAGTGCCTAGGGAGCTAGAAAAAGCCCAATGAGCGAGCGAATGCGTACCTGTATTTACTACACGAGTGCTTGATCAACAGCCATATCATGCATGACATCTTGCCATCGTACACGCCGACAGAGACTCTTGCCAGCCCTCAATTCATCTCGACGACGCCATACCACCCCGAGAACTTCCAATGCTAGGATGCCATGGTTCAAGGACAAGAGCGTCAGACTTTCTAGTCGCCGTTTGATGAATGCTCTCTGATCCAAATTGTCTATCTCAGCACCAATGACGACTAGAGCCCAGCCCAGAAATATCCCAGGGCCATCTGTGTCTGGTATCATTGGAAGGATTCGTAAGCTTTCCGATACCGCTTCATCAACGAGAGGACTAGATCCACTAGTTGACAATGGATCATGTATGATTCGGTGTGTGTACACGTGTAGGGCATATCTAAAAATTTCTGCAGAACACCGCACGGCCTCGTCGAGACCGAAAGCATCAGATGGGTTCGCCGGCACTAAAGACTCAGAGGTAGACGGTAGGGTTCCTGGTCTACCCAGTAAACTCAGGGATAGATTACTGTGAGATAGGATCTGCGTGCTCTTGATCCTTAATTGCAACTCCTCGACACGATTGAATATCGATACTATCTGATCCTGGTCTGATAAGGCCCTGGCAACCATAAGATCGTCTTCAAGACGACCTGCTTCTACCTACGGATAATCTATTAGAATCCGATTACCTGGAATAGTGATGTGGGACTTACAATCAATTGGGGAAGGGCTGCAGATCCACCAAGGACGACCTCGATAGCGTTCTGGCTCTCCGATGGTGGGAGGAGTCTCTCAAGAAGCAGATAGCTCTGTCGGCGCCACTCCCCTTTGGTGTGTAGGGCTGCCTGAGTGGCTATCATTGAGATGAACGTAGTTAGGAATGGATCAATATCCGCAAAGTCATCACGACTTTGACACCAGGCCACAATCCCTTTGAAATGCTGTTTCCACCGTTCTGTGCCTTCGCATAGCTGTAATTTCTTGTGAGAAGAGGTAAAAAAGGAGTAAAAAGGGGTAAAAAGGGGTAAAGAGGGGCGGGGCGGGGCTGGGTGGGGGCTGATTGGCTAGGAGCTCGGTCCTTACCTCGTACACCAAAAGTGCCAGGAGAATCATCAGTGTGATTTCGTTCCTCAACAGAGCAGGCTCTTTAAATCGGTACTGTAGCAGCTGTAGGGACCTTCGGAGGTACATATGCGATTGAGATGTACTTTTTTGTTGTAAACGCGACAGATGCGCTTCGGATGTTGCCAAGAGGGCATTTTGGAGCGCTGGCTCATTCAGCCCAATGCCCACCAGCCTCCTCCACCCATTCCCATCGTAGTCGACGGCTAAGGAGATTCTGGCGAAGTTTCCTATAAAACGGGTTGGCTTCGGGTTAGTAGAGTTGCTTTATAAGCCATTTCGGGTACTCACTGAGGTAGTGCTGTAGTAAGCGATTCTCGTCTGGAGGGAGACCGAGCGAAGACACGGCCGTATAAAGAACTAGGTCTTTAGATTAGTTAACTCGGTAAGACTGCCGGTTTAAAATCTTGGGCTTTCTCTACCTGGCTGCACTTTCAAAGGCTGCCTCAAGGAATTGAGTGATGGAGGCCATTTTAGCCTAGCGTGGTAGCCTTCGCACACTCTCCCATTAACAACACATGTATTACAGGCTGTGGTTATCTGCCGGGTTAGCTTACTATAGTATAACACATACGTCAAAATAACTATCTCATTCCGGCAAAGGATGCTAGCGTACCTGGTAATGTCTTGTCACACGACACATAGCCAAGCTCCTCATTTGCCCTCTCTACACAGGTCCAGCATGCACCCGCGGCATTTGGCACCTCTAAATCGGGGAGGGGCCTAGACATGGTGGGGTGGCCTACGCTGCAATCTCTTCAACAGTGATTGCCCTGGGTACCTAATATAGGTATCTATCCTAATATGAACATTTGAAAGGTTCTGCCGTAGCTGATCAATATGATACTCAGTAAAATGGATGATTAGAAATCGTGAAAAGGTCACCGCAGACTGTAATTACCAGGTTATCTGTCACCTTTTACCTTGCTTTACCTTACCTTCCATATCATTGTAATCTATCAGGGTCCACGGGCACGGGTAGCTGTCGAATCGTCAACAGGGCTTTTAAGTGGGGCTCCATTTAGCTGCTTGTAGGCTGTGCAAAAACCGCTCTGCCGCTCTATTCCTGCCGCCCGCCCTAGAACGACCCCATTGGAGGCCCTTTGTCAGGTACCTAACCTACATGTATTTCAGAGGCAATTCTGAAGCCGTGGGGCATCGAACCCGTCCTGATGCCTACCAACTCCAACCCCATAAGGTACCTTCAGATAGAGTCGATTACATGCACAATTAACTTAGGCTTGGGTAGTTTTGAAATACACATAAAGCAGGTCCGAAGGTCTACTTTTTTTTCTTAAAAAAAAGGTAACGCACTCGATAGTGGCGTATCAACGAAAATAGTAGGCTTCGCAAATCACCCCAGTTTTTCATTGTCAAAGCCACGCAATGCTCGAGTCCTAAATGAAACGGGTCAAGAAGCTAGCGTAAAATATGAGGGACGCTGCGCAGGTTCGCACTATAGTCTTATCCTACCTTCACTACCTTATGTTTAAAGTAGAACCCGGCACGGTGAATTCCGGGACGGGTTCGGGTTGCAAGAAATCCGATCCGAATCAGATGCAAGTAAAAGCCTGGAGATGGGAGATGCACCTCCCGCAGCTCCGCGTTCATTTAGGCTCGGAGTAATTGGTTGGTGGGGGCTTGCGCCCGCGAGATATCGTGGTGAATTTGTCATCACATCAGCGTATAAAAATTGACCAATTAGAAAAAACACCGAGAAGCTTTGATGCTATCTGATCTATCCGTTGATATCTTTCTAAATTTAACGAATATGATCATGAAAACACCTACCTGGATAAACGAGATATCAAAAAGTGTCCAAGCGGGCTGTGCAGATGTCCTGATTGATTAGGTAGTCGAGACTGGATTATATTGGAGGTCAATCGGATTCTTACCGTATCAGAGAGTATGTATCAACGCAGCAGCGTTTGTGGGGCGGAAATGATAACTTCATATCCTACGGCAAGCGGCAACCGGCAACAATGTGATAGTAGACAGAACAGACGTCCTCTTTTATACCCTCTTGGGTATTCGAGGACGTATAAACTGAGGTTGAGACAATTTTTCGGAAGGGCGAATTATACTATTGCAGCACAATGGTACTATCTAACTCGGCCATGGCCATGACGGCCGTGGTATTAGGGGGTACTTTGTCCATGGTAAATTTCTCCTACGATGCCGGAATGATCAACCAACTTCTGCTGGGTGCGAACTTTAAAGACTGTTAGTACGCTGAGATCCATCGCGCCGACTGAACTAGGGAATCAATGGCTGACATAACACTCAAAGACTTCGAGCTTGATAGCACTTCGATAGGTCTTATTGTGGCCGTAGTAAACATTGGAAATCTACTCGCTAGCCCTATCGTTGGGCCATTAATGGACTGGCTGGGTCGTAAAAAGGCCATCTGGTTCAGTAACTTCCTAGCGGTCATCGGCGTAGCTATACAGGCATCCGCACAGAACAGTAAGTATTACACAAACTACCGCGTATGAGTACTTGCTTATGAGCTATCAGTCGGGATGTTGCTCGCTGGACGTGCCATTCTCGGATTCTCGTTAGGCATATCTGGTGTATGTGGGCCGACTCTAGTTGCAGAAACAATACAAAGCCGCCTTTACAGTCTCACAACAAATTCCTCCATGCTCGGACTACCATTGGTAGGAGTCATCGTGTCAGCTGCGTGTATCGGTATGCATTATTCCGATTCGGCTTGGGCCTGGCGTGGTATTATGCTAGGAGAGTCAATTTCGCCCCTATTGTCCAGCCTGTTCCTAGCATACGCCCCTGAGTCGCCCCGCTGGCTGCTATTCAAGAATCGCCCGGAGGAAGCGAGACAAGTTTTGGAGAAAATGCATCATACCAAAGAGGTTGACAGGGACGTTTTAATACGTAAAGAATTCGAGGAAATGGCCCAGACAATCCAGTTTGAGCGCCAGAACGATGAGACTGTCCGAGCTCTTGTGGCAAAGCCCTCAGACAGGCGCCGTTTTCTCATAGCCATCCTCACGAACGTCTTCTATCAAACTTCTGGAGCAAACACCCTGCCATACTTCTTCACTCCGGTCTTAAACTCTATCGGCATAATTGATACCAATGTCATCCTCTACGTCAACCTTGGCCTTACTGCATGGGGCGTATGCTCACTTGCCAGCGGCTTATGGATGACTTGTTCCTTGGGGAGTAAAACCATCATGCTTACCAACACGTGCCTCATGACCATATGCCTGGCGCTATTAGCAATCTTTAGCGCCCTGGGTCCAGATGGAGGACGTGGGCATGGTGCACTGGCTATAACGTTCATCTTTTGGTGGGCATCGTGTAGCTGTTGGATGATTTTGGAGTACACCTACCCAATTGAAATCCTCCGCTTTTCCTTACGCGGCAAGGGAACGGCATTGGCTCAAATGGTCGGGTACGCATTCCAATTGACCATAAACTACACTCTACCCATGGCGTTGGAGAAGATTAGTTGGAAGTTCTACGTAATTAACGCTGTAAGTTCATGATCCAGAGTTAAGAATCGTTTTGCTGAAACTTTCTAGGCCTGGGATGCTTTGATCGTGGTGTTAATATGGCTCATATTTGTTGAAATAAAAGGTAAGAAGTTTCCTGATATCTGGACGTGAAGAGCCATATCTAACCTGCATTTTAGGAAGGACCCTCGAAGAGGTGGACGCCCTATTCGACGGTGACGTTCACTTCTGTCTTACACAAGACACCGAAATCATTCATGGTATTAGAGTAGAGGGATCCATGTCGGATTCTAAAAGCTAAGACAATAGTCCGTACTAGTATCGCAAAAGTCCAATAACTTGGTAACGGGTAGGTAAGGATGTATAGGTAGGTATCAAATGGGTATTTACTATTTCGGGTTACTCCTCTGGTAGGACGGGAATCTTGGATCTGTATGTACCTAAGGAAGCTGTGCGGTAGAATAGTTTGGGACTTATGATGATTCGCACGATGATAGGGATAGATCCCTTCTGTTCGGCCACGTTAGAGATGTAAATAACTTCGCAGAGACGAGTTGTAGGGCGTGGCGCTTAGGGTTAGGGATGGGGTTAAAGTTGGGTTAAGATCAGGGTTAGGGACGGGATTATTGCCAGGGTTAGGGTTAGCTTAATTAAACCAACAATAACGTAGATCACAGAGTATATCAAAGTATGCCTTATATTCACTTTTTAAATGTTGTCGAAAGATGTAGACGTATACATTAAGCTACTACAGACGATTCTTCCTGTACCGGTTGTAGCATGGGGTCTTGAAGATTAAACGATGTGTCGTAGGGCTCACGACGATCTTGTCCCGGTCGTAGGATTTCCAGATGTCCCCCAGCAGGAACTGAAAGCTCAAACAAAGTCCCCTGCTTATCATTTCGGACATCCTCTGCAATCCTGTCAAAGTGTTCATCAACATGGGCCCGAGCGTCATGTTCAATGATCCAGTCGGGCCTCGGGATACTCAGAGCGTCCGGATGCTCTTTGACGAACTCACGTGTCCATTCAACTTTGTGATACTCCTCTCGATTGGCGATTGAAGACATGTGAATGACATGCTGCCGGTTGAATCTGATGCGTTCAAAGACTCGCAATGCAAGAGAAACATCGCCTCGGGCTTTATCGAGGCAAGAGGCAATAGCGGCGCCATCTTCAATTGATTGTGAACCACCTTGCCCGGAGGTCGGTAGATGGCAATGAGCTGCATCGCCAAGAACAATCATCCTAGGGTTGTCTTGTCGTGGTAACCATGTGGCGATGGGGCCTCTCCAAACTAGCTTGTAGTCGACAAGATTCTTAGCCGGTGACTGTCGTACGACCTCCTTAAACAGCTCAGGAAATGATGAAGCATCAAGATAAGACATAACATCTTCCAGCTTGCCCGGAAAGCTCCAACTTTCCGTAATGTCTCCCTCATCTTTGTGAGTCAAAACCCAGCCAAGATCGCGGCCCTTGTTCCAACTGTAGATGAGACCGTGTAGGTCAGTGCCCACCCACATGCCGGTGAAATCATGATCGGGGTCTATGTATCGGGATTAGTAAGCTGCCATGAACCATCTGAAGTGCTGATACTAACCGCAAAATCTGGCTAGATGAATATTTTTCCTCATTTCCGGTTTCAAATTGTAGTGTGCTCGAAAAATTGCATATCCGGAGTTGATCTTATTGTCTGCCAACCCCAATACCTTTTGTCTGGCTAAGGACTTTGGCCCGTCCGCGCAGAGAACAACATCGCCCATGATTTTGAGGCCACTCTTGCAGACGACACCCACCTTCCGATCAATCCCTTCAACGCCTTCGTCGACGTAGTCTACGACTTGCTCCCCAAGCTTTAACTTAACGCCAAGACTCGTCGCATAATCGGTGAAAAGCTCGTGTATCTCACCCCGATGTCCTGCAAACTATCCTCAACGTCTTAGAATATCGCAGCTTTGCTTTCAACTTTTCATATAGGCCTGACTTACCTGACGACGCTTGTGGTGCGGTTTCTTCAGCCACGGCTCTTCGACCAAAAGCTCGTTTTTAGCGTTGAAGATTTTGAATGTATCGTTGTTGTTGATGCTCATCGGTAGCAATCGGTCGGCAATTTTCCCATTGTCCCACGACTCTATGATCATGCCTCCGTTGCCAAAGAAATCAATGACATCTCCCTGTGTTCGAGATGTTGGATACATCTCTACCACAGTTACGTCCATCTTGCGCAGTCGGCATTCGATGGCAGCTGTAAGGCCACAGAATCCTAACCCAACGATAACAACATTGAGTCCAGGTGCACCTGGGTTGCTGCCATCGGGAGCTGTGCTCTTGATGTAATCATCTGCTGGTGTTGAGGCCATATTGAAGAACTCTATCAGGGAGAGTACTGCGCTTCAGGGGTCGTCAAAGTGTCCAGACGGTAAAGTTTGGTTCGAATCGAACAATACTGTAGCTTTAGTTAATCCAACGAAGATACAGAGATACCCTGTGTATATTCAACGGGTTGTGCTCTATAAATACCTAGCTACCTCGTATACAGACATTGACCTACACGGTGGGGCGGACACCAGTATTGTCATAACAGCGCTTGCGCACGTATACTCGGTGTTTCAGAGTTTCAAACCAAATCCCGGCAAATCGGCTCTTGTTGCGTGGAGATGATGAATTATTGGCTTCGCAGATCTAGGATAAACAACATGGGTCTCTTGGCACTAGATACGTCGGAGTAATTCATATCACGATAAGACCGTCTTGTATCAGATAGACCGACGTCGTCTTTATTGGGTCCCCATTTTATCCACCCATACTCAGACGCTCCTCTCATCAAGTGTTACTCCGACAATCAAATCCTACGTATCACGCGATTATCGTTGCAGTGAAAATGTCCAGAGTAGTGCTATTAGCTTGCGAGAATTGTCGAAAGAGAAAGGTGTGCCTCATCCCCATGCCGTGGTTTATGGTCTTGGTAAACTAAATAATACCAAGGTACGGTGCTCGGGAACTCCGACGAGCGCATGCGAGAATTGCCTGAAACAGAACAGGCCATGTCACTTCGATCTGAACAGACGAAAGCGAGGGCCCCGTCCAAAACGCGCAAATGTCAATCATGAGCCTCAAGCTTCATCCGTTCCAATGACCGAGGCAATTTCTCAAAGAGATGAAGGTTTTCAAGACCAAATCGATCTGATAAACGCTCCTCCGAACCTCGACGCAACTGTAGTCTGGAGAGCTCGTATGGTCGACTTGTTTGGGGGAGAATATTACTATTTGAACGGGTTCGGCATCCCCTTAGGCCTTCATCTTCTTGGGTGCTGACAGATAAGAGTTAGGGAACGCTTGATCTCGGTTGATCAGACCTTACACCTAGTTATGATTTTCTGTGTCACGGTCAACGATCAACAATGTCCTGTCTTGTCACCCATCGCACTTCTAAGTCAGCTAGAGAATGGGCGCGTTACAAGACAATTATGTCATGCCATATGCGCTGCTGCCATATCCTACTCTCGGCATGCATCTTGTACGGGGCCGCAAGCACGAGCTGCCTTCGCTGCCGATGCCCGTGAGCACTTGACATCGCTGCAGACTGCTGATACCTACGGGACATACCAGCAACTACTTACTTTAGCAGTGCTCTCTATGTACGAGACTTCTCACGGCAATGGCATTCAGGCCTGGTATGATCTTAGTATGACATCTCATCCCCACCCCCGAAGAGGCAGACTCGGCATACTGACATGTTTAATGCAGCGACTGCGACAAACATTCTATCTTCCCTCCGCCACGATGCTTCTTCTATGTCTCGAGATGAAGAAATCGGCGGCGGACTCGATATGATTCACCTTTATTTAGGAGTTACCTTAGTTCTCTTCTCTATCGGACAGACAGTTCAATCAATTAGTATCGACTCAATGTGTCTCCCCCGAGTTTCCTATGGAGATTACCCGTTGGCACATAGCCTGTTCACCCCGCAAGACTTACTCAAGCTGTCCGACCTTCTCCGTCGGTGCATCACTTTCTCTCGAAAGGATATGACAAAGCTGATGCCTGCATCCTGGTTGAGTGACTCAACCTACATGGAGTTGAAACGGGAGATAGATTCTGCCCACATTATGTACAGCGGTAACTCGGTATTTGAGACGGAAATTTTGGAAACCTTACAAATACAGGAAATCGGCTTCGGCAACTATGTCCTCTGTATGAGCATGCTACATACCATGAGGATGTTACTAGATGCCGTTTTCATACCGATCCCAGTAATTCCGGCCGCAGATTATCAGCATCGCGCCACAGATAACATACTAAGTATATCCGTGATGGACAAGCCTTCGGCATGTAGGAAAGTTTTGTATTTTCCAACTGCGCCTCATTCATTCTGGTACGAGAGAATGGCATCTTGTGGCAGGAGTGCCCGCGCCGTGACTTCGCTATGTCAATCGCTCATGGAGCACCCCAAGTTTGTAATGGTATGTACGACCTTTCATACACACTTGATTATTTCATCGCTCTAACAGGCCATGAAGCCGCCATTCCTAGGTTATAGCCTTTTCATAGCCGGGCTGATCCTTCTAAATCAGCTGCAAGCGGAAAAGGAAAAGCGCCTCCTAGACGATTGCGTAGAACGTTTGAAGACAATATTCTCCTTTTTGGGCGCCATGAAATCATTCTTTGCTCCAGCGGAGATTTGGCTCAACATATTGTTCGAAGCGCATAGTCTCGGTCCAGTTTTAGAAGCCGAGGCCTCTATGAAAGACTCAACGAGACTCTTCTCTTCATTCATGTATCGATTCAACAGAATATCGCTTCCCCCATATTGTCCAATTGGCCTGAATGACACAGATGGTGCGAAAGAAACATCCTTCAATGAAGTTACATCATCGCAGATCTTCGCAAGAGAGGAAATATGTCGAAGTTCAAATCGTACTTCTTTTAATAGGGGTCAATCTCGTTTCCTAGATGAGATCTCTAGAGCCATGAACAATTCAGCCAGAAGCAGTACGGAAAATCTTCTACAGGACTATAGTAACGCCTTAAGCAAAGTAGTGGAATCGCTAGAAGTAGAATACGATTAAAAGATGGCGCACGAGAATTCCAACCCTCCTTGAACCACGATAATAGGCTGCCTACTCGCAAAAAGGAAATCCAGACCACCGGTGCGTTGTGCTACCGCGCAACGCAACTCTCCACTAGTCGTGCGCCACTCGTTTAGAGCAAAAAAGTGCCGCCTTGTGAAAACTGGTTGTATTTGTTAATACATAACCGACTCGGTGTCGCTCTGTACTATTGGTATTTCGGAAGAAAAGCTGGCGCCGGGGTGTGATGTCACTTGCGTTGGACGGCGCTCCATGCTGTATACCCAAAGATTGACATCCATGAAGAGAATCGTGGACTGGCCTACGATACCAATCACGGCCAAGACTTCGACGCCAATATCGGCAAGATTGACTTCTGTAGGAACTTGTGCTGGGCATCCCGGTAAGGCTATCGCCGGATTGAATGCTGATACCGGCCATACATAGAGTCGTGGAGCCGCAATGAGGGATGTTCGAAATGTCGTTCGAAAGATGAGAAATGAGAAATACTTGAGAACAGGTTGCCGCCATACGCTTACCATGCTTAATTCTGATCTAGAGCCTGCTAAAGCGACGGGAAAGTTGTAGAATCCTAGGAGCAGTTCTATCGATTGCGCTCTCTCCATCCAGAATTTTCTCTTGCTGTTCGAATATCATGCGATGCTTAAGGAGTGTTAGGTAAGTCACCTAAGCAACTCCTAGGTCATATGACTCCTCTCCCGTCTCTCTCACTCTTAAGTGAATCATAAAATGGAATCTTAACAGTAATCGTAGCTCTATGTGGTTCACCTGGGTAGCTTGCTAGAAGCTAAACTCCAGAAAACATTGAGTCAGTGCTGTTGAAGCCTTAAACCCATAAATACCTTCATCCAAGCTATTCGCACGGTCGAGCTTGATATCCATTATTTGAGTGCCGTATGTACTAGCTAATTCCTCCTTGCTTGTACCGTCAATACCGGTTCTCTTACAGGTCATGACAGCATATTTCTGCTCTGGTTGCCATGCCGCCGGACCACACATCTGGCGCCCCACACTTTGACTCCGCGATAATGAAAGCCGGTGCACATCATCACAGTGCATTCTACAGATACCTACCTACTTGGGAAGTACACTTACCACTTGACCCCAATAAGTGAATATTAATTATGGCAACTGCGAAATGTATGTAGTTGTACTGGTTGTCGCTCTGGCGACCCCATGTACGGGAAGCTTCTGGGTCCGAGCTGTCTACGGATACCAAAACATATATAATGGCGGCTTATTAAAACAATTGTACATATTTCTAGACTTTCCACAATAACAATTGACCAAGGCCAATTACAGTCTGACCTTATTTCAAGTTTACTTGAGTCTGCGCGGCCTTTTCTTTCGCATCGCATTCAAGTTCCAGTTCTGTTACCATACAGACCATTTTTTAGGGCTTCGATTTTACCAAAAGGGCACGAATTGACGCAGTCATTGCCATAGAAGGATATTAGCCAACCCAAAATGTCCAAACGCCATGGTAAGTTGACCTTATCTAATGAGAGATGTACATTACACCCTCTTAAATATTAACGCTAACACCAATATAGCAGACGGTCCATACACTGTGCCTTCGGCGGCGCAGTATTTTCCTCCTCGTCTTCCTTCTCCCCGTACTAACTTCCCTGATCTCCCTTTGCACCCCTCTCCTAATCCTTCTAATACAGCACCTCACCTCCCATTAGATCAGAACGTACAAGTCAACCAAGGCAACGATCTCAATGCCAATGGAGACGAGAGAAGAATCTTTGAAGAAGCCCGACCTTATGCTTGCACTAGATGCAAATACCGTGCGAAGCGCGCGTCGCACCTAACGGAGCATGAGTGGTACATGCACATCGGAACGGATTGCATGTTCCCTGGCTGCGGGGCCACCACAAGCTCCGGACCTAGACTCCGCACTCACATCATCGAGGAGCATGTCAGAAAGACCGAAGTAAAAGTCGGTGACAACGACGGCACGGAAAAAGCCAAGTGCTGCTGGCCAGGTTGTGAGAGAACCCATACCCAGCTTCAGAGTCTCTATCGATGTGCCTATCGTCATTGCTATGAAAGCGCAATGGCTAGAAGCATCGAGGATGGGATGGATGACAACGGCCCTGGGGGACTCAGTGGCGGTTCACAGAGCGGACGAGGCCACATACAAAGTGGCTTCAACCAATCGGTTTTACATGATGGAGACAGCGAGGATGACTCTACGCCTCAGGTGGGAGGTAACGCAAAAATAATGGAGGCTATAAACGCCTTGGCGCAGAAGGTCGATGGGACTCATCAAACCCTCACTTCATACGTTCTCGAAGTAGGAGGAACGCTGGAACAACTCGACCATCGATTCCGTGATGTCGAAAAGGCAGTAAGCCGGCTCGATGTATCGCATCATGACCTCAAGAATACCATTGAAGATCTCAAAGAGACTGTCCGAACCCCGTCTGTTCCAGTACAGGCCTCGTCCAATCCAACAGCAGTGTCACCTCTCTTACAGCCTGGCGAGAAACGCCCAGCAGATTTCGATTCCTCGCCTTCGTCAACACATAAGCAGAGAAGGATTGATTAATAAATCAGGGACTTGAGGCCTCCAGCCCTGCCCGTTCAGCCTCTGTTTCGTCTTGTGATCCGGAAAAGTACTCCTTCTCCCATCACCAAAACGGCTTAGCACGGGGCCGAATATGCTTCGCAAAATTTCTGCTGCGTCTTTATTTCCTTCCCAAACATGATTCATTAGCTCTGCCCCAAGGGGTACTCTAACCGCCCTTTGCCTTTCAGGATAGCCTTATGGCTAGTTTTGAATATCAACTACAGTTGCAAGTGCGAAGCTTCATAATAGCCAAACACTAATATATGGCAACTATAGGTGCATTGGGCCCTTATGTACCCGCTCTTAGGTAGCTTTTTCCTTAATCGCGATGTTTTCTCAGTCTTGCCGGCCAGCGGTAGTTGCAAATCGGTGACCATGCAAGCCCACTAGTATAACTCATCTAACGTGAATGTCTCATACACCCTACGGATGTAAACAGCCCCATCATCGTAATACCTCCGTATATTCTTCTTTTAAGCGGGTATAAGTAACATCAACCCTACTCTAAGTACTAACGTGGTCGGACAAGTGCAAGTAACCTCAAGACGTTAACCAGGACATGATGTTACAATAGAACTCCTAGGATGATCCAGCCTAGAACTCGATGCTCAAGTATTATTGATTCGATTGGAGCAGGTACGTAACACTATTAGTCTGCTCCTACAACTTCCATAGGGAATATCGTGTCGAGGGCCGAACGAGGAAGATAAAACGACATTAGGTACCGAGGGACCTAAGCTTACCTAATCACCAGCAAACAGGCCTACATGCACCCATCAAGATTGAGTTTTCTAGATCGATCCGGACCATGCAGGATGCCATCTCGATGACATAACCCACATTAAAGCTGAGACGTGTGTGGCTGCAGATCTTGAGAATTCCCTGTTTAGTCCTTGTCCAAGCATATTGACCAATCAGCATTCAGAAACCAGCCACTATATGACGTAGGAGGCAGCCACAAAGGGTCCCCTGACATCTTCCTAGGTTCACTTACGTAGGGCAGGTATTGAACTGCAGATAGTAGGCGAGATAATTAAATTCGCTGTAATGACTCTTACTCGAGTTCCATCTTCTCCCCATCATTCAGTCTTCAGACCTTCAATATCCTGCCTCAATTCACCAATTACTTCTATTCCTGAGAGCAACCTATCAAAGCTTTGTTGGCAAAGTAGCTTTAATTATCGAGTCTTAGGCTCTCCAATTAGCTTTAACATACTAAGAGGGAGATAGCAAGAATACAGGAAGAATGGAGTGGGCGAAGCAGAAATATAACGAACAATACGAGATCTGGATGCCCTGGATTGAAGACACCTTCCTGAAGTACTTCACCAAAGACAACAAGGCCAGCTACACAACCAGAGGTAAATCTTCATTCCCCTTTTTCTGTTTCTTCCTCGTCGCCCTCCTTTCTCTTTCCTCCATACTACTCCCCTAATCAAACGCGATACTGACGAAATCACACCAAAAACAGAACAACTGGACAAAACCAAAGTGACCGGTGTCGAGCAAGTCGACACCCTCCAAGACAATGCCCACAACCTTGTAGCGGGACAAGTGGGACAGGGCGGACTACTGCAACCCGTCGGCGACATCGTGTCAAAAGAAGGCATGAACCGTGCGGAGCGCCGCGGAAAGGACGAACAGGGCGGGCATCTGCCAGCCGGTGTTCCCGGAATCTCCGGGTTGACAAAATAGATACCTGCCATAGCTCGATCGCACAGGTTGGTATCGAAGCATGGAAAGAGGCAATGGAACATGATTTGATTCTCTGTATTACGGTATTCAATCAAGGGGACTATAATGTGGATAGGGGCGTTGGGGTATGACGGAATGTTTGTTGACTTATCTATTTATGTCTCGGTCTGGTGTTATTCCTTCTACGGGCTTCGTAATAGGTAATAAGGAGGGGAAAAAGTAATCACACGTTGGTTTCTAATATTTTAGTGAGAGAGCTCTCTATTCTGGGTTACTGCACTTACTCTCTAGCATGGATGTGATGTTCCCTACCCACCATATCTAGATACCTCCCTTATATCCTATCTATCTATGTACTAGATGTATTCTTACACATCCCTTACGACCGCTTAGCATCACCACTTAACTTCCAATCACGGGCACGAAAGACGAAGATCAGTTCATTAGCAATGATCGAGGATATTTAATATTTCTGAAATTCATGCTTTTGCCGTTAGGCCGAAGACTATATACCTAACATTCTTGCTCGAGAGAACTAGAGCGGCCCAGGTATCTAATCTAGCTCTCATAACCATAACCAGCTTCACGAGCAAACATTCTTACTCGCCGTTCCCTGGATAGTCCAATTCGTATTCTCCCCACAAGGCGACTCACGAACCGAGTTACTATTCACGGTCAACGTAATCCAAATGTCCCTATTATTCGGAAACTCATCGCGAGCAGCGAGCCGCACCTCTCCTCCTCCATTAACAGTACCCCCGCGTATCGAGACGTTGTAGCAGTTCTCGATAAGAATAGCGTTGTTGCCATTATTCGCGAGGTCAACCTCCTTGATAACAGCAGCGCCTGATTGCGAGACGCAGAAGATGCCACGGCCACCGCCGCGGGAGACGACCTTATCGATGTACACATTGGTGTTGTAATTGCCATTAGGGTTCTGACCGTTGTTATTCGCCATGCGGAACGTCGCATACCCAGTCCCCGTAGCGACATTGTCACCATCGACAAGCCCAACATGAGCATTCGTGGTTTTCTGCAACAGCAAGCCGCACTCGCCCACATTTCTCGCGATGACCTGGTTTATTTCCAGGCCATCAATATTCCAGGTCTCGACAGCGTGGCTACCGGCTCCAGTAACTCTAATAGTGTCCATCTTGACATTAGAGTTAGCGGCATTGTCGCGGTCGAAGCGGATGCCCAGACCACCGCTAAGGTTCATAGTGATCTGGCCGAGCACCAAGTTCTTCGTGCCGTAGAAGCGCAGGCCAAAGTACGGGTTGCCCGTCATGCTCAAGTATGGGATTTGGACGTCCGTGGTTCCCAAAGACTCGATGGCGCCATGTCCGGCTCGGTTACCGGTGTCGATTGTGCCGCAGCCTTCGAAGATCTTGCCGCTGCTAACGGTGATGGTGTTAGCGCCTATAGAGCCTGATGCCATAACTGCGACGCGCTGGCCACTGCTAATCGAGTCAAGCGCGGCTTGGATCGCGGCACGGTAGTCGGAGCCGGAGTATACTTGGCTCGAGCCCTTGGTAGCCTTGAAGGAACTGCCTGAGCCGGTCACCGTGGCATCTGGTGTTCCTGCGCCGCACGCGGCAGCGTTGACGGCGGAGGCAAGTGCGAGCACTGCAGTCAGGATTACGAATCGAGCCATAATGGTGTTGTCCTTTGAGTGGCAAAGATACAGACTTGGTTACGATTCTTTGGCTCCTGAAAGTATAACAAGACGGCCCTTTTATACTATCCCAGAAAAGCTGGAAACCACATACCTACACAAAACCAGGTTACAGTTACCACCAGGGGTCATTTTCATTAGGCAAGACTTGGCGTCGCTGCTGAACCGGAATAATCTATTCCACGATATATCGACGGTGCCAATACTTACAGCTGAATTACCGCGCCAATCCGGAGGGGAGCTCTATCCCATCGCAGCAGGGTTGAATTAAGCGTAAGTGGCATGGCTCTCTTGGCAAAACAAAGGGGGCATCGATCTCCGCAGCTGTTTTTGGTTGCGATACCACATGATGCTAATTCTTAGACATGAAAACAACAATATCAACAACTACGATTAGCTTAATAACAGTTTCATGCAGAGTCGCCTTGCCAGCTTCTTGTTAGTAGTTAGCTATCATTGACTCAATTACAAACGCGCAATGTGAAAATATCGCTTGGGGGATCCACAGTCACCTGGCCCACTCTAACAGTAGGGGGTTCTGCTCGAAGTCCTCGTTGGCTCCCAATCATCGCATACATCAATGTCGCATCACGAATATTCCAGTTAGATATGCCTAGGACCATGATATAAGGCGGCCTTAAGACGCCAAGGTGATTCGAGGACGCCGTCACTTCATACGCATGAAGGGTTCAATGGACCCAAGTCAACGGGACTACCTTCATAGCAGTTCCAACACAATAGGCACGAGAAAATGAATCCGCATGACCATTCAAGCAAGAAATCAACTCAGTTACTAGAGACCTGTATAACATAATATCTCGACAATCACAGAACTCTTCGCAGACACTGCTCCTGAAAATGCCATGAAATGTGAAACATGGGTTCCATCATTCTAGGATCTAAATGCGAACGGAATGCTCTTAAACGTCTAAAATAAATGCTGGCGCTTCTATTCTAGATTCGGGCTTCGACAGCTGCTTTGATGGCTGTTGTAACAAGTCAGTCTCCACTCATATCGAATACAAGGGCAATGAGAACTTACCATCACAAGTAACCTTAGCATCACCGAACAACATCTTCGTTCCGGGCATGTAGAACATCGGGTTAGGAACGTCAGCTGTAACATTATTAGCGCAAGGTTCTTGACAAATGGTCACCTTCTGAATCTCTACTTACCGTAACCGCTAGCCATGCCACGTTTCATGACAATGACCTGCTTGCTCTTCCAAGCGTGAAGAACAGGCATTCCCGCAATCGGACTACCAGGCTCCAGCGCAATCGGGTTCACCGTATCGTTAGCACCAATAACGAGCGTAACATCGGTATCGCTAAAATCATCGTTGATCTCATCCATCTCAAGCACAATATCGTACGGCACGCTCGCTTCCGCAAGTAGGACATTGCACTGCCCTGGCATTCGTCCCGCGACAGGATGAATGGCGAAGCGAACATTGATTCCTTTGGCCCGCAGCATCCTAGTTATCTCGCTTATAGCATATTGTGCTTTCGCAACCGCCATGCCATAGCCAACCACGATAATGGCATTCTCTGCGTTGATGAGCGCATCGGCCGTCTCTTCAACATTCGTCTGCGTAACCGACCCTTCGATCTTGTAATCGGTTGCCGTGGGTGCTGCGATGCCGCCGAAAAGAACGTTTGTAAGGCTCCTGTTCATGGCAACACACATGATATACGATAGAATCGAACCGGAAACGCCGATGAGTGCTCCAACTGTCGTCAATAATGGATTTTCTAACATGAAACCCTCGGCTACCAACGCAAAGCCACTGTATGCATTGAGGACCGTGATAACGACTGGCATATCAGCTCCGCCGATTGCAGCTGTTGTGGTGTACCCCTTGCCAAAGGATAGGATAGTATTCGCACCCAGCGCTACCGCGGCGATCATGGGTGATCCCGGGGCCATCGTGACGAAAGCGCCCATCGTCCCGACATTAGCAGCGAGCATGCCAGAGTTGATCAAATGGCGGCCAGGGAGCACCAATGGCTTCGAAGACATCTTTCCAGCCAATTTCAGGAACGCTACGATAGATCCGGTAAACGTGATACCGCCGATCAACACCCCAAGGTAAGCCGTAACGAGATGCAAAGTTGAGATGTGGTCGAGGCTACCCATGACGCTCCCGATACTGGTCAACACCGCAGCCAGACCGACGACGGAATGAAGTGCTGCGACGGTTTGAGGAAGATCTGTAGGCGTAATTCGCTTGCCGATGACGAAGCCTAGGATACTGCCGACAGTGGCAAGCACACCAAACTGTGTCAGGACTTCAGGGCTGAATCCGACAGCCAGTAGAGAAGCAAGAACACCGGAGCCGACACCGAGGATACCGAGCATATTACCCCTTCTCGCCGTAGCTTGAGATGCCAAGCCGGACAGGGAGCTAATGCAAAGGATAGAGGAAACCATATAGCCTGCTTGCACAAGTCCAGCAGCACCTGTCGATGCGGCAGCCAGATAGCCTCCTGCAAATACGACACCGGGAATAGCATATAACCAGGGATACTCGGGCGGGTCAGTTGGGCCTATTCTCAATTAGTTCCCAATTCGTCGGCTGTGTAGATTGACATACGCTTAAACATGCCAAGCATCCTCTTCGTGATCACAAAGCCACCAGATACATTCACGAAAGCTAGAAGAACAGATGCAGCACCAAGAGCCTGAGGAATTGTCTCGGGGACATAACCTCCACCCAAAATGAAGAAACCACCAATACCAACCATTCCTATGATGTGTCAGCAAAAACAAACAAGCTACACATGATACATCCGACCACTCACCAGATATAGCATTAGTGACACTCATTAAGGGGGAATGGAGAGCCGGAGTCACGCCCCAAACGACGCGATATCCGATCAACGAAGCCAGCACGAATGTGAAGGCATTGCTCATGAAGACAGGCCCGGTAAGCTTTCCAAGAGCTAAAGCAGTGCCCATACCAGCCGTTACAGCGGCCGCCTCTCGGGAGGTCTTCTGGAAAGGCGTCAGAGCAACTGCTTCTTCTTCTGGTTTAGCCGCCGCTTTGGGTGCCGGAGGGGGTGGTGGCGCAGGGCGGGGTGCAGGCGGCAGAATCTTTCCATTATGGGTGACGATAGCTCCTCGGACAACTTCGTCGCTCAAGTCAATGCCAAATGATTTCTCTTTTGGGGCCATTGATAGAAGGAACTTGACAATGTTGTTCGAGTACAAGGTAGATGACTGCGTGGGTAGCCTCGACGGTAAGTCCGTATAACCTGTCGTAACATGAGCATCAATATCCATAATACTAGGTAGACTTCAAATCATACCAATGATTTTTACATCGTTATATGTTACCAACTTGCCGGGCTGAGTCATTTCGCAATTGCCCCCAGCCTCAGCAGCCAAGTCTATGATAACAGAGCCAGGTTTCATAACTTCAACCATTTGCTTAGTGATTAGTCTAGGCGCGCGCTTTCCGGGGATGAGAGCCGTCGTGATAATGATGTCGACATCTCTAGCCTGTTCAGTGAACAGCTTCATCTCGGCAGCGATAAATTCAGGAGACATTTCTTTAGCGTAACCTCCGGCTCCGGAACCTTCCTCCTGGAGGTCGACCTCAATGAACTCTGCCCCCAGAGACTGGACTTGCTCTCTTGCGGCAGATCGCGTGTCGAAACCGCGGACAATGGCGCCCATCCTGCGAGCGGTTGCGATCGCGCTCAGACCAGCAACACCAGCGCCAATGACAAGGACCTTACAAGGCGGGATCTTACCCGCCGCCGTGACTTGACCAGTTAAGAAACGACCAAAGTTGTTAGATGCTTCCAATACCGCCTTGTAACCGGCGATATTGGCCATCGAGCTGAGAGCATCAAAGACTTGAGCACGAGAGATACGGGGAATCATATCCATAGCGAAAGAGGTTGCCTTACGAGCAGCGAGGCGGTCAACTATTTCCTTGTTTTGCGCCGGCTGCAACATCGAGATGATAGTTGCGCCTTCTTTGAGGCGATCGATCTCGTTAACATTAGGCCCTCGGACTTTCAGGATGATGTCGGCTTTACTCCAGAGAGCATCCGTGTCAACCAGGGTGGCGCCGGCCCTCTCGTAAGCCTCATCCAAGAAGTCGGCTTGCACGCCAGCGCCACGTTCGACTAGAACATTGCGAAATCCTTTCTTCCTGAGAAGAGCAACGTTTTGAGGCGAAATTGCCACGCGTCGCTCATTAGGAAAGGTCTCAAGGGGTACACCTACAGTAAGTTCCGAGTAAGGCGTAGATGGCGGCTCTACAACAGTCGAATATGCAGTTACAGGAATTACTGGCTTTGCAACGGTCCGGTTGCTATCAAACGTCCTCTTTGGTAGAGCCGGCAGGACGGTGGGCTGCTTCGCATGTGTGCTGTTCCATTGTCGTCTACAGCTCACAGCTACCACGCTGGGTTGTAGCGTCCAGTCTATGCATGGCGTTTTCTTAGCACCTATTATCTCTCATATGTTGAATAGGAAGATCTCTCGACACCCCCATTCAGATTTCTTGCATTAAAACGAACCTAAGACATGCGATGCAGCGCGACGAGCGAGTCCCTCCGTCGCACGAGATGAAGCGTGATTGGCGACCAGCGCCGGCCGGAGCAGTGACCAAGACATCATATTGACGAGGCGCAATAACCGTCTGCCATGCAGAGAAGAAATCAAGTCTCATGCGTCATTCGCTCATTCGTGATGCCTCCCTACAAGGTCTTCAGATATCCGATGCATTACTGAGGAGGAGAAAGGTGACGTGTCGTAAGGGACGGAAACACAATGTTCAAAGAACAAGAACAAGTTGTTTTCATGACATGCGACCAAGACGGATAGGAACGGCAACGAAGGGGGGTGACAAATAAAAATAGTTAAACGTTAGGGTTCAACAATGGAACGGTTGACGCCCGAAGTCCCTTCCACCATTCCACTCGACTTGCCATGGCTACCCCCGCTTCCAAGAGAAACCAACCCCTGGATGCCTGCAGTACTTGACCTCGTAGTCTGGATCATCTGGACAGCGGATGAAACCAACCGTGCCAATCATGGAATCAAGGGTCTTCTCTGTCTGGTATAGAAATATAGCCGATGGGGAACCGAGTATGATGCGTCTAAATGGACATTCGCCTCACACGACGCGTTAAAAAAATTAGAGCGGGCTAATTCTGCCTAAGTCGTTAGGGAGTGTAGGACAAAGGTGATGCAAGTCTGAATGTAGGGTAGGACGGTGGCTTGTGAGAGGGCGACCGAAGACCATGAGACTTGACCCGCCAAGAATATCCCTTTTAGGCAAGTGGGACAGATCCCATGGCGGGACACGCGGAGAGGGTGGGCTTGCGGGCACCAATCAGCAAAGACTTTGCATCTAACTCAAGACTTCTCGCCCCACGTCTTGTTAGATGAAAAGTTCAAGTTGCAAAGTACGGTAGAAGATAAAATTCCTATCTCTAAAAACTATTGGTTCTACAATATTTTGGTAAAGAAATCCCTTCCTGTCATATGACATCACATCGTCATGCAGGGGAACCAACAGCGAAGACTAAATGCGGAAGCTCATCAAGGTATAACTTATAGGTAAGGAATGGTGTTATCAAAATAATGAGTCTAAGTAGTAGAATGAATAAAATCATATAATACACTCTCTCATTACTACTCCATCAATTGGGTCAACCACCCCACTTTTGAGTCCGGATAAGTCTTCATTCAAATGTACGGCTTGATCTGCTCTTCCGTCCATTCCCAGAACTTCTTCCCTGTACCGTTTCCGCCCTCTTCCTCTGTCTTAGTCGCTTCGACCAAGTCCTTTCGAATTGGATATATACGTCCGAAGGGGATCACTGATGAACATAGAATTAGCCCATACACATCTCAATCTCAATGAATAAGATATCTTCATCGAAGTCCACTTACCCCAACTTCCGGATTTCTCAAGGGTGATGTCTGGCGACAAGCCAGCATAGAGGAGAGTATACGCGCCATTGATGGGAGGATATGTTATGAGGCTGGTGAATAATTTCATGAGGCCCTTCTGGTCGCGGTACAGCTCGGAAGAAAGATTGCCAGGGTTCAACGGGACGCTGATGACACCATCTGCCTTGTACCGCTTGGCAAACTCGACACCGTGAAGCCAATTACCGACCTTGCTAACACTATACTTGATGAGATACGGCTTGTCCTCGTGGTAATCCAGATTGCTCATATCGATGCCCACCGACTTCTCACCGAGCAACTCTGCGCTAGACGAGGAAACCCAGAGAACGCGGGATGTACCTTCTGCCTTGGCCGTCGAGACGAGGATGGGACTCAGAAGCCTAGTGAATGCGAAAGTCCCAATGGTATTCACGCCGAGGTGGTACTCATAGCCCTGGGAAGTCTTGCTCGGTTCGGGGAGTGGGTTCTGAACGCCAGCATTATTGAACAGGACATCGAGCTTCTGTTCCTTAGCAAGGAACTCTTCTGCTGACTCCTTAATGGTAGTCAAGTCACCGAGGTCCAGTTCCAGGAAGACCAAGCTTCCTTTGGAGTTTGGAAAGGCCTTGCTGATTTCATCGATTGCTTTATTCGCTTTCTCTCGGGAGCGGGCGGCGATGTACACCTTCGCGTTCTTGGAATAGAGAATCCGGGCCAGTTCCTTTCCTACTCCCGCGGATGACCCAGTGACAATATAAACCTATTTGTGGGACGTGTGAGCACCACGTCCTGTGACTAATGGGAGATACCGTTCGAGCCACTCACTTTGCCATGAAGATCGGACACGCTAGCCTCGGTAAACCTCGGCTTTGGAGGGAACATCTGTGTAAAAGTGCTTGAAAGTTGTGCGCCCATTTTGCCAATTAAGTATGTAGGTATAACAGAATCGCGGATATACAACGATGAGACGAGTAACCAACGACGGAGACTTGAAAATTAGCAATTAGTGTATTTGGATGGGCAGCTATTGATCTTGACAGGAGAGAATTCCCTTCCAAATACTTTGGAGGCGCCCTCGAGGGTTTTATTGAACCCATGATGCAAGCCTATGTCTTCTTGCACATTGAAGTCTCACGGATCCTCGCATTGATGGCACATTCCAGGAGTTTGGATTCGACCCACGCCCGCAGCTATTTCAATCTAACCAATCAAAGGCGATGGTTTCCGAATCGGCCAATGAGAGAGGCTAGATCCCAGTACCGAGCCAGGAAAGACCCGGCCGATCTTGCTTCCCGGCAGTCCGGCGATGTCAACCAATTCTATCACAATAGCCCCTTCAAAATCATGTACGTCTCCTCGTACAGCATATTTTCATGCCGATATACCTTTGATTGCTGTCCCTACCCCCTGAAGAATTAAGTCAGATATACCTAAGTCAGCATTCTTAAACCCGGTATCTCCGCCCTTACGCATTCAGGTTACACGACAAGGAAAGTTAGCAGAAGTCCAGCACCCGTTCAAGTTCTTTTCAGAATCAAAATCTACTCGTTCAAGGCTAAGGTATCCGACATATCAAATTCTAGAAACTACTTGACTAATCATGTCTCGCGATCAACCCCTTTTCCTCAGTTCTTTGTATCATCAGGTCAAGCCATATCCACTGTGGCTGATATCCCTAACAGCGATGATAATTTCACTTAGACAATAGCATGTTCCCAATAGCTTCCAATGCGAATGAATAAAGCCATATGTCGATGTCTGTTCAATTTCCCAAGCGCCGGACTTGGTGTTTTTGTGAAACCGTTGAAAGGAATCGTGAGCGTTGGAAAGGATCGAGTTCCAACATATCTCCTTTAGGAAATCCTAAAGGACAATTCCATTGTTTCCCACCGGATTTTACCTGGAGGGGGATTTAAAGGGGTCAAGAGGGACCCATCATCTTGGTAAGAGAAGCATTCACAACTACAATTTTTTGCTGTATGCCATCGTCCTTCCGTGATTTCCTTAGATATAGTTCCCATCTTACACCTTGCAATAAATGAGCAGACTGCGTTCTGGATGACCTTTATTACCTAAAACGGGATATTCTCCGACAGAGGTATTTAGGTAAATCCCAACTTCTATACAAGTCTGAACTCAAGAATGTTTCAATTAACAATCATGAGGACTCCCAGACAAGTGCCCAAGCCACCTACACAACTTCAAAAGTAACAGGTATAATTTGTGAAACAGTCCTTTCTTCGTAAAATTACATAATCCTTGGTAGGGTATGTGACCTATTTGTTTCGTATGCGAAGCTCACAAAGACAGACAGAGGTAGCTGCATGCTCTTGTATATACCTAAACAAGCGCCTCATCACGGTACAATCAGATTGCTCAGAATTCACATATTGGTGGTATGCACTAACAAACAGAATGATAGCATTCATCTAAGCATTTATAAGTCAGAGCCATGCTAACACGCATATACTGTATCATTCAGAAAATATCCTTCTCTCTCTTTTCCCACCTGGGTCTCTTTATTGGTTTATATCCCCGTAGAATAGTCTAAAGAATAAACAGCTTCCTATCATGTGCAATTGGATATCACTCGAAATCTGTTGCAAAGAAGAGCACCCTCTACCGCACACGCTCAAGATATGCCGGTTCATGGTGCTTTGCCACTCAATGGCTCGGCACTTCAAGCTCGACGTGATGGTATACAGAAAGGTCCGCCCAGCGGAAGACTTTGGAACCCGGTGTCAACTATATGATGAAAAATACTTACGTTTTGAGCGTATCTTTTGGTCTACATGTGACACCTGTACTGAAAGAATAGCTTTAAATATGGATAATGGCGATGAAGACGACGTCCTTATCTGCCGGGAGTTCCAGCGGCTGCTCCGCGAGGATCTCACAAACGCAGTTCATACTAGACCGTACAAAGACCTTGTGCTTGTCTTCCCGACCGAATTCAACATCCACGAGCGTTTTATACTGAAAGGCTCTCGATGGGTCAAGGCTCCCAAGCCGACTGCAGAAGATCCTCTAGGCCCCAATCCGCCGTACGACAATAAACTGGAAGGATTGGAATGGTGGCTGAAACAAGGATTTGGAGAAGTTCACAATCAACTCTGGAGAAATTTCTGTGGTCCTAACTATCCAGCCGATCCATTTGGACAGAGCATACGGAGCTGGGTCGTGTCGCTCCCGTCGGCAAGGAGGGACTCCACTTCTTCAGTTGGAGCCAGATCTACGTCAACTTTCTCTACTCCAATGTCCTATACATCAAGGAGATCTGCCCCGATTGATGATTTTGGTGGATACAACTCTTGGCAAGAGTACATGGAATCATACGATTGGTACCCTAAGCTTTCGGATTCAGAAGACAGCGAAACACCATAGAATGGAACGGGTTCTGAATTTCCGTCCAATACTAGTAGCTTTACGACATAGCTGGTGGCAACACAAGAATAAAGAACTCAACATTCTATAACAATAAATGTGTTTCCATTCAAATGAGACGTGAATATTCGTAAGGAGCGTAAGAAAAATGGCTATTCACGTACAACTCCTCTCTATCCCCAATAATTAAATCTGCCATGTGAAGACTTTTAGAACCCATTCTCTAGGCCTAGATGAATGACTGGTCAGCATAAGTAGATGGGAATAGCTGTAATAGAAACTTACATCGAAGCACACGTAGATACTGTTGCAAGTGTGGCCATTAACATCATTGTACAGAACATGGTTGTCGTCACGAAAGCAGTTGAAGTTGTGGAAGCCGTTGTTGCCAGTTCTGTATCATCCCAGACTCATTAGTACATATATCCCAAAGACCTTTTGCTGTTCCCAGATTGCCAATCGACCTACGCTTTAAGCGCGCCAGGGGCTGATCGAGCTCCAGACGAAAGAGCCCAAGAGAAGGTGAAGCCAGAACCAAATCTGCAGCTAGCTGAAGAGCCCTCATGTTTACGCGATCTGATGGCTCCAGTGACTAAATGTATGAGAGCAGATATTAAGAATTGTATGGCGATAGGCTACTATTCTTCCAATCGGAGCCTAAAAGGGGGTAACAGGCCTGTTACTCTCCTGTGTGATGGCGCCATCCCTTTCAGCATGATGTTATGAGCCTCTTAACATAATAATTGTTACCTAATCAAACTCTTACTCTTTAGTTAAGAGCGGTTATGCTAACTACCGAGTTGGCAAGGCAGACAATTGAAGCCTAACCAAGTGCCTACCAACCTACCTAGGTAGCCAATCGGAATAGCCACAGGACGACTCACCTTCTAAGTTGAGTATTACTTCCATGCAGAGGACAGGATCAAGCGTTACCTGCTTAGGTGTAGGCTTCATATTTTGGGGTCATAAGCTTAACTTTACTCTCCGAGCTGAGACGCACAGCTCAGCCTGCGAAATGAAGTCTTAGTATATCCTCACCGGTAAATAGAAATTGGGGAAATGCGAAATTACTGGCATGGATGCTAAGCTACAGCTCAACCCAAGCATCGGATCTCTTCTTGGGCAGTACTGATTCTTTGAATTGCTTCTTCATATATTACATAGATCAAGTTATAACTGCAGATTTACCAGTCACAAATCCATGGGCCCATAGGCAATGCGCCTCCAACTCCTTCGATGCAATGCGCGCTTTCTTCCCAATGGAATTCCTTTCCTCCCCTGAAGTTATTATCATTAACATTTCAATAATGCACCTTTTTTTCCTCTGGCCCTCCCAACACATTTCCCTTAACCAACACGCTCCCCGCAACTCCCCTAAGCAGGAACAACACAATCCACCTCCTGCACAAAATCATGATTCCACTCAGACCCCTCGGGCAAATCCTCCAGCGTCGCACACAGCGGCACAAACTCCACGCCCACACACCCATCCCCCAGCGTCTCGCCCTCATACACGTACCTCACAACCGTCAGGTTCGCCCTCGCATACCCAATAAACCTCTCACAAACCGCGTAATCACCCGGCGCCAGCCCACCCAACTTAACCTGTCCGTCTGCCGTCGTCACAAGCCCGATACCGTCGGTGCCACCCCCGACATTTACATCGACGTCGTGCTCGCTGGGGTACGTGTAGTCGAAGGAGAGCGGGTCCTGCACCCGGATGCCCCAGGGGTACGAAGTGCCCAGGTCGTTGAGCACGTCGAAGGCGCCGAGCGCGGCGGTGCCGTTGGTGTAGTACGGCGGCGGCGTGTAGCCGTCGGGCAGGGAGGTCACGACGGCGACGTTGAGGCCGGCGCCGACGTGGTATGTGGATAGGAACTGGCCTGCGACGGGCGGGGTGAGATCCTTTGTTGGGTCTAGGAGTTGGATTTGGAGCTGGTAGGCTTTAGCTCTTGAGAGCTCTTCGGGTGTCTGTGGGACTGGTGTTGCGCCGGTGAGGGCGAGGAGAGTGAGGAGTGTGGTGATTGAGGTGAGCATCTTTTCTATTCTATGATGTGATGTGTAAATGTGAGTTGTAGTGGAAGTAGTAGTCGTAATGATATGTCGTAAGTGGTACTTGATATCAGGTATTAGATATTAAGTAATATGTATGTTATGATGTATACTCGTAAGTCTTCAATGAAATGTCTGTAGATTGGATTCTCTTCTTTGTCATCGGGGGACTACTGCAACTTTATTTATACTACTAATGATCGCAGCCCGAATGCTCCGTGGCGATAATCGGGCGCAAAGCAACAAACACAACGATACCGAATCGTTATCCCAATGATCTACATGATTCTCCCTGAAGCCGAACACCGTGAGCCTTACGAGTTTCCGCCTGTGAACACGAAGTTGAGGATATTGTCAGCGGCCGATAATGATATAGATCTCCAGATATCTGACTTGAGCATGTTAGGGAGCTGGACTTTGATTGGTTGGCATTACGTTGAAAAGTCTGGATTCAGCTGAGAGTGTCAGATCACGAGGGGTCACTCTACCGCGCCGCTTTCTGTGCCGCTGACTAATCTCTATTGGGATAACAATTGCCTATTTGATCCGTATCCCCAAATAGCGACGGCCAGCATAAGAGGGCGCATGATACCATGTCAGGTTACTATTACTCTTTTTCGTTAAACGATGACTTTTTATCTTCCATATTTAATTTATCAACGGTGCCATTTGTCGGTGGGCATAGCGTGACCTATCTATCGAGCACCTTAACTCAAGCCACACCCTCACCTAATGGTCTATTCGTGAGAAGTCAAGTCGAAGAACTAGATAGTAACGTTACGGATGGTTAATCGTTGAATTGCACTAGAGATTTTGTATTTCAATTTTACAATATTTTCTCTAAGCGTTCTCCCTAGGTACCGTCTAATATTCATGAAGAGATAGGGGAATGGGGCTTGAGTTGTGGCTGTGGCTGTGGTATAAGAGAGACGACGCGCGATCTAAGTCAAAGAATGAAATAGGATTCAAGACGACTGAACTAATGAGTGACATTGCAAACTACTACATATTCCTGCTCGCATTAAACACATGATAGCCTTCCCAATGAAAGTGAGTGCTTGAGCAAACTCCCGCTCCGCCCCTCTCTCATATCTGCGTCAAACATGTGCCTAGCCGTTAATACACGGCTTGTCGCAGTGCGCGATAAAGTTGGTCTCTGCATCGTTGCGGCATTTGCCACTGCAGGCACACAGGAGCTCTACACTAGACGGCTGCTCATTCATGCAGACGAAGACAGCCTCGGAAACATCCGTCCTGGGCTTGCCGTTGGCGCACAGCTCCTGCAAGCCATTGCAGTATGCCTTACTGATATCATTGGAACCGAAGTCTAGCTGTGTTAGTAACGACAATTTGCTTTGGGTCAAATGCCCTGTAGTTGGGGTTTATACTGTGCCCGTTTGAGGTGAGCATGTAGCCGCAGTAAGTATAGCCTTTGCCACACCTTGGACCGGTGCCCGGAGAACCGCTAGGCGGCGGAACGGAGGCTGTTGCAGTGGGGGGCGCAGCTCCGCTTGGTGGAGGAGATTCGCCGGTCGATGGAGGAGTGGGTAAGGGAGCATAAGCAGGTGATGATTCAGCCCGTGGACGTGGGCCCCTCCAAGCTAGGGCAGAACCGGCAAGGAGGGCAGAGTTGAAAAGAAGGATAGAAAGTCTCATAGTAGACTGCGGAGATATTGTGGGAGACTCTCCGATATATAAAGCTGTATGTTAAACTGTGCAATTGGAGGTCTTTGGTGACCCGACAAGCCTGAGCACGTCATGGCTTACAACCTTTTATAGATTAGGTAGTCTCTCCATATCATTGCGAGTATGCCAGAGTAGAGAGTAAGAAGTAGATGCCGATGAAGACGACTGGTTACAGGCTATAGGGAGTAGAAGCGAACGACGCGTCCAAGAGGCTTTGACACGTCTTAGTGAGACGCCTCCGTGGCATGGTAGAATGCCTTCTTTGGAAGTGAAAGCCGAAGCATGAACGTTGTGGGAACCTGCATTAGTTATCTAAGATATATCGTAGATTCTTTGCCCAATTCATCTGAGCACGCTTGTGCGGCATGGTACAGGTGTACGATCAAGTGCAAGTTCGTGGACTTCCCGCTTGGAGACGAATTGCCGTTTAGGATGAGTTGACGAATTGAGGTACACGCGTGTACTACCAATTATGTTTAGATGTGACAACCGAAGGTTGATTCCATGGCTTCTGCGACTATCCACGAGGAGCCTGTAATGATGACTAGGTGCTCATAGTAAGGTATAGGGTCTATTGTGCTGCGTAGATCCGGTGGTGCCGGATAAGGCACACGATTCCAACATTGTGAGATCTGTCCCACGAAGACATCTAGATCCAGAGTCACCTACTACAGAGAATTAAATCGTTAGGTCGGCTTGAAAGTTAGCAAAGTTGTATTTGACGGATGTTATTGTTCATCTAGGCGGCTTGTCTGAGTCAGTGGCTATAGTCTGCAGGGTCTCGGGTTCCGGCGGGCGTTTAAAACGGGAATTAGGAGAAACATCCAGGAAATCTGTTCAAGACGGGTCTCACTGAATTATAGCCCTCCCTGCTAGACTGAACCGACGTCGACTTCGGATGTGATCTTAAAGATTGGAAGGAAACTCATTGGAGATGTAAGATGGTAGAATTGAGTTGACTGTTGGTAGCTGCAATAGCAATTCCGTTACAGAATGCCATGTTATGCGGCAAGAGCCGTAGATCGGGCGGGTACGGAGTAGGTACCTGCAGGTGATTTAAAAAATGCCCCGCTGTCTCCCCTCTAAGTTCTGGACCCCGCCAAAACTTCAGTGTCGCCTCCGTCAAGTTTGTCCCTCCTTGCGAATGAGGGAGTACACATAAAGTCGTGCCTTGCGTTACGTGTCAATTGTGTGCTTCATAAGACGGACGACGTCTCTCGACCATCCTAACTGCCCTATCCACGTCGGAACACCCGAACTCGTAACCCAGAAGCCATACATCCGCACTTTCACACCTACCTACGCATACACAGACACAAAATCACGATGTCGACACCAGCTACCCAACCGATCATAACGCCCGCGGCATCGAAGCCGGTTATCCGGGTCGGCACGCGCAAATCCGCGCTCGCGCTAAAGCAAGCCGAGTACGTGATATCCTCGTTGCGCAAGCTCCACCCAACCGTGGACTTCGAGATCCGGGGCATGGACTCGGCCGCAGACAAGGACAAAGTAACAGCACTGTACAAGTTCGGCGGCAAGGGGCTCTGGACAAACGAACTAGAAGCGGGGCTGCGCGCCGGCGCCCTCGACATCATCGTGCACTCGCTGAAAGACATGCCGACGGTCCTGCCCGAGGGTCTGATACTAGCCTGCGTGCCGCCGCGCGAGGACGCGCGCGATGTGTTTGTGGTTAAGAAGGGGCTCGAGGATAAGTACAAGACGCTGGCGGACCTGCCGCCGGGAGCCGTGGTCGGCACGAGTAGTGTGCGGCGCATGGCGCAGATCAAGCGGCGGTACCCGCACTTGCGGTTCAAGGATATGCGCGGGAACATCGATACCCGCGTCAGGAAGCTCGATGCTGAGGATAGCGAGTTCTCGGCGCTGATCTTGGCTGCGGCTGGCTTGCTGCGGATGGGGGTGGATGCGCGCATCTCGCAGTACTTGGATAGTACTACAGAGGGTGGTGGCATGTTGCACGCTGTTGGCCAGGGCGGCTTGGGGATTGAGGCGAGGGCGGATGATCAGAAGACATTGGATTTATTGAAGGGTATTGAGAGCAGGGAAGTAAGGATTGCGTGTGAAGCAGAGAGGAGCGTTATGAGGACTCTGGAGGGCGGTTGCAGTATTCCCATTGGCGTGGAGACGAAATGGGTTGGAGATAACAAGTTAAGGTTGACTGCGACGGTCGTCAACGTCGAAGGCACGGAAGCTGCCGATGCCGAAGAGACCGAGGAGATCAAGACGATAGACGAGGCCGTCGAATTTGGTAAGAGAGTGGCCCAGAAGTTGACTGACAATGGCGCGCAGAAGATCCTCGACGTGATAAACGCGGACCGGGAGGCAAACCGGGACAATGCGGAGCCGTGGGTGCCGGCGTAAAATCCTCATCCCATGTCGGACTTGAAACACTAGAGCTATGGCTAGATCAAAAGGAATGGTTGGGACGATGCTTTATAGACTTTGATTGTCCATCTATGTAACCTTAGAATCTGTGGATGCTTTCGCCACAATGATGATGAGAATACCCCAAAACGAGTTTTATGATACAAGGTTGAGCCCGTTTTCTCCCCTACTCGTCGGTTGTTGAATGCCATTTATTTGTTTCCATTTCCGGTGAACACCTACCCCCCTTTCATGAATTTCCAGAACCCTCCCCAGCTGATTTCGTTTGCACGTCAAGCCTCCAGTGAGTGAATCTAATGTTCTTCCGAGCCGGTAAAAGCCTTGTACTCCTCGAGGTCCATCAGAGTATCAAAGTCCTTAGCGCCCTGCTCGTCGACCTGAACCTTTGCGATCCACCCACCGCCATGCGAGTCATCCTCGGGTACCTGGTTAATGGTGCCGGGCTTCTCCTCCAGAGTTAGGTTGATCGCGGTGACCTTGCAAGCAATGGGTGCATTGATATCGGCGGCGCTCTTGACAGACTCGACGGCGCCAATAGCATCGCCGGCGTTGAACTCCTTTCCTTCCTCGGGTAATTCAACGTACACCACATCGCCCAGCTCCTCAGCGGCGTACTCTGAGATGCCAATCACGCCGGCCGTCTTGTCGGCGTTGAGGTCGATCCATTCGTGGTCCTTGGTGTACTTTCGAATATCTCCTGGAGTAATGGTGGTCAGCAATGAACTTGCAAGTAACGTCGGATTGAATGGCTGCGGAGGAATGTAGGACTGCTGGCGACATCGGAGAGCTTACTTATCGGTGAAGCAGAGAATGCTCGTACTCGTAGCGACGCTGGTTGCCAATTAGATCTTGTAAGAGGGGTTTGAGTTAGTCGAGAGAGGGTCGACGGTCTAGCTGCCCGTAGGCATCGAGCAATTGATGCCATTTTGACTGTGGTGGAAGGGTATAGAATTGTGGAAAGTGGGAAGAATTAGGTTGACGCTCTCGGTGAAGCTTTTCTTCGAAGCTGTGTGCAAACTGCCCCAACTGATATCGTATCGATGATACCACTACTAGAAATTGTTAATAAGACTGGTATGATTTCGATCTTGGCGCCGAATAGTTAGCCGATTTTATAATTCGTACTGTATTTTTTGGTGATATAGACACTAAAGCTATACAGTGCGCAATTTTAGAGCTTCCGGTATAACCCGATAAGAGGTTTGGCCAATGAGAGCTCTCCAATAAGCCCCGCGTCCTAATGAAACTCCGGCTTCAATCGCACCTCAATTGATAAGAGATATCATTATGCGAATACATCCCACATTCGATTGATTGGTCGGTTTGGTCAGCACTTGCCGATTGGTTGCAAGATGTTACTTTGTTACATGTTTACCTCAGCTGCATCAACAACACAAAAAACCAAAACAATTTGTTTGAAAGTATCCAATTATAGCAGACAACATCAACAACAACTTGTCTGCTGACAACAACATTCCCAATAAGAAATGAGGATTTATAATTGATATCAAAGATGGAGATGGTCTCACTCTCAGCTGTCTTGCTCGTTGCGTGTGGAAGATTCAGCTGTCCGTAAATTAACGTTACTACAGAGGAGCAGTAAATGACCTGGGAGTGTTTCGTGTTTCCCATCGCGAAACAACATTTCGCGTCGCGTTGAATGGGTTGATGCTTTTTCACTGTTTCATACCATCCTATTCGTTGATTGCCGTCAGCGCTATCCCACGAACTTAGCCGCTCACAACTGTCAACTAGCAACTAGGATATTACGTGACGTGCAAATAAACAGGAAACATGTAGGGCTTTTAACATCAACATTTCTAGATAATTATAATGTACTGTAACTTTAATAACATAATGATATAGTTATTTGAAGTTTAAGTCAACTCAGAAGATGCAGCATTACTTCATGTACCAAAATTAGCTAATGTCGGCTTCTAGTTTCGGGCCTTGCCGTCATTGAGCAGACGCTTTCCACTATTACTGCATTTGTAGGTAGTGCATGCGGTTTGACGGCAATAAACCCACTTTCTACCTCAGCCCCTCAATCACGTACAGCTAGTATTTCGTACCTTGAGGTTCCACCCCGTCACATCTCCCGGGATCCCGCATCAATACCTCTCCATCTTGACTTTACATACCACCATCCATCACTCGACCGTCTTCAGGACCCTTTCGACGGGCCACCTTAGGTATAAAGGTATGTATGCATAAATAATTCTCTTATGGGGACAATTCTATGTTATGTGTTCATTTGTCAGGTACCAATGTTCACTCTCTCCATGTGAACTTTCTGACATCGTCCTCCCCTTTCCCATACTCAGGTTTGATGCCTACATACCATCTGCAGCTGCATCTCAAGCTGCACCTCGGATCGACGCCTAACCATTACAGGCTGGCAGCCGAGTCCATCCCTCGTATCGATAGGCATCGAGACTGACACGACACAGACTGTCTAGACATCAACCCGGACATTCCTACTCGTTCACTGGATCGCTCATTACCCATTCCAAGACAATCCGATGAAGCTAGACACGGGGCTATTCTGAGACCCTCTCATCATCCGCCCCAAACTTCGCTTGAATTCCTGCCTCTCATTAACGACCGACTACTCTCGCTATCTCGTCCTCCCCACCCCAGTCTTTCAACCTGGATTCGTCAACGCTGTCAGCGGGGTCTGGAGCCCAGTTCCACGACGCCTTAGATACAATGGATCAGGATCCCCTAGCCACGCCCGTTCCCCACGATGTCCATGAGGATACTATCGGTGGCATCGAAGGGTCCATGCATCTCCCAAGCCATCTCCCAGGCGAGCCCAGCAGTAGTCACGAACCGCAACATCGTCGGTCGCAGTCTCTCGATCAAGGTGTAGCCAACAGCACGCACCCTCACCCTGACGACATCGACACGAACACTCAATACGAAGCTCATCAATACGATCCTCCCCAGCCATCAATGCAAAGACCTGCATCATCCATGTCTAGCACCGGCGAACGGCAATATACTGAGCAAACCTCGCGAGAGAGCAACGGTGCGGATCGAAATGCCCGGAATCACGTCGTGATCAAGGTTGGCATGGTAGGAGATGCGCAGATCGGCAAGACTTCTCTGATGGTGAAGTACGTCGAAGGCAGCTGGGACGAGGATTATATCCAGACGTTAGGAGTCAACTTTATGGAGAAGACGATTAGCATACGAAATACCGAGATCACCTTCAGCATATGGGATTTAGGTGGCCAGAGGGAGTTCGTCAACATGCTGCCGTTGGTC
Organism: Hypoxylon sp. PDH2405; assembly: GCA_023628415.1. Classification (NCBI taxonomy): domain Eukaryota; kingdom Fungi; phylum Ascomycota; class Sordariomycetes; order Xylariales; family Hypoxylaceae; genus Hypoxylon; species Hypoxylon sp. PDH2405. Next base: position 105,306 of record JAMAKT010000024.1, read on the forward strand.
TGCAATGACGCCGTGGCTATACTATTCATGTTCGATTTGACGCGCAAGAGCACGCTGAACAGTATCAAGGAGTGGTATCGCCAAGGACGAGGCTTCAACAAGACGGCGATTCCGATCTTGGTTGGAACGAAATACGATCATTTCGTCAACTTCCCACGAGAAGATCAGGAGGAGATTTCGAATCAGGTAAGCAGATTATTCCCGAGTTCATTGAGGATTCATAACTGACAGCCATTTAGGCCAAGCGATTCGCCAAAGCGATGCGCGCTGCTCTCATCTTCAGCAGCACTAGCCATAGCATCAACGTCCAAAAGGTTTGTTAATTATCCACATTCACTATTTTCATTTTGAAGAAAGACATGCTGATTCTTTATATCCAGATCTTCAAGATCGTCTTATCAAAGGCCTTTGATCTCAAGTGTACAATACCCGAGATTGAAAATGTCGGCGAACCCCTCCTTCTCTACCAGTCAGTCTAGCTCCGGACTTGGTTCACGTTTTGGAGGCCTGATTTGGACTGGCCACTCTGCATGTCGGTTCAGCGCGCAGTATAATTGCATCCCACCAATTCCATCATCCTGACGCATTTTATGATATTGAACGGCCGTTACGAAAATACTAATCCCAACCAGCTTTGGGCTTTTAACAACCTCGTGGCTTCGCTCATACGGCCGAAGCACTCAACGACCAAGCTCATCAACCGCTAAACAATTAAATGCTTCTGAATTCCGAAGCATTCCTTTGATGAACCATCACAACCATAACACCGCACCCATCGTCAAGAACGCATCTAAATACATTTCCTTTGTATGAAACGTCGCTAGACGGATTCCATTTTGCACTCGGGGTTCGCAACATAGTCTCGCATAAAGGAGTACATCGGCTTTCAACGTTGAAGGGGGGGGATTTGCCAAACACCTGCAGGACTGAGAACGATCCACCAGTTTGTCTTGGCAAGGATAATCAACATAAGGAAAGCTCCGCTGCTAAACCTGATTTTTGTCTTTTGAACGCTTGCTCTTTTTTCAAGTCTCCTAGGTCTTGAAGGAACGGACCATTGGGGGGAACAATGTATAAGTGTAATTACTAGTGGTCTGACACGCACGCATCCTACGTTTGAGTTGGCGTTTGTTCCTTATTCTGTCGCCTCGAGCACACGTCTCTCGGGCTTTTACATCCTAACCTTGATAACGTCTTTGTAAATGGCTCTCTCTATGCCATAGCTGATGTTAAGGTAGGAAGATGTGTGGAAAGGGGGGCGAAGATATATGAAACTACTACTACGAACTGCGATATGGTAGTGAGAGTAGGTAGCAGAAAAGAGAAATCAAGATTGATGCAAAAGCAAGTGATTCTTGGTCTGTTGATTGGCTTAACCTTCGTGAATAATTAATACATTGTTTTTTTCTGTCACATATTTTGCCTCATTATCCTTTCCTACCTATGTAATATCAGTAGTTCCATCTCTCGTAGTCCACATGTACCTATGACGCTCGATTTATAAGAACAAAATTAAGAAATACGCGAGTTGGGATGTATTCAATTCATCTCATTACACTTCTATCGCCATTTCCTCTAGCTCGTCGATGCGCAGATGCAAGATAACATGGCGCATGAACATACATATGCATTTACCCCTGAGTCTCAGCCCTACAGAACCGTATGCTTTAACCCCCCTGCCCCTATCCACTTTCCGTGATCCACTCTCATGAACTCTTCCTCCTTTCTGCATCGGAATCATACCATATATCGGCATCGTACATCCCACCCTCTCTCTCCCTCATTCCTAATCTTTACAATTACAACAAAAACTACCTACCTACTAAGTAAATAGGTACCTAAGTAAAGAGATAAACCAAGCAACTACCTACATGTAACTAAGTTCCCTACTCCGGCCCACCCTTCCCAACCCCCTCCCCCTCACCCTTCAGCGGGTCCTCGCGCGGGTGTTCCGCCGCCGTCTTCTTGCTCGGCACATCGCTGCTGCTAGCCGCCACCCGCGTGTCTTTCTCGCGGATCATCTCCTTGTACTGCTCCTGCGCCTCCTTCTTCTCTTCGTAGTTCGATGCCATGTCCGAGTTATCCGCGCTAGGGGGTGGCACTTGCCGGCCTGTTTCGCTGCTCTCGTGTGCGGCGAGGGGGTTGCCTGAGCTGGGCTGTTGGTTTGTTGGGGGGTTTTCGGAGGAGGAGGAGGGTTCTGAGGAGTCGGAGGGTCCTGTGGATTCTGAGGATTCTGGCGTGGAGGATTCTGAGGAGGAGGACTCGACGGCGGGCGATTTCTCTTCGTCAGGGACCGGGGCCGAGTGGTGCTCATGGGAGTGGTCATGGGAGTGAGAGCCGGTTTTCTTCTTGCCGGGGCCGTTGGATATCAGATATGCTGCGGTAGGGACGGTGATGGCGACGGAGGTGACGAGCCTGTGAATTCGCGGATAGCGTGTTAGCCAGCTTATCTTCCTTCCTTCCACCCACCAAAAGGAGCAGCAGCAGCAAATCAATTGTGCAGATTTGCTCGAAACTTCGATAATGCGATCGAGTCTCACTCGAATTCGCCTTCCGCCCGGGAGGGAATCACGTCCCGGAGACGCGCGGGCGAAAGGAATGAAGGAAGGAAGGGAGGGAGGGCGATGGAAGGAAAAAGGCTCACCAAGGCATATCGGTTGACTCCCAATCTTCAAACATGCTGCCGCCCTGGTTGCTGCTTGCATAGCCTCTTCGTGCAGTCGATCTCATAATTGACTGTCGTTGTGCCGGTGCAGCTCGTCTAGCGACGGCGCGGAGGGTAGATGTGAGGACACGGGATGTCGACATAGTTGTAGATCGCGATATAGGAAGTCAAGAGAGGCAAAAAAGGAAATAGAGTATAGAGGTAGATATGGTGTAAATAGGTCAATTGCCCTCTAATCTGCGTTCCAATGTCCGAAGAAATGTTTGCAAGGTCACAGAAGGTAACGGAGGCAATCCTTGGGAAGGAATGCAAATATGTTATGTAGCTCTTATGTAAGTCGGCGTCCTTCTGTGCGCTACTTTTTCCTTCTTACTTAATGATAATACCTCGGTATTGCGTCGGCGGTACCATAGGCTGGTTGAAATACCTTTTTGAGGGAAAAAAAATGAAAGATCGAATGTTGATGATGACGAAGGTGAGGTTTAAAATAAAAAAAAAGATAATAATACTACTAGACTGTGTCACCTCATCTTACCTTACCCAAAGTGAAATCGCAATAGTCTAAGATACCTTTGCCTGGAAGCTTCTCGCGCCAATTGCTCCGGTGACCTACGATCCCAATTTTTTCGATTTCTTCGATGTCATCCATTATTCACGTACCAATATCTTAGCTATCATGATCGGAGCTTGTGTGGGGCCCTCCCCGGTTCGAAGGGGGAGCCATCTCCATTAATTATTACCACTTCTCAACGTCATTAGCACGCAGTTTATCCTGGTCTATCCGTGCCTAGAGATGGTCATAGCTCTTTTCGCTCTCAACTCTACATAGTTACCTGCATCTTCACTATCGTCAAACCTGTCACGATGCATCAAACCGCAATGCCGAATAATAGTAATTTGTTTTTCTCTAAGTCACAACTAGGTGCTATTTCCATAGTCTCGTGTCTTCATCAGAACATTAGCCCAGGTATTTCATCTCAGAAGCTAGCAACTAGCCGCCAGCTACACTACGCACTTAAGCGAGTAATGAAGTTGTTCCTACTAAACATCCATGAGTGAATCGTATTCTCCTACAAAGCCAACTCCTTGTTTTCATCACGCAGTGCCTTAAGCTGACGTTCGAAGTCCTTATTGACCCATTCCCAGTACTGTTGCCAGACGGGATTTTGCACCGGCTGCTGAGCCTGACCTTGACCCATGCCACCGGCTGCGGCGTTAGCGCCAGGTAGCGTCGTCTTGGTCTTCTCCACAAGAAGAAGCGTAACACGTAGTACACTCTTGATAGCCTCCTCTTGCTTCTCAAGTTCCTGCTTCACTGCACCGTCTCTCAGTTTGGTCGATAGTGTCTTCCTGTAGCATTCGGCTATTGTGTCTAGACGTCGTGTTGTCTCTTCAGGGTCGATAATGATTAGCTTGCTAAGCATTAAGTTGCAGAGAGACCGAATATCATTCTCATCGTTCAAACCGGCGATGATGCGATCGTAAAATTCGAGAGAGCTGATACGTGAAAATGCCGTCTCCATAAGCGCGTACAGGGTCTCATAAGCGCTCTATAGCCTGGTTAGCAATCTGCCCATTAGAAGTAAATCCGACCACGATAACTTACCTTGCGAACCTCCAATCCGTCGTCCACAAGATGCTTGAATGGACCCATCTGGACCTCACGGATAAGCTCCGGCTTGATAACTGACTCGGTTATGACATAAGGTATTAATTCGCCAAGATGTGGTAAGATTAGGTCGGGTTTATTGTGAACCGCCGAATTCAGTGCCGTCATGCCTAGACGGCGGATTTCCATGTCTTCATCCCTCAAGACGGTCAAAAGCATGTCGAATAGCACCGTCTTCAACATTTGATCGAAGGGCTCGTCACTATCTGGTAACGTGTATCGGAGTGCTTGTACGGCCACGCCTCTAAATACCGGCGATGGATCTCGCAGAAGTTCCTAAGGAGTTTAGTATTTATATAAATTTAAAATATTATGAAAACTTACCTGGAGTTTCGGGATGTAAGTCTTGGGCTCCATGATAGCTAGTCGCCCTATACACTCCGCGCATATTGCCCTGTTATCTTCAAGCTGGGATGCCGAGAAGAGCAACTGCCAGATTTCGCTCTCATACGAACTGATATCGGTTGACGATGCGATCGCTTGGTGAAGGATCTCTCGGATCGATTGGAGAAGTAGATATTGCTGGCTGCCTGACTGTTTCATTGCATTCAGGATAATTGGCAGGAATACGGACATATTCCCTGCACCTGCACGACCTAGAGCCACTGCAGCAGACACTGAGACCTTGTCTGGTTCGTCGTGGAATTGCTCTAAGAAAATGTTGGGTTTTAATCCAGACTTCGCCCCGCGTCGTAGACCAATCTCCCCCAAGATTGCCAATGCGAGACTTTGTCTAGCAGTATCAGGGGGGGTCAGTCGGCTAGCTTTATTGAGCTCGTCGATGAAACTCTCAACATTGATACCAACCTGGCCACCACTCGCGACGAACAGGGCGCCAGCAACTTTGCCGACAACTGTCGGGTCACCCGCCACGCCAACACGTAGAACACCTTCCATTAGGGGCTTTCCCATGCCACTTGAACCGACGTTGGTTACAACAGTCACAAGGGACTCCAATGCTATCCCAGCAACGTTTTTCTTAAGAAGTTCACAGAGTGACTCGATCAAAGCCGGCGATGATACTACTTGTGGGTGCTCTAACTGCAATTGCGCAACGACTAGCAGCGCTGGACTCAGTAGATACGTATCGTTGGCAGCGATGACAGGTAGAATAGCCGCGACAATCTCCCTGGCTGTGCCGGCTTGGATCTGACCCTTTGTTACTGGGCTAAGGATTAGATGCTGCAACGCTTGGATGCTAGCACTTCGGAGAGCGCGGTTGGCCTTTCGGAGCTGACTGCAAAGTTCCAGTGCGACCTGCTCGATCCACGCTGGTTCTAAGCTTCCAGATGTTGAGTATGCTGCAATATTGTCAATTGCTCGTACTGCGTGCAGACGTGTTGTTTCGTTTCGTAGGCGATCCAAGAGTAAGTTCAAGGCAGCCTGACGCTTATCCGCTGGAATCAGGGCGATGCCATCTGGAGAGGAAGTTCTTGAGATCAATGTCCCAAGTGCTTGGATTGCCTTCTGGCGCACTTCGGTGTCGGCATCGTTCGCAGAAGCGCGATCCATTATGATCTCGTACAGCTTATGCAGCTCTGGCTTGTATTTCTGAATCGTGTATCTGGCCCGCGGCGGGGTGATGGCCTTGACCAACTCCTCCGCAGTCCGAATGGCCTCACTAGAAATCTTATAGAACCTGTCACGAACAGCAGATACCACTCCAGCAACTATATTTTCCAGATAACGCTGGAAGTGACTCGAGGAATGGGTCTTTGCTATGTCACTTGTGAAGTGAAGAACCGCCACACGGAGTGTAGTAGCAGTAGCAGATGCGGCGCCCGACAAAGTTGTAGACGCTGAACCCGCATTGCCTGTTATACCCTTCGTAACGTCGATAATTGGCTGCATGACCTGATCAAAGTAATCAGCCAGACCCCCGGGCTGCACTGCGATCAAATCATCTAACAGATTGATAATTGCTTGCTTTGTAGCCAGCTGCTTGCCTTTCAGCAGCTTCGTCGCCGACTTGACAATCTGCGGTGTGAGCTTTTGGAGATCCGCGCGTGGCCCGGTCGGCGGAACGGTTTCGCGAGTGGGAGAAGTAAGACCAGTGGCTCCTAGATATGGAGCCTTGTTGGTGTACGTTATACCACCGCTGCTCTGCCTACGCCGTTTTCGGTTATCTCCAAGAGAATGTAACAACTCTTCGCTTGCTGAGGCGGGTTTGATTACACCTTCACCAGTCTTCCGAATCAGAAGAGCTACAGTGCTTATGATCTCGAGACGGACATTCTCTTCCCTCTCATCAAATCGCTTGACTAACGGGGGGGCAATGTCGTTGTATAGAGTCCCCTTCTCTAATAGGTCTGTGCTTCGCGTAGAGATCAGGGTATATAGCGCCTTCGCAGCACATCTGCGGACCTTCCAACTTGCATCGTCATCGTCGTCGAACCCAGCTTCGTCGTCAAACTCTTCATCTTCATCTTCTTCGCTGCCATCGTCTTCTCCGTCCTCGGCCATATCTTCATCCTCGTCGACTGCATAATTAGGATCAAACTTCAGATAACGCAGGCACGCGGCGATAGTCTTATCCGTGTAATCCCGCATCTGTAAACCGCAAGATGCCAGGAATGATTCGAGCGTAACAAGAGCTGTTTCGCGGACTTCGTTGAACTCGGGATGCAGTTCGTCGTTGCCGTCGCTGAGGGCATCAAGCTGACTCTGTAGCTCTTCCTGGCTGAGGGGAGATAGGACGAATTCGATAAGCTGTGGTAAGTATTCACCAAACTGATGGGGAATCGATCGGGCAAGGGAACCCATTATGGAAATGTAGAGGCGACGCATCACGGGACTAAGGTTGGGCTGTCTCAGGGCCTTCTGGAGCTTGGCAACAAAACCTTCAAGAATGGAAGGTGTAAAATATGGCCCAAGAATGGCAAGCGCAACAACCGCTCGTTTCTTGACAGGGGGAGGTGTTGTGTCTCTCTCCAATACCTGGACGACCACATCTTGCAGAGTCTCAACTTCCAGCGGTTGTAACAAGGGTCCAAAGCAGCGAACGATCTCGATAAGTACATCAATGGATTCGGCGCTGGGATTCCGGTTCTTGCCCAGCATTCCATTAGACTGGCCAGTAGTCTGCTTCTGGGCATTTGAATGTGCTGGGATGCCTAGCATGCGTGGGATTAGGGTGCGACTGATAACACCATAGGCATCCATTACCTCGCGAGAAGGGGCAACACCTCGCACTGTCTTCGGGAGTGATGTAATCGCATTTCGCAGAGCTAATGCCGGTATCGAATTATCGACCGAGTTCTTCATTTCCATCGAGGTGAGGTTCTCAAACATGGGGGAAAGGACGGTGAGAGGGATTTTGGTAGCTAATGCGCCAATGCTATATACTGTTGTTAGTAGTAGTCCTAAGTCATGTAGGATTCAAAGTATCCATACCATTTTACTGCTAGATTTTGCACCTCGCCATTTTGATCGTCCAATGCCTTGACAACATTATCGGATATGCGGGACGAAGTGTTGAAATCATGAATCAGGAATTCCACCTTCTGCTTCGTGAGGATCTGGTGTAGGTCGTTCAAGGACATAAAGCGGTAGTCTGGATCCGCATCGCCGAGCTTGTGGAGGAGCGTACTGATACTTTGGGGGTTCGGGTTGTTAACCGCGGAGGACGCCATGATGATACACAGATCGCCGTCGAGGGGGGGGTTGTTAGGGAGGGTTGTTAACTTGAGATGAAGCTTGCAATCCTAAAGATCACTCGTAAGTATTACGCCGAAAGGAAATAAATATGTGTGTGAATGGTGTCTGTAAGGCTGGCAGCCAGCTACCTGGTGGACTTCAAGTGGTCCTGGGTTGCTGCGACTTGGTAAGTGTGCCTTGAAATTGCGGATGTCGAGTCAGGATGCGACGTAACGGCAGGCAAGGATGGAGATGCACAATATGCGAGGTATCAAGATGTTCCTCTGTAAAATAAATATCGAGAGCAAGCAATCAATCCGATTTTCGTAGGCACCTCAGGTACTCTGCTGCCTAAGATGGAAAGAACGTGCAGAGATTATTTATTATAGGAACGTAGAAACTAACCTTTGAGAAGGAACGCGGAAAGGTAAACAAATCACAATGAACTCTCTAGATTCAAAGGCATCCTTCCAGAGAGATTCTAATAATTTGCTGAAAGAAGATTCGTCCAGGTCGTGAAGTGAAAGAGAAGGCTTTGGCAATGAATTGCGAACGTGACAGCATGAATGGTAGATGAATGGGATGGATGGTGGGGTTTGATCCAAGCTTCCTCGATACATATGTATGCAAGTTACCTAGGTGTGACAAGCTCGGCGGTTGGTGGAGGGGCTCGAGTAACTGTGGCGTGTGCGCCGTTATGGTGGATCCGACCCTGCACACTAAAATCACCAGCCACATTTTGAGTGTACCCCATGTAGATGTGGTAAAATAGGGGTAATAGGGGTAATGACCAAGAACACCTACCTACATATATTTAAATCTCTTCCAAAACAGAGTTAGTGTTTTTTTGGAGTAGTCCTAGAGAGCCCCCAGGTACTTGGCTACCTTTATGAAAGACGAATGTAAAACCCCTTCTACTCCTGAAAAATTGGAACAATAGGGACCGAGAAGTACCAAGACTTCTTCAGGCTACAGCATATCGTGACAGTATATCAATGACGTGGCCTTTGGTCACTATACATAATATATTTCTCACTATTATGTAGCATAGCATGGCCATTAGGAGAGTTTGCAACTTCCGTCTGCCAATCTCCGGAGTCATGTCAGAAAATTAATAAGACTCGAGGCGGTACGACATCATGTCTCAGATGTCGCCACCTAGAAGGTGTTCTTCTCTTTGAACTTTGTCTCGCGTCTTCATATTCTCTACTCGGCTCAACGTTATATGCGGAGTCCTATGAGCGAGATGGTCACTTTAACATGGACTTGCCGCTGCTTGACTCCATTCTAACAAACATCCCTCCGACTATAATACTCGCCAGACTAGGATAATACAGTCAGGATACACTTAGGAAGACCACTCGTAAGGGCGAACGTCGAAAAGAAAAGGAAAATCCATAAAAGCTCCATCATTCGTAGAAAATCCCAGTCCTTTCGCCTACCACCATTCTTAAACAACAAGTCGAGCATCTTAGCAATTGCACAATACATCTCACCAATAGCCACACGTATCACCCTTCTCTAAACTGCTAAAAAAAAAATACCATCACTGAAGATGTCCACTCCAAAGGAAGAGGTTGAAGCATTATTTACAAAATGGGAAGAACTCGTCACCATTGCGCGGGCGGTCTATGAGAAATTAGAAGGAGACGTTACAGAAGACAACATAAAGGCGGTCAAGGAGAAAATGGAAGACTTTGAATCGAAGGAGACACAATGCCGGAGTCTATTCGAAGATATAATTAATTCTGGCTTTATCAAAGAGGTTGGCGACTCGGAAAGTTGGCCTGAGGGCTGGGGGAAAACCAAGGACAAGGTCCAGGAGCTCTCGAGTCTCGCTGAGGGGATGGATAGTATCCTGAAGGATTGTCTAGAGATACTGGACCCTACGGACGAGTAGGTGAACTATGGCGATAAGAATATGGGAATAGACCCGAGTATTTTAGAGAATCTGAGGGACTTAGAATGCGCATAACCAATTAAAGATATTTCTTTGATTTTATACAAGAATCTAGACAAGTTGTGAAAGAGCTCTAAATAATACGGCTAATGCATCTCAGTGCTACTTTTGTTGGTCGTTTATTGGCATACGGCAAGTTAGCCTTTTTCTAGGCTTGATGTAACTCTGTTATTTCCTGTTTTGATATTAAAGTCCCTAGTGTATATAGCTGAGAACAACATAAGATTGTAAATACGATGAACATATGCATATATCTTTACCGTGTTCTTCATTCCGTGTTTCTTCTTGGATTGTAGTTGGTGGATACGTACAATTCCATTCATAAGATATTCGCACCAAGTCAATAGGTCAAGACAGAGGACTACCACGAACACTTGAATTTCATGTCGGGTCTACCTAAATACAACGCTCCCAAAAATCTCCCGGTCTTCCTTCACGTCAATCTCCACCGGAAACCATATTCTTAGCATTCAACCTCGCACTTTACAACTTCTTCAATTCCTCCTTGAGATCATCACGCTCCTTCTCCAGCTTCTTTCGTTTTTCCTTGGCCTCCTTGAGGTCGGTCTTCAGCTGATCTTTGTTGCCGACATCTTCGTCCAAGTAATCTTGCAATCGGTCCTCCTTGTTGGTGGCCTCCTTGAGGAGCCCCACCAGCTCGCCAAGTCTCTTGTTGATCTGGTTCTTACGTTCGCTCATTTTTTCGACAAAGTCCTGAAGTCCCAGTTAGCCGGCGTAAGCTCAAAATTAGATACCTCCAATTTAGTCGTATTAAAATTCGGAACTCACAGGTAAGTCCGTTAGATTGGCGTTCGTTGATGCTGGTAGGTTATTGTAATATGTGTATTTATCAGTGTAGATGATGTTGATACTCTATGTCGATGCAGTGCGATAGGAAATGGCAAAGAGCAGGATGACCTAGCCTTTAAATATTAAATTGACCTCTTGGCCATGACCTGAGAACTCTACTCTCCTGACGTGGATAGGGGTATCGTGGTTGAACGTCACATCCTAATCGTGCATATTATCAAAAGTGTCTTCGATTCATTTGCAAGGACTTTGATGCATAGGAGACAGTGAATCACTCTTTGTGGCACTAACTAATACGCCAAGTAACTCTTGACTAAGGTTATTTGTAATTCGAGTACGCATGATTATGTTGTGCAGCCCTCGGAAAGCCGTCATCCTGGAGATCGGATTAAGGTGTAGGGTTCGCTACTTAAAATACGTTGCAAGGAGGTGTGTTAGGTACCTCCTACTAAACTCCTATACAATGTTGACCGTAACAAAATGAATATAATAATATGCGTGTATTCAATTCATATTTAGCATTAGTCATGGAATCACACTTGACACCTATTACGCTAAGATGATTTAGAGGTAAACTCATGTAAACGATGGCCTTCTCCAGGTCATATGGGTCATATGGCTGTGTCCTATTCCCAGGAATGACGCTATGCATCTAGGCTCCCACAAGTGCTGAATTTCTGAGCAGGTTACCTGCTTTATATAAAGCCGCAGCTTCTGTTCTCTGGTGTCTACGTTCTTCACATATCCTTAGGTACTCAAGTGACGAAAAAAGCCATTTAACCTATCTGAAACAAGGCGTACCTGCAAGAACCTATCTCTACCAGACACTTCTGAGATACTACCGGAAGCTACCAAATTCTCCGCCCTTTGTATCTGTCATTCTAAAACCGTTAGCCGTAGCGATATTGATTCGCACACTCCGACACTTCGAACCACAAAGATTGAAATTGCCTTAGTTATCTAACAGCAAATACTTCAAGATGACTGACTTAGAACGCGTCAAGAAATTGCACGAAGAAAGGCTGGAGGAGATCGATGAGACTCTCCTTGAGATGGCAGCGATGAAACTTTCACTTAAGCGTAAAATAGACGAGGGAGATGACTCTTATGGCAAGGAAGTAGAGAGAATTGAGTACCTCGAAAAATCATTGGAGAAGGAACAAGATGACATCTTCCTTGAGTTGAAGGACATTGACGAAGAAATAGAGAAATTAGAGGCTGAAGCGAGCGAGGAGGAAGAGAGGGAGAGGGCGGAGAAGGAGAAGGAGGAGAGGGAGAAGAAGGAGAGAGAAGAGAAGGAGAGAGAAGAGAAGGAGAGAGAAGAGAAGGAGAGAGAAGAGAAGGAGAGGGAGGAGAGGGAGAGGGCAGAGAAAGAGGAAGAAAATCAGGACGACCTAGGGATCTACGATTGAGGACCTGATGCATTGCTGTGGTGGGAGTCCATAGTGTTTTTATTGGAGCCTAGATAGCAGATCTATTGTTGGAGGATAGCGACCAGGTTAAGAAGATGCTAAATTAGTAACGTCTACCTAGTAGGTATAACGTTAATAGTTATTGAGTCGTTTCCATCTTTTTGTGTTGACGGTTGGCTGTCGCAGTGACGTCTTTTAAAGCTTACCTTATAAAGCCACAATACCCGTATCGCGGAGATTTTATATATTGATCACTGAATGAAAGACTGAAGCTCGGAAATGGTAAAACAGAGAGGCGTGACGATGGGCTTTCTGCGATGGCACACGTGCCTAAACGCTCTAGTAGCTTCTTTTCCATAGGATCTGTTGAAGCATCCACCATTTGGAGCAAAATTTTCCCAAATGCCCATATATCCTGCTTGATCCGTGACGCGAAATCCAGTTCCCAAGGGACGCATATTCTTCGCATTTCTGGTCATAGCCATTCGTAAGTAACAGCACACCCACTTAAATCAATCAAGACGACTTCGCAATTGGCATTGATAAGGATATTTTCTGGCTTGAGGTCCATATGCGTTATCTTGCGGGAGTGTAGTTGATTTAGGCGACTTGCTAGCTGTAATGCCCATTGTAGCCAAGGTCGTGGTTCTGAAGAGGCCAAGGCTTCCTGTAGCGTACCATTCGAATGGTACTCGAGGAGAATACCTCGTAGGACCGTACTAGATGTAGAACTCTCCGAATTCCATACCGAAGTATATATCATTAGGGCCTAGGCGGGTAGTTTGCGGCAGTAAATTGACGCCACGGTCATCCTTAACGCCGTGATTAGACATCACTACAATCTCCGTAAAGGTATCTTGTAAGAGAGGTATTTTGTGGAAACATGTGGAATGACAAAAGGATTGAAAATCCTTTCTCCTTTGCGTTCGCTGGATACCGTTTTGCGGGAATGGCAGAAAACTTTTGAGTGTGACTTTTATGTGCCATTTTGATGGACCACTCTTCAGGATTAGCTGTATGGAGCGGCATGTATCTTGTTCCGTATAGCTTTGTCGTATAAAATCAATATTTGCTTGTGTTTCTAGGGTCTGTCGGTACTGAAATCGAAACCATAGATAGGGGATAATTCCGGCGAAGGCCAAGACAAAAAGCTTGCTAGCCAGATCCATTATCATGGCTACTTGTATACCTAATTCATAGACCTTGTCCATCCAACAGGTCAGACAAATGAAGAACGCGTCGATTTTTAGGATACACTACCAGGAGGTTGTGTCACGGACGTAGGATTTCGGTGCAAAAGGGGCAGCGGTGGGAACATCGGCAGGTTGAGCGAGCTCAGCCCAGATGGAACGGAAACGGATGTCATAGAAATCAGTTGATGTAGGCAAAAAGATACGAACATCCATTATTTACCTACCTCATTTACGTGGAACTCAATCTAAATCAGCACGACTGTGGTTTTCTATACGACGCATATCGCTGTAATTGGGTTTCATGCTCCAGCACATCCAAGGTGTGCTCTACTGTCGACCTCTGGGAGACAAAAATCGGCGCCCCACACGCGATTAACATCAAAAAGCTCATGCGAGACAAATAAAGGCAGTGAGCTTGTATTTTACTTCAATACTATGCCAAAGAGATACCTGGCATGTCTTTCTAAGATATATACCTCGATGTGACATTCAATGCAGTCATGGCTATGTGCCCCGTTTTCCACTCATCTCCCTCCTCCTCGACAGCTCCTAACTCCGAAGTACCTCCGTTCCTAACAGCAACTACGGTTCCGTATTCTTCTTTTCCCAAAACTTTTTCTCCCAAATCTTGTACTCATCATTGAAACGAATAGCCTGCTGGGTTAACGACAACTCGTTGCCCTTGCCGAGCGCGTGGAGTTGCGAGTTCAGCGTTACGCACTTGCTCTTGAACACATCGTCCGCAATGTACGCCCCTTTCAGCCACCTACTTCCCGAAGCGGCATCGAACTTCTTCCGCCCGTGCACAACGCGCAGATTGTCGAATACGACGCACTCGCCCGGTTGCAGCTTATACTGGTACATCCACTGCTCGTCTTCCAGGAATTGTCGAAATTTGGTAGCGGCCTCCAGCCAGTTGCGGTAGAATGCGTTGCCGCCCACGTTGTGAAAAGAGCCTCCGCGGCTGGTTTGGAACGGCGGAGACCAGAAAAACTTGTCGGCCGTCTGATTTAATACGGGACGGTCCCTTTTGTAGTAGTGGCCGTGCTTCTCATAGTGGTATCGAAGCGGGAGTTGTGAGAGATGATATGCAAATTGCTTCGGCCCTAGCTTGATTAGGTTAACTGCTCTTAGGCCGTCGCTGAACATAGAATCGCCACCTTCGCATGTGTTTTCGAGGCAATGTAGGATTTGTATACGGGGGGTTTCCTTGAGGTACAGCAAGTCCTGGTGCAACCCGAGAAAGGAGCTCGTGTAGGCTATGTTCTCGGCATTAGGTTTCGAACGTACGTCCCAAGTTCTGCCGTAAAATGTCTCTTGCAAGTTTCCGATCTGATTAGCAATGGATACCACTGACTCTTCAGATGATGGTACATTGCGTATGAAGAGCAGCCCATGCGTATGAAGCCGATGTAATCCAGAAAGAAATCCCTCTTCACCGGCCATCCATTCACCGTAGTCGACGGTTAAACGGTCCTTTTCAAACGTAGCCTTATCCCACAAAGTTCTAATAGGTAGGGGATGTAGTAATTCTTGATGCAACATGGTACGCGGGTAACGGGATACATGGTTTCCAGAGCTTAGGAAGTCATTTTTCCAAATAACCTCAAGAACTCCGTCCTCAATTTTCGGAATCCCTTCGATGGGTAGTTCGATCGGCACGTCACATGTGCCGAAATTCTTCTGTCCAGAGTCAGGGTCTACGCATATGCTACACTCACAAGCATCACGCAACCAGTGACGGTTCACAGATATAGGCTTTTTGTAATGTGGACCGCCGATACGAATCAAAAACGGATCCAGGCTTATCGGCTGGCCCTCCGCAACCTTCGTGGGCTCGCTGTGTGTCTCCGCTTTGCCCTCGGACACTTCGCTTGACCCTGCCTGGCTGGCTAATGTTCTTTTAATATTGCTGGAAATCCGAGTTGATCCTGATTGAGCTTGAAACCTGGGAACAAATCTGCGCTCGATGGTACTGAAATGACGTGTGCGATATGATTGGAATTTCATTTCACATTGAAAGCTTAATGAGATGGTCGTGGAAGTCCTGCCAAAACCGCGGCTCAGACCGTACACACCGGAGCATATATTGTGATTTTTGTGAGAGTTCAGCAAATTCCGTGGCAGACCCGCTACGGATGCCATGCTGGCCATGTTGGCGGAGTTTCGAGAGGAAATCCTTTATTGGGCGGCAAGGTGCTACGTGTATGAGATGATGTGAATGTGGTGGTAACACGACTTGGAGGTAGTTAATGCTGTGGGGCTCCCCGGATTAGCTAGCCGAGGTTCTTCCTGGTCCGCCCGGGGAAAAGAGGTAGCCAATAGGAAACTGACCTAAGCCAAAGCTTCATTCGCATAGCCTCGAGATAACAATAGCCTCATTGGTTGCATAGAATACCAGTTTACCGGGAAATAATAGTATATCCGAGCAGTAAAGACCGGATCGATCGATTGATCGTATGCATGGTACCTTGACTACTTCAGGGTTGCATGGAAAGTATCTGCTGTTCCTTTTCTGGTCTTTCCGCACCTGAATCAAGGGGGACAAGAGCGGTTCTCTTCAAATTGCGAAGAGCGCGATGATGTTTTCGCCCCTTGACGTGTTTTTCCCATTGGTCCTCAGACTGAAGGGACACACCACAAGTTGCGCAAGTCTTGACCTTGAATGTTGCCTTTGCGGGCGCGTCACTGCTGGCGAAAGCTGCCAAAACTTGGTTTGCTGTGCTAGACAATTCAGTCGGCTTGACTAAAGTCTTACCATCGAGAAATTCCCGACAAATGTTCTCAGCGGGTTTGAGCACGTTCGCAGAGAAGTTACTCGCATCGGTACTGTCTAACAAAAACAGATAATCCATTGCTCCGTGCTCTTTGAATGCCGGGATGGACTTGTGTCGAATCCATCGCAGCTGATACCTAGCATACTGCCTTGTTGCAACCTTAATTTCTTCTAGGCCGGCCTCTTTCAGTTGGTCCATCTTCACTGGGTTCGCACCATCCCGTTCGGCCTCCAGAACAGGTTCCATCTGCTTGTATCCAATAGATTGCCATATTCCACGGGTGAGATCAACAGCTTCTCCTAGTTCGGATCGCAGTCGCCGACTCTTATGCAAGCTCTTCACCTCATCTATCAGCCCATTCCTGTACATCTTATCCACCCTTTTATTGAGACGTTCCTTCAGCACTTCGGGGTCAGTGTAAACCCAGAACATCAACGATTGCCAAGGTCCTCTTAGCAGATCAGACGTCGCCTTTGCTTGCTTCTGCTCGGCATATATATCCGACGCCCGTTTCCCAGTCGTAAGATATATCTCGAGGGAACGCTTGATCTTGCGCCTTTCATCAGGGTGCCACCGATCTGCCATGACAGGATCCACCTCTCGAAGACGTTGCAGCATCAAATCAGTGGGACCGTCAAGAATTGGGAATTGTGTCATATTCTCTTCTTGAGGTCTACTTTCTGAGTTATCAACTTCAGTCGCCCGAGATCTGACTAGATGGTCCTCAAAAAGCAGGGCATGGATGTAGTAATGAGTGCCGCCGACTACAATAGGAAGCTTTCCTCTACTCCGAATTTCCTTGATGAGTCTGCTAGCCTCTCGCGCAAAGACATCAACGGTCCAGGTAGGCTCATTAGGCTCAATTGTTGCTAGCAAATGATGTGGAACCCCTTGTTGCTCCTCAAGTGAAAGTTGGTTCGTGATGACTGGCAAGCCTTTGTACATCTGCATAGCATCGGCGTTGATGATTTCGCCATTGAACTTGAGCGCCAAGTCTACCGCAAGCTAGACAAATTGTTAATTTCAATAGAAATTCAAGTAAATATGCTACAAGGGAGAGGCTGACATCTGATTTCCCAGTGCCTGTTGTTCCCAGGATAGCCACAAGAGGCTCTTTGGGAGGATGCGTTGTGGCCATCCTTGGCACACTTCTACCGAAAAGGTGTACAAATCCGTGACGCAATAAGCCGAATAGGGTCATGAACTATGGATCTCTTCATCGAGAAAAAAAATGAAATTCGTAAAGAGATATTTTGTATTTCACATTTCTAAATAGATGCTTCAATTAAGTTCTGAGTTCGATAACTGAGTCGATAGAAATGGAAATGAAAATAAGCGTTTTGTTTTCAAGCCACAGTTGGGGCTCAGCTGTGTTACGGTACCGGTAACTAAGGTTCCATTTTAGGCACAGCTAAGGGTCCCACCCGAGATGGACCCTCTTTTAGCTGCGCATTCTTATTGCTCCAAGGTCACGTGCTTCCTAGCTGGACAGCTTACTCCACACAAAGGCCAGAGAAGTTCCACAGTATCGCATAATGGACACATAGTTCAATTTGGGGAATTTTTTGATGCCAGATCTACCCTGCGACTTAATCCTCCCTCTCCTTTTAAACTTGAGAGAAAACATCGCGGCAACCTCTACACCCAACAAGAGGGCCTTTCGTCGCTCACTGAATCTATTTTTCCCTTCTACCTTCTCTTTTATCCCTATTAATCTTATCTAAAACTGCATCACGATGAGTAGCCGTAAGTTTATTTTCCTCTCCCTAACATTCAGCCAACTCCCTACGCCTGCTATTGGAAGCTCGCGACGCGACCACGATTGCTGCCATTGAGTCTTTCCAGTAGCTAACTTTGCGTCTCTCAGTGCGGTTTCTCGACCTCGTTAAGCCCTTCGTGGCATTCCTGCCCGAGGTTCAACAGCCAGAGACCAAGGTGCCCTTCAACCAAAAATTGATGTGGACAGGTCTCACGTTGTTGATCTTCTTGGTCATGAGCCAGATGCCCCTTTACGGCATCGTGTCCTCCGACACCTCCGATCCTCTATACTGGTTGAGAATGATGATGGCGAGTAACCGAGGAACACTGATGGAATTGGGTATTACGCCGATTATTTCCTCTGGCATGGTCTTCCAGCTCCTCGCTGGTACCCACATGATTGACGTCAACCTTGACCTCAAGTCCGATCGCGAGCTCTACCAGACCGCCCAGAAGCTCTTCGCCTTCATCCTCTCTGCTGGTACCGCGACTGTCTACGTCTTCACCGGCCTCTACGGCCCTCCCTCCGACCTCGGCGCTGGCATCGTCTTCCTTCTCATTCTCCAACTCGTCGTGGCCGGTATGATCGTCATCCTACTCGACGAGCTTTTGCAGAAGGGCTATGGTCTTGGAAGTGGTATTTCCCTGTTCATTGCTACCAACATCTGCGAATCCATTATGTGGAAGGCATTCTCTCCCACCTCCATCAACACTGGTCGTGGTCCTGAGTTTGAGGGCGCTGTTATTGCTCTCTTCCACCTATTGATGACGTGGCCCAACAAGCAACGCGCTCTGTACGAGGCTTTCTACCGCCAGAACCTCCCCAACATTATGAACCTTCTGGCCACCCTCGTCGTCTTCGCTGCCGTCATCTACCTCCAGGGCTTCCGTGTCGAAATCCCCGTCAAGTCCTCCCGTCAGCGAGGTGCCCGTGGCTCTTACCCCGTTCGTCTATTCTACACCTCCAACATGCCCATCATGTTACAGTCCGCTCTCTCCTCCAACATCTTCCTTATCAGCCAAATGCTCTACTCTCGTTTCTCTGAGAACCTCCTTGTGCGCATGTTCGGTGTTTGGGAAGCGAGGGAAGGATCTGCTCAGCTCTCTGCTGTCTCTGGACTGGTTTACTACATGTCCCCGCCGCTTAACTTCCGC
This sequence comes from Hypoxylon sp. PDH2405, assembly GCA_023628415.1. Classification (NCBI taxonomy): domain Eukaryota; kingdom Fungi; phylum Ascomycota; class Sordariomycetes; order Xylariales; family Hypoxylaceae; genus Hypoxylon; species Hypoxylon sp. PDH2405. Next base: position 124,341 of record JAMAKT010000024.1, read on the forward strand.
GACGCCATCCTCGACCCTATCCACACCGTTGTGTACATCACTTACATGCTCAGCGCATGTGCTATCTTCTCCAAGACCTGGATTGAAGTTTCTGGTTCCAGCCCTCGTGATGTTGCCAAGCAGCTGAAGGATCAAGGCCTCGTCATGGCTGGTCACCGTGACCAGAGCATGTACAAGGAGCTGAAGCGCATCATCCCTACGGCTGCCGCTTTTGGTGGTGCCTGCATTGGTGCGCTTTCCGTTGCCAGTGATCTTATGGGAGCTCTTGGCTCCGGCACTGGTACCCTTCTTGCCGTCACGTAAGTCCACCACCCACAAATACTACGTAGAGCGTTTACTAACTTCGTTAAAGCATTATTTACGGCTACTTTGAAATCGCCGCGAAAGAAGGCGATCTTGCTGGAATGAAGGGGATGATCATGGGATAAGCCTCATGATTCACGATCTGAAGTCCTATTCAACCGTTATGACGGCGCAAGATAAAGAGTGCAATTGTTTCACGCTATGTGTAATACCAAGGGAAAATAAAAGTCATGAGGATTTCCACAAGGGCGGCGAAACTGGAAATATGCATCAATGGCGGTCTACGGTCATTCTCGTCGGGGATCTTTGTAAGGATCCCCAGGACGAAGAGTGTATTAGTCTACATTACAATATTAGCCACGAAAACATAACATATATATCACTAATTCTCATTTAATGACTTGGAGGGTTATAGGTGTATGTCCACGGATGTCAATCTCTTCAGCGTGAAACATTTATGTGAACATCTCGGTTTGCATATCTCATCAAGTGACACCGGGCCAAGGAAAATGTCATGGCGCAATATGGGATGGGGGTAAAAACAACATTGTTGCGCGAAGAACTACAAGCTATCTGATCGGGTGTCCTGGTATACATACAAGAAGGTTCTTTGTCCTTGACCTAAGACATACCAATTTCCTGACAGAAAATACCTTACCATTTCGCCGAGTTTCAAATGCCTGAATGATCAAAAGATTGCTCATATTGGAAGTCATTGTTGTTGCTGTTGTGTAGGAGCAATGAGTACCAGGTAGTCAGAACCGATAAAGCTTTTAAAATAAAGCACACGGAAACTGCAGAAAAAAGCAATCAAGGAGTCGAAGCCGAGGCTCGAAAAACGCTTCTTAGCACTTCCTGCTTGAGCCTCACCTCATAGATGCGTCCCTTGTGTCAACAGGGATAAAGGGGTCAGACACCACCCCCCCCCCTTCTAATGTACATGTTGCATCCTGACAGTGCTGGCAAACTAAGTTTTACAGTACTAATGTCCCAAAGCTTCTCAATGCGCTGAGTAAACCAAGCCCGAGGTATAGCGCAAGCCAAGTCTCATCATCTTGTGACCCACTCCCACACAGCAGTCTCTTATTCAGACATTTCAATCTGTAACTCTACCTTATGTGTTACCAGTTAAGCCCAATAACTCCAATACCAGAATAGATGTGAGTATTTCTGATGATTATGGCAACAGTCCTTACCTGGTTGATTTACGGCTCTAATTCCCACACTGTCAGATGTTTCACCTACAGGTGTTACCTAAGGTAGACATAGTATACAAAGAAGTATCTTGTATGTATACCAGGAGCCCACCATAGTGTGCCACGTGCACACACGACATATGAAAATAACAATGACGACTGATGTGAATTTTTATGACAATACTTATTCTTATTCAGAATAAACCAGGAGTGTAGTTTGTGTAATGCGTTCCCTTGGTCTTACTAAGAATTGTGATTCCTATAGCATATGGGAGTCTTAATAAACACTTCCAGTTGGATATTTCACCTTGGGTCTTATTAAGTACCTAGGTAGGTAGGTACGCGTGCTGTTTAGTTAAAACTCCCCGAAACCTCCTAGGCGAATCTTGACTGCGAATCATTCTTTCTGGCAGTCTTGCTCCTCTTTCTGCTCGCTGTCTTTTCCCTCTAAGTCCTTCAATTCCTCCTCTAGTTCCTCGTACTCCTTGAGGCATTCCTTTCGATCCTCTTTAACCCACTCTAATTGGCCCTCCAGGAGTTGCCTAATACTCTCATTGGACTCGTTATCGATATCATCCTGCAGCGACTCCTCAAATTTGAGCGACTCCAAGATCTTTGCCTGTAAATCAATGAACTGGTGGCGAATTTCTCGGCCACGGCCGCTGAACAGCTCATCGATATCGGCATGGATTGCTTCCCTAGCCATGATTCGGTCAATACGAAGTGTCTCTAGTGTTTGTGGGTTTTTGGTATGCGCCACGGAAATTACGAGGCGGATTCGATAAGACGGTGATTTGGGTATAAGCCAGGTGAGTGGTCCGCGAGGTTCGTTGAAGTGCCTAACACAATTCTGGTCTTGCTTATCTGGCTCGTATGTGAAACTGGTTTAGCAGGGCTTTTCTAGGTAAATGGTTTTGTGGTTCCAAGTTGGTACCGATAAGTGGAAGTAAAGGAGGTAGACGAACGGCGAGACATTGTTAAATACAAATTGTTACGTATTCATGACTGCCGAGATCGTTACGATGCTGTCAAATTATTTTGAATTCGTAACAGATCATGAAAGAGTCCGACATAATCACTCAAAGAATTGTGCTCATACCTGGAACTGTGACTTGTTGGGAATGAGATAATAGACTTTTCCTCTAGTGACAGGGCCAATATTCGATACCAGCTTTTCAAGTCTTCCCAAACATATGTGGAAACTCGTGGAGTTGCTAGTTGAACAAATTCAGATGAATAAAGTCCAGATTCTCTAAGGCCTATTATGAAATACAAAAAGGAAAAAAAACTATTCAAAACAAAATCATGTAATTAGCTCCAGCCTTCTACCATTACCTTTAATCCTTTCACCATTCGTGTTCACAAGACAGGACAATAGCTTTCAGAGATAATCTCTCCTTCGCTGTAAAGTTGACAATTCCCTTTCAATATCCATGCCCTCGCTAAAGGCACCATTGTCAAGTAGTAGACGAATCATCTTCATTTTCCCGTAGTCTATCAATGATGTTAACGGCGTTTCGTCCGAAATGTCCTTAGTCAGTATACTTGATTTCAAACTCGTGGCCTTTTGGTCAGCTTGTCGGTTGAAGTCGCCGTAGAGATACGCAATGCTAACACATGGGTATTCAAATCAAGTAAAAAAATCGTCAACTATGATCGAAGAAAAATTGTCTTTCCGGTTCCTGGAATTCCTGGGCGGAACAGTGTCTGCTTCTTGGTTTCTACCTAAGCTTGATACTCAGACGGTCTTGCAGCTGCCGAGAATATCCTGGAGATTGCTGCTCTGCTCTTGACTAGGTACCTAAGCGTGATATCAAATACGGATACATTAACGTTTTGGATGACATTGGAGAGGCCTTTTACTCTGCCGAGTAGTCAAATTGACGTTCTTTAAAATATTATCGGAGTAGCCTACTCTTCTGAGGTCTCCTTAAACTGGCTCGGAGCCCCAGCAAATTCATTTTGGATTTTCTTAACAAGCTCGACCACTACAATGGTGTCTCCAAAGCTGGATTCGAAGCTCATTTTGATGGTCGCTTGCCTACGCCGTAGTAGGCATGTCAGAATTGAAGAACCATCGGTAGAGAGCCTAGCGAGTACGCATTGGCTCTCACGTATGACACAGCCGCAACAGCAGGAAATTAAATGTATGATGCAAAACGAAGCTGATATTGACATCAACGGCGTTGCCTTTTCGCCCAATATTCCGCCACATCCAGCCCCGAGTACCACAACAAAACCAAATTACTGTAATATAGGAATTTTCTTCTGTTATGACAGATCATTATCCAACTAGTTCCGGCTGAACATATGATTCTTATCTAATTAAAGCAAAGGCCCCTATTCGTCAAAGGATGACCCGTTGAGTTAGTTCTCCAGTCCGGTTGACGGTGTCCGATACCAATTAGCACCGGCGTTCGTCGGACAGTAGAGATGTCACAGGAACGGGAGAAACGGGTAGGGACTTATTCACTTCGGTTTCCGACGCTAGGCATAGCTGTACATAATTAGGATGCATTAGACCCCAAGTTGACCAAGGTAAGACTTTGCGAGAAATGTAAGGGTCTCGAGGGTTGCATATAACATAGCGAATCATACTAGATGAATTTCAAACGCTTGAGTCGAGACTCTTTTGTATAGTAGGTTACTCAGGCTGCTAGGTTACGACGCAGGAAGGTTAATAGGTTATCTCCAATCTCCATGGATACAATTTGACTATATGACCAATGAGAAGTGTCGTTTGCTTAGTTGTATGCATGCAAGCCGGGGAACCCCGCATAAAAATGTCGCGTACCGGAACCGGTGAGTTGACTCACCCCTCATATGCATGTCTAAGGCGGTCTGTGATGGAACTTTAGATAGATACCTCCTTACATATGTAGTTTGGCTTTGCCCAGCCCCCTATTCTTTCTTATCTGAGCCGCAAAATAATTATGTCTTACCTAACATGAAATACGGAAGTATATAGTTCCCGTAAGAAGATTCCCACGTCAAATCTATGCAAGTTCGGAAAGCTACATTGAGCAGGTAGGTCGATGGGATGAAGGCGAGTCGGTCCGTTCTGATTCACTACTATATTAGGCTTCTATTCGCCGAATATCTTCGATGGCGAGTATACTATCAGAAGAATCTCGATCAGAATCTAAGTAAATTACAGACCATCTGGCTCGCCACATTAAAAAGATGCACGTTTGATGTTACACGCACGAGTTGATTGTCCATTCACTATTTGAATCAGCACACCCATCTAGTCACAAGGCAAAAGCAAGGAAAGAGAATGATATCAATCGGGTAAAGCAGCATTCGAGATCAGGCGGTACATCGGTATAAGAATGAGCTTTATACCTGAATATCTGCGACGTTCCGGTTCGGAGTTATTCGACGTCCCTCGTGACTTTAAATCTTCGCAATATCGAATATTAAGTCAGACGGATGAAGAGAAGCGGCTGAATAAGCAGTGCCATTGTGAACTCGTGGGACTCTACTGTGATTAGGTAACATGAAAGACTTGGAGAGAACGGTGTAACATAGGTACCGTATGTGGTAAAGCCCTGAACGTATGTACTGCAATCGGAACGTGTTTAAGGCGGCATAGTGGGTCTTGTTCGCGTGCTTAGTGGACGAGCTAAGGTGTACTAAGGCTGTTTTAGTTGGGTCCACTACCAGGAACCGACCAGTCCAAATTACCGGGTGTTCTAACGTATCTGTGATACCATACCTAGGTGTATACGGTAGAATCGAGTTGTTTGGATTTGGATCTTGTTAGTTAGGTAATCTAAAAAAAATCTGATGCGAGAGTCAATTAAGTCATTTTCTTTCTCACTAGCGAATTTGCTCCGTGCCGGTGAAGAATCGCCTCACCTGCAACTCCCCACATACGTCACGCTCTGATTCATTACAGTATGCACGTTATACTACCGTAGATATGCATACCTTAGGTAAGCTATGCATTTGTGAGTGAGTGTGTACTGTACATATGATTGCACTTACCCACCAGGTACCTATATGTATCAGCAAACCCACCAAGGCTCCACATGTAAAAGGCGCTTTAGGTATCGTTCCTTTCCAATGCTATCTCCCGCTCCACCCCCAAGAAAGTTTCCCGATTAGCATGCGCCGTTCTCCTTCACCTCTCCCATCTCCCATTCCCTCCTCTTCACGAATCAGTCCTAAAGTCGGTGTTCGCCAATACCTCATCCAAAGCTACAGATACTTACAAGTAGCTTTACGGATATCATCCTTACCGACTTCAATTGACCGCAGGTATCGGATCAAGATTTCGTCAGTCTGGTGATATCATCAAAGTTTACCTTCCACTCTTCCGAGTGGGGCTGGGGAGAAGCAGAGGAAACATGAGCTTTGCCTCGTGTACGTGGCCGATATGGCGGACTGATAACTTTACCACCTGTTTTCAATCCGAGTTAGTACCTCCCCGTTACTCCCATTCCGTGATAAATGTGTGTTGCGCCTACTGACAGCTTATAGTTACCTCCAGATCCTTTTCCCGCTCATTCTAATCTCTCTCTCCCTCCTCCTTCTACTAGTCCAGACAGTCTACGGGCATGTTAGGTTAAAGCACGCTCATGGTTACGATCAGATACCCAATCCTCGAGACCATACAGATATCCCGCCGAGCGAAGAAGATTGCCTGAGCACCGATGATGAAGATGGCCTATCTATCAATCCGAATGGCGGTGGCCGCCTCGCCCTAGTCAAGACTACTTCTAGGGGTTCTATTATCCAAGCCGACACTCCACCCGCTCAGGATCTATTAAATATCATTGAAGAAGTCGCAATATGCGGATTGGTTGCTACTAACGTCATTGCCCTCGTTACCAATGCTTACGATGGCCACGGGCGACTGGCGGCTATCGTGGGTTTGGTCTCTTGGGTCTATGTCTTGGTCCTCGCAACGCTTCGCTTATCCTTAGGAAACACCAAATGGCGAATTCCACGGCTATGGAACCATACGGCTTTTATATACGGCTTTCAATGGCTCTTTACTCTCGTCCTATTCCGCTCGGTCCTCATCCGTTCCAGCTCTAGGCTTACGCAGATACTAATCATTGTCGAGTTTTGCTTAACTACGCTCCTTTTCGGGATAGCCGTGAATACTAGGAAGGGAAACAAGACGGTTGTCATGGAATGGGAGGGGAATATCGAGCCCTCGCGTGAACCTCTAGCTTCGGTTCTCTCGCTCCTGACCTTTTCTTGGATTGACCCGATGCTCTGGCAAGGCTACAAGGAACCTCTTGATATGAAGCACGTATGGAATCTCTTCCCGCGCGACAAGGCCGCTATTGTGCTCGCCAATTATCGTCAAGTAAAGAAGACGACGTCTCTCGCCTGGCATCTTACCAAATATTTTAAGGGCAAGCTCCTAATCCAGTGTGCCTGGGCCACCTTGGGTGGTTTTCTCACCTTCGCTCCGACACTTCTCCTCAAGGCTATCCTCGAATATGTTGAGATGCCGACTGTCGCCCCAAGGAATGTCCTCTGGCTCTACGTCATTCTGCTCCCAGTATCAGATCTAGTCCGTTCTATCGCGGACGGCCAAGCTTTGTGGATCGGCCGAAAGATCTGTATCCGAATTCGTTCTATTATTATCGGCGAGATCTATGCTAAGGCTCTTCGTCGCAAGGCGGCAAGTGGGACGGATGCCGTTCTCGGAAACACAGATGCGAATACAAAAGAGACTTGGCTAGAGAGGTTGAAGCGACTTTTGAGGCTAAAGAAGAGAGCAGACAAGAAACCTGGAGCCCAAAGTGGTGATATCGTTAAGAAGGATGCATCCAAGGGCGCAGACGAACAAGCGAACCTCGGAACGATCATCAACCTCATGTCAGTCGACAGTTTCAAGATTTCCGAGTGCACTTCTTACTTGCACTTCCTGCTAGCAGCCGCTCCTTCGCAGCTCATTGTATCCATCGCTCTGCTCTACCGTGTTATGGGTCTGAGCGCCATTCCAGGTCTGGTCGTTATGGTCTTCCTGTTGCCGGTCAATATTCTCCTGGCGAAAGGCTTCAACTACACCCAGCGTAAGATCATGGCTGCAACGGACAAGCGAATTCATACCACAAACGAAATCCTCCAGAACATTCGGATCATCAAGTATTTTGCATGGGAAAAGCGTTTCAGCGAGATTGTCGACGAGAAGCGACGTAACGAACTAAAGGCCCTACGAAATCGTTATATGATCTGGGCGCTTGCTGTTGCTATTTGGAATACGGTGCCAGTCCTGATTACGTTCTTCTCTTTCTTGGTATATACTAAGGTGGAACACAAGCCCTTGTATCCATCTGTTGCGTTCACTGCCATTTCTCTCTTTATGCTCCTGCGAGTACCTCTAGACCAACTTGGAGACATGATAGCTCATATCCAAGAGGCCAAGGTTTCGGTGGATCGGGTTGAAGAATTCCTGAATGAGGAAGAGACGGAGAAGTACAAGCAACTAGGGCCAGAAAACATAGATGAGAATGGCAACCGGGTCATCGGTTTCAGAGATGCTGCTAGCTTTATCTGGGGCGGCAAACATACAATTGCAGCAGACGGTTCAATGGCATTCCAGCTCCTTGACCTCGACGTTGATTTCAAGATTGGAAAGCTCAATATCATTGCTGGCCCCACAGGCTCCGGGAAGACCTCAATGCTTATGGCTTTGCTTGGTGAAATGACCTTGACTAAGGGTAAGGTTTACCTACCCGGCGGCCGTAGTCGCGAGGACGTTCGACCGGATCCTGCCACGGGCTTGACCGAAACTTGTGCCTACGTTGCTCAGACCCCCTGGTTAGTGAACGCAAACATTAAAGAAAACATCTTGTTTGCCGCGCCGTATGATGAAAAGAGGTATAAAGATGTTTTGGTGGCCTGCGCATTGGAACGAGATCTTGAAATCCTCGATAACGGTGATGAGACTCTCGTCGGAGAAAATGGTATCACTCTCTCTGGTGGTCAGAAGCAGCGCATATCTCTAGCCCGCGCGGTATATTCGAACTCCAGACACATCCTGCTCGATGATTGTTTGAGCGCCGTCGACTCCCATACCGCTAAGTGGATTTTCAGCAAGTGTATTAGAGGCGAGCTCATGAAGGATCGAACTTGCATTCTCGTCACACATAACACAACTCTCTGTGTGCCTTCATCCGAGTACGTTGTCTTACTTGACAACGGCAGAATAGATACACAAGGACCAGCGGAGGAAGTTATTGCCTCCGGTAAGCTCGGCGAAGAAATCCGAACCAAATCCCGACCAGGCTCTTCCGATGTTTCGCGTGTTCCATCCAGGGTGCCCTCGAGTGTCGGCGACGAAAGCGACCAAACCCTGATAGATAATGGCGCAAACGGAGCTACGAACGGGAAGCCTGGCAATTCGGATAAGCCGCAGCGGAATCCTCCGCAAGAAACTAAAGCTACGGGTGCTGTCAAGTGGCCAGTCATCAGTCTCTACCTCCGAGCTATGGGATCTTGGTGGTTCTGGGCTATTGCTGTTGTTGTCTTCGGTGGTCAGCAGCTCAGCAGTGTCGCCTCAAACCTGTGGATCAAAGAATGGGCCAACCAATACACCTCGGGCCTCGCAAGCATGTCTATGTCCGAGATTCAGTCCAATGTGCGCTCGTCTTCACAACTTTCGTATAGCTCTTGGCTATCTCCTGCTTATTTTACGTCACTTACCAGCTCGGTCAAAAGCATGTCTTTCATGTCTTTCATCACTCCTGCGGACTACTCGACTGCCGATGTACCGGAAGTTAATGTGGACTATTATCTCACGGTACTTGCATTGATCGGCATTGCTGGTGCGATTTTGGCTTTAACCCGGGATCTTTGGTTATTCTTTGGATCTCTCACTGCATCTTGGAAACTCCACAATAGACTCATGTCTGCTGTAGCTAGGGCGAAGTTCAAGTTCTTCGACGTGACTCCCCTTGGACAATTGATGAATCGGTTCAGCAAGGATCTTGAGGCTATCGATCAGGAGGTTGCCCCTGTTGCCATTGGTGTTATGAGTTGCGCAGTGGGCATTGTGATCACTGTAGTATTAATTGCAGCCATCACCCCGGGATTCCTTGTCGCTGGCGTTTTCATTACTGGCCTATATATCCTAGTCGGCATGTTCTACCTCCGAGCGTCTAGAGACCTCAAACGGCTCGAGTCGGTCAATCGAAGTCCTCTCTTCCAGCAATTTGGCGAAACACTTTCTGGCGTCACCACTATCCGTGCCTACGGTGAAGAGCGACGATTCATTCGTGAGAATCTGACAAGAATCAACGCGCAGGCTCGTCCGTTCATTTACCTCTGGGCCGCTAATAGGTGGCTGGCGTTTCGAACGGATCTCTTAGGTGACTTTGTGTCGTTCTTCGCTGGAGTTTTCGTCATTCTTAGCTTAGGGAAGATAGATGCTGGCGCCGCGGGTGTATCTTTAAGCTATGCTATCGGGTTTTCCGAAAATATTCTATGGCTCGTTCGATTATACGCTATGAACGAACAGAATATGAATTCGGTAGAACGTGTAAAGGAATATCTCGACGTGGAACAAGAGGCTGAGCCTATCAACGAGAAGAACCGCCCTCCTCCAAATTGGCCGGAACATGGCGCGGTAGAGTTCATTGGATATTCTACTCGATACCGCAAAGAGCTGGACCCGGTTCTCAAAAATGTTACCTTCAAGGTCCAACCACGTGAAAAGGTTGGCATTGTTGGACGAACTGGTGCTGGAAAGAGTTCCTTGACGCTAGCACTTTTCCGCGCTTTGGAAGCAGAAACCGGTAAAATTTTGATTGACGACATCGATATCAGTTTGATAGGTCTACAAGACTTGAGAGAGGCTATTACCATTGTGCCTCAGGACCCGACCCTCTTTACTGGCACCATCCGAACGAACCTTGATCCTTTTGATCTTTACACTGACGAAGAGGTTTTTGCTGCTCTCAGAAAGGTCCAACTCATCGGCCCCAACGAAACAATTCCATCTGCAGGGCTTCTATTGCCGTCAACGGAAAACAGTGATGCCCGAGACTCACAGCCAACAAGCCCCACGACACCAACTACCACGAACAAAAACATATTCCTTGACCTCTCTTCACCCGTCGCGGAGTCCGGCACAAACCTCTCTCAGGGTCAGAGGCAACTTCTCTGTCTTGCGCGCGCCATGCTTAGGAATCCTAAAGTGCTCGTGATGGACGAGGCTACAGCATCGATCGATTATGCCACCGACTCCAAGATTCAAGAGACGATTAGAGACTTGAAGAGTACCATCATCACAATTGCGCACCGACTCGCTACCATTGTCGATTACGACAAGGTACTGGTTCTGGACCACGGCTCGGTCGTAGAATACGGTCACCCTTACGAGCTGCTACAGAACGAGACTGGACACTTTAGAAGCATGTGCGAGATGAGCGGGGATATGGACACACTGGCTAAGGCGGCGAAGAAGGCATGGGATGATAAGAAGCTCGTGGATGACGAGTAGGGATTCATCCGCATACGTTCATCAGCTTGAGCTTGAGTCGAGAAAAATCGCATGGGTTGGCGTCGGGACAAGAAATGAGCAGGGGCCTTAATGATCAGGATGGCACCATTAATAATATGGTGAAGTGAGTTACTTCCCAAGACCGCTCATCGTTGACATTGCCCGTCAACTAGCTGTTTGACGGTCGGTCTTCTGTCCTCGGGCGTGGCGCATCTGTATAGGCAGTATATATTAGAGCGCCACACCTGCTTGTTTATATCTAATGAAATCGTTGTTTTTTAATATGCTATGTTCATGTCGTGATCTTCTACTTGATGCTATATATATTGCATAATCTAAATATATGGGTGAGCAATGGTGAAAGTTACTATCAGATCCCGATCACATTCATGTTTTGAGTATTCAAATATGCTAGCAAATATATTGAGCATCGTAATAACGTTGAACCGGTTCAGGAAACATAATATGAGCAATTGAATTCATGCATCAAGGTTAACCATACCAGAGCTTATTCGTGCCAGCCCCATTCATAGGTATACACAGATGATCTCGATGTTATTCATTACAACAAAACACCTCTCCAGCAGGCACACAGACACGCAGCTCACAGGCTTTATATTGCTATACTTTTGCTATGCTTTTTGTTCTGCTTTCCTGTAGGTAAGTTTTCACTTTTGCTTTTCCCAAAGTCGCCCTTCCAGCCAGCTCATGTAATGCATGTTTCCTAACACCCTCTTACACTAAGACTGATTGCCGTTCCCCCTTTCCTCATACTCAGAGTAAGCCCTACTACTAGTAGCTCAGCAGCACAACCTCAGCGAATCCTCAACATCCTGCTTCCTCTTCTACTCGGCAGCAGCCTTGTTCTTGGACTTGCTAGCGCCGCTCTTGACGCGGCGAGCCGTGGGGCGGTTCAGGTGGTCCGACGGGATCCAGCTCTCGTCGTAGCCCTTGTCGGTGCCAGTGCCAGTGCCGGACCCTTCGCCGCCGGACAGGGGTTCCTTCTCGACGGCGCCGCGGCTCTTCTTGCCGGGTTTAGTGGCGCTGCTGCGCTTGGTGGTTTGAGGGAAGAGAGGCTCGATCCAGGTCTTGTAGACGAAGTAGCAGGTGCCGGCGAAGGTGGCGGTGAGGACTAGGTAGAGGAAGATGCTGTTTGGGATGGTTAGTTGGTTTTTGTTATGGGAGAGAAAGGGGGAGGAGCTCACATCTGCGGGTCGAAGATGCTGGTAGGTGCCTCGACGATGCTGACGGTCTGGTCGTAGACGCCGACTTGGAAGATCTGGTTCGCGGAGTTGGTGATGACGGCAACGAGCTGCAGACGGACTTCGCGGGGTTGCATGTCGAGGACGAAGGAGTAGGGCAGCGACTGCTTCTCGCCGGAGGGGATAGTAGCCTCGTAGCGGACGGTGGTCAGGTTGCGGACAACGGCTGCCGCAGGATTGTCCTTGGGAGCGACATCGCGGGGGTCCAGGAGTTGGCCGCCAATAAAGGCCACTAGGATGGGCTCGTCCTCGTTGTTGGTCACGTCGATCACGGCCTTGGTTGGACGGCCGTTGACCAGCTTCACGCCGAAGATGTCATCGGCTTCGGGGAAGGTGGCGACGACGTCTGCCTTCAGCTCGACCTCGGGGGGACTACCAGCATCATCGGAGAGGGGCTAAGAGAACACAATTCAAGTCAGTAGCCGATCCATAGCTTAAGTCGATCAGACAGTTATTTGACTTACAGAGTCACCCTCGGCAGCAAAGACAGACACGACGCGGAGCGCCAGAGCAGCAAGAACAGAGTAACGGAAGGCCACCATGATGGGCGAAGGACGGAGACTACACCACTCAATCAAGAGTAGAAGAGGAATTGATAGGGGGGTATTGTTACAGGAGGAGGAATTAAGAATTAGGTAAGGGGGGAAAAGAAGCTCAAAAGAGAAGAGCTTCGAAATTCATCAATTGATAGATCGGAGAATGGCGAAGCTCATGGCGGAAAATTGGTTGTGTGCAATGTGGTCACTTCAATTGAAACGATGGGTCCCTGGAATTCGACTTTGACCAATGACGTGCTGTCGCGTCAACTGCTATAGTATGTGTATCCTTGCTACCTGCTTGCTCACATGGATACGGGGAGGGCCCACAGACGGGGGTCCACAGAAGATGTGGCTTCGTGCAGGTGGCTGAACCCAGAATTCCTGGGGAATACACGCTGCTGTCGTCTCACTTTCAAACATTCAAGTGCTCAACAGTTTATATAGAAAAAGAATACATCTTATTCTAGCTGACAAGTATCTCCAATTTTATTATTTTCTGTTAGATATTGCCTTTTAATGGACCATCTACAAACATGGCATTTATTAAATTGACTCGAGATGATTTTCACGCCTTATATATCTCATACAAGCATATAGCAAGCCCTCAACATGTGAACTGAGACATCTCTCATAAGACCATCCCCAAATTCATTCATCCATTTCCATTATCTACACCCAATCCTCCCACCGCCCACCTTTCAAATATCCATATTCCCCTCCAAACGCCCTTCCATTCGCCTCCCAAGTCGGGCCCTCAGCATCTTCCAAGAACCCATTAGCGCAATACGCATACTCAACCCTCACCGTACTCTTCTCCTCATAGAAACTATCATACCGTGGCGCTAGTGCATCCGTCAGCGACCTTACTTCGCCGTCTGGATGCAGTTGTGCCCAAGGCCTGCGACACGTCTCAGATACACATGTCTTGAGGACTAGGAGTAGAGCATCTAGACGTGCGGCGACTTTGTGTGCGGGGTAGCCTGCTGCTAGGGAATTTGAGTCTGACGATGGGGAGAGCAGGTTGTGAAGTTGACCTGGGTCCACCTGTGTTTTGAGGTTAGGACAAGTTGACCAGCATTTCATCCAATAAAAACCTTCAGGTGAGTGAAAGGGAAGATGGGAAAGAGGAAGGAGGGAAATGAGCGTACCGCCATATCATAGAGTTCATGCTCGTTGTTACACCAGACCGAGTAGTACAAGTTGTATCCCGGTGCTGAGAGGCGAAGGGCCTTGTACGTGTTGTTTTCGCGAGGATTCCCTAGGTAAGACATATCGAGTCAACCAAACCGCCCGGTACCAAAAGTGAAGAAAGGAGAAAACCCAGTCAAAAGTGACTGAATCTGGAGTGATCTCCCCTTCTACTTACTCTCATATATCCCCTCCCCCATAGCAAACCCCCAATACTCAATCCCAGCATGCTCGCGTCTCTCCCCGCCATCCCTCAGCCCCTCAAACTCCCTCCTCGTCACCGGAATCGCCGCGCCATCGAAATCCCCCCTCTTCTCAATCCCCAACAGCTCAAAGAACGTCGGCGCCAGATCCGCATGCGTAGTAACCACGCCCTCCGCCGTATACCCCTCAGCCACGCCCGGCCCGCGCACGATGAGCGGGACATTCGTGTCCTCCTCGTACCCGCAGCTCTTGCCGGGCTGCAGCCGGTGCTGGCCGATGTGGTACCCGTTGTCGCTGCTGTACACGAAGTACGTGTTGTCGAGTATGCCGTGACCCTCGAGCCGCGAGATCAGGCCTGAGACTAGCTCGTCGACGGCTTGAAGGGACCGCAGACGCTGCCGGTAGAAGTGGTCGTTGTACTCTACGTTGGTGGCGTTTTGTTGGGGCAGTGTGCGGATCCAGTTTGCGCCGGAGGGCTGTTAGGGGGTAAGTATAAGTTCGAGAAGTTGATTAATCGGACTCGGGGGTTAAGGGGGATCCTCCGGGGTTGGTTACGATTAACAACTATGTGGCACTTACTTGATCTGGATTGAAATTCGCAGTTCGGGGCACCTTCTCGTCTTTGAAAAGGTGCTTATGGCGCTCAGCCGGAATCGGCTCCGTAAACTCGAAAGGGAGATTATCGGGATCACGGGGACCCTCGTGAGACGTTCCGTTCATGGCGACGTTGGCATGAGGGGCAATAGGCGCAGCGACGAGGAAGAAAGGCTTTCCGGCATCCACGGCCTCGTCTAGCAGACCGTATGCTTTCTCTGCCAGCACGTCGGTGCTATAGTATCCCTCATAACTACGGGGTTCTTCGCCGTTTCTTTGGAATGTGGAATTTAGATAATTGTAAGTATAGGGGTCGAGCAAGAAGTCCTTCAAAGGCACGTTAGTGCCCATATTCAACTCCTAAGTAAAACGGCATAGAAGTGGGAGTATACCGAGCCCGTAAACCCTCCCGGAGCCGGCGAGTTATAGTTCTCCACCGTGTGCGCATTAAACAGCTTCCCGGTGTAGTACGTATTGTACCCAGCCTGTTGCAGCCACACGGGGAAATAGTTATCATTATATCCTTGCGATACGAACTTCGGGTAGCCGCCATACGGCGGGCTGACATCCGTAACATTCGTGTTATGCGCGAACTTGCCGGTCCACAGCGTGACCCGAGATGGACAGCAAACAGCGGTGGTCGCGTAGTGTTGACTGAAATACGTGCCGCGGTCTAGTAAATGTTTCTTCACTAGTGGCATATAGTCCAGCGATGAAAGATGCGCATCCTGGTCGTCTGTCAGAACAAACACGACGTTGGGTTGACGCCGCCGCGGTTGCGGTGCTCGGCTAGGACCGAGCGGAGCTTGGCCCGGACCTAGGTTGGCCGCGGCCATGCCGAGGCCGATGGCTGTGACGGCGGTAAGAGCCGTAATACGCATCTTTAGACAGAACGTGCAATTAACCTCTTATTAGAATATCAATTGTCGAGGGGAAAAGGTGCAACCAATATGCTTAACGTGGGCAAGGAAATAAGTCGCATTGATGTTTATTAAATCTATGTAATTACCTGTATTTATCTAGCTTTCTACAAGGTACTGATAGGTGGTCGTGTGAGGTTTAGGCAATAGAGGTCCTATCTCCAATGATCGCATGCAGGGGTCATATTGCGTGCTTGGGTGCTTGGGGATAGCGTCGTCGTAACACGATGGAGTAAGTGGGCAATTTTGTCGACTAATGATGGGAAAAAGAGGCACAATCGATGCGTTTACAAGTACAATTCACTAGAAGGCCAATTAATGGAGAATCTATAGCTAGTTGGGTGCCCCGTATAGCTTTATGATTATGCGGTATATGCACCTAGGTAGCTAGCATTTGTAGATTACTCAGATACGTCGAGTATCTGCTTACCCATAGAAATGAGTAATCTTGAGTTACTACCTCAATACTAACAAGTAGACATCAGTCCAGCCTAGCTCAGCTCATCACCCGCAACCTCGCCCAATCCGATCAAGAATAACCCGAAGCTCAAGCATCCAAGACTTCAGCACGTCTTCGTAGCACCATCACCTCTCCCTAAGACATAAAATCTCCGTATCTAACACAGGTATACTAGAACTTTTCCCCATAAGCCACGCAGAACGCCTCGCTCGCCCATATGCATCTCCCTAGCCTACTTAACCAGCAAATAACCGGAGGACCTACCTAACGCAGCTGTAAGCATAGCTCCCTAGGACAAGTCCCAGCCATCCAGCAGATCAGCGCTACTCCCACCAGCCCCAAGGCTACCAAACATGTCGTCGCTTCCACCGAAGTCGAGGCCACCGTGGTGACTCGAGTCTCCCCCAAGGTGTCCCATGTCGCTGCCGCCATTACCGAGATCCAGGTTCATGTTTGACTCGTCTCCGCCCAAGCCGTCGCTTTGAGCGGCGGCTGCGAGTGCGTCATTGAGCGCTGCTGCGTTCTCGCCCAGAGCTAGGTTAGCCAGTTCGCCTTGCAGCATTGACTCTGTGGGTGGCGGCACGAGCATCTGCGCTTCCACCTTGCGATACAAGCGGACAATGATCTCGGCCATGGTCGGGTCCGATTTCTGGATGATCTTGCAATCCTCCGCTTCCGCCTTGAGCGCTGCTCGAAGCGAGATTCGTAGTTGTGGGGGCGCGAAAGTTTGGTTTGAGGAATCCATGACAAGCGCTAATTCAGGAGGTGGTGGCATATTGGTAACATCAGGCGCGCATATGAGAGCCGTGGCGACATCGTGGGCGATACTTCCGTTTCCAGCCTCGGTCTGCATTTTCACCTCCTCCAGGATGGTGTACAAAAACCGCTTCGCACCATGCATCTTCAAGGCGAGTAGAATCTGGCGGTGGGTATACGAAGTTGGCATGACATTAAGACCCGGATGAACGCTCCACGATACGAAACCCTGTATTGTGTGTCGAACCAACGCGGCGAGTCCTCCATTCGCCGTTCCGCACCATGACTCCAGTTCGTTATTAGTCGCACTGGCTGTCCGACGCGAGAGTCGGAGATTATCCCTCATTGCCTTAAGCAGAGGTTCTATCGCTTGACTCTTGGGGTCGTATCGTTGATACGACCTTAGACCGTACTCCAGTGGTATCGCAATTATGTTCACTACAGAAGAGAGCATCGTTTGAGCCTCGGTGGAGCCCTGTTTAGTTAAGAGGATCAATTGCAGAATCCTAATGACTGCTTTATGTTCTTGGCCATGATTAAGTTCTATCCAGAGTTGATTGGACATGTACAGCATTGCTGGCACCAGAGATGGAAGCAGGAAGGTATTCACCAGATCTATTTAGGTCAGCATCTTCTCAAAAGTCCCGTCGATATAATACTTACATTCAACACCTGTCTTCAGGCTTTCTTCGTCGAGATGGTTAGTGCAAAAAGCAAGTACCATTTGATGAAATAGTGTAGGAACAAGCAGATAAAAATCTTGTGGGGGACAAGACGATAGCAACTCGTCTGCCAACCCACCAGAGTCGGTGTCAAAAAGTCCGAGAATCCACCTACGAAGGTGACGGTTTTCTTGCTCTGACAACTCTTCCTGAGGTTTGTGGATCTGGTGTATACCCAGTAATTTAGCCACGAATGAATCTGAGCGAATACCAAGATCCATAGTGGAAAGATTATAGCGATATATGAACGCCAGTACTAGAAGAAGCACAGACCCGAATTCTTCGTAGACGGGTTGATACTCGCCTTGATCTTCTTCATACCGCCAATTATTAAGCAACTCGCATAGAGGATGCAAGATGGTAAATGGTTTGTCAAAGAGAAGCATTACATCTAGAGATAGCGGCTTCTTTGCAAGCTGACTGCAGAGAAGCTTCAGAGTCATGGTCTCCTTATTATGGCAGAGGCGACCGATCACCTGGAGAAATATTTAGTACTAGAGTATTAGAATTATTGTAGATGTATATACTCACCTCTGTTAGAGCCTGGCAGACTGCTCCGACATTCCCATCCATGTTGTCCATCTCGCTGATCAGCCGTTGGATTCTCTCGGGATCGCCCATGCACTCCTCGACCAGTTGCTCCTTGACATATCGGCCCGCTTGAGGTAGAGTTTGATAGGTAATTTCGCCCAGTAAGCCTTCAATACTCGACTCTGGGATCAATCCATGCAGGCAGCAGGCAAAACAGAAGTCCTGACGTACGCTGTCCGTAAAAGTGTTGTTGTTATGCGTATCATCAAACATGGCAGATAGAGTTGGAAATGCATTGGTGTCAACCTGACTGAGTGCCTCGGTAATACAGTACTGGGCTGATAAAGGAGGATACATGGACGTCGCCAGGGTTGCGAGGAGCAATGGTAATTTGTTGATCAAATAGGAACGCAGAACGTAGCTTGCCTGCTGACCTTCATTACGGAATACTGCATTGGCAAGCACGTCGAACGAAGCTAGTATTAGATCTATTGTGGTTGTCTGAATATCGCCCTATCCTGATAGTTAGCACCCACTTCATAGTACACGCCGAGCATGACGCACCTGGTATCTATTGTGTAAATATGTGAATAAAGCAGTATCATCTATTAGCGGACGGCCAACAAGCTAAACAGAGTTAGTTCATTCATATCACACAGAACTTGAATTTGGGCTCATACGCAGGCGTTTAGGTAGATGTATAGACCAGCTCGAGAATTCACAATTGGCATTTCCGGCACGACAAAATTGTCAAGAGCCATTGTCGATTCCATATCATCGATTACGGGGTTAGTGGCGTCCTTTTTCTTATCAGGCGGCTCGAACGAAGCGAGCGTCTCGGTACGGAATAGCTCAAGCCTAGTAGCAATCTGCGAAGCACTCTGAATGATCGAAGGGATAAAGCTAGCCAGACTCTCAGATAAAGCCCTTCTTGTGCCTAGGTATGCAGTCAGTTTGGGCAAGTTCGAACAAGCTGAAAGGAAATCACGATGCAAATAACGTACTTTTAGCAAAAGGACGGCTAAGTGCGCTCAGGACAGTTGGGTTCTCGCAGATGCCTAAGAGAAGCATGACAAAGGCGGCTCGAGCTGCTTCCATTTCGTCCCGCGATTGTGGGATTTGCAGCTGGCCATGTTGTAGTTGGCCCATGACCTCGTGCGCAAATGCTGCAGAGGCCGAAGTGAACAATGTCATCCACTTGGCCATCAGTTTGCATACTTCCAAGGCATCAGAGGCATTTAAAATACCAGTCCCCAACGCGACAGCTTTAGTAATCCGATAGAATATGACCTCTTCGGCCGCGTATGAGCTTCCCCATCTCAATGGCGCTTTATCATCCGGCTCCTCATGGGGGAGGTTGCCAGCCTTTTGGGCTTGTACGTGAGAGGTCGAGTATTTATACAAGGCCTTGAGTACGGACGGGGTATCAATAAGTTTATGTTGGGAAAGGACTTGGATGTAGCGCGGGATGCGAGGGTCGAGGCTCTCGTGGTTCGACGGCTGCGGCCTCAGGCAAATGTCGGCAATGATGGCTGGAGGTAAGGGGTGCTTCGAATACAACAGTTCGATATAAGTCTCGAAAGTATCTGGGTCGAGACGGGAGGATATGCACCGATCCAAGAATTTAGCCCACTCCTCTTTCGACTGCGTGTGGTCGCGCGTAGGTCCCATGTCCAAGCCTCCCGCCTCCATAAGCATGTCTACGTCCATCTCCATCTTGGGATCTTGTACTCGGGTTTCTGAATAACTTGTCGCACTGAGCGCATGGATTTAGGGTAGGTTAAATAAGTCGATTCGTGTTAGAATTCCTACTATACAATTTCTTTCAGGTCGATGTGTTTGTATGAAGTGTTGAAGATTGAAAGATTGAAAGTTCACAAGGCTGAACTTTGAAAGAGCGATGCTCGTGGTAAATTGACGTCGGCGGTTTCCCATGGTGATTTTAGCGCTACCACCCTGAACAATTATCGGCAGGCTCTCCGATTAAGCGATCGACGGGCTCTTGTCGCTAATCCAGCCTAGGCTCCTTGCCAAGCCAGGGGTATAGCGCAGGGGAATAGGGCTAGAACACAGGGGCTGGAACAGGGAGCTTGGGCCATGTGATCGCTACTCAGCGACCTGAGAAAATAATCATTCGATTCCCCTATTCCTTATTCTCTAACCGCAGCAGGCGAACAAATGCAAACAACTACATGCAATGAAAGATTCAAATTCAACATTCTAATATTCTCAACATAGCATGAAATAGCCATTATACCACCATACTATGTGTCATACAGGATCCATGACACATGGCAGTAATACCTGTCCTGTTCAATCCAATTCCCTTTTACTACTTATCCGAACCCGGCCGCTTTTTTTCTACCCATCCTGTGGATAGTGATAAGCCGGCGTTACAATACACCCAAACTAACCCATTATTTCAACGTCACTTAAATACGTACTCTTAGCTTGGAGATACCTAGGAGGGCCACTTTGGTGCAATTCCTCCAGATACACCACATCTGACCGCTCTATTTCCGATCTCGTATCCGAGGTCTCATATGCCTCAGTTATTCGCCATCCCATCTATGGCTTGCAGAAAATATGCAGGCGACGATGCCACATTATCGATTAGACATCTTCGGCCTTCACAACGATCGCCATGTCTCGATCGACGTCAGGTGAGCGTGGACCGACCATCCAGTCCTGCATTGCCAGCCACTCGCTCCAGTTGGCTTCGGCACTGACAATCTCCTTCTCCGTGACATTTTGAAGTGGTCGCAGAAAAGGGATGCTTTGGTCGTCCAGCATATCGTATTGGGACTTGACTTTCAGCCACCCGGCACTCTTAGCAGCAAAGAGGAAATTCCTTCGTTCAACTTCGTGAAGATGGCCTACCCCAGGAACCCAATCGTCCCCGAAAAATCCATGCAGTACGCCAGGAAGATCCATGCCAGTCGCTACCAGCCTGCGGACGTACGGAGTCAATGAGACGGACATTGGTGGGTGGCCGGGCATGGGAAGTTTCCCTGCTGCGATGGACGAAGGGGATGGTACAGCTGTAGGTGACCCAGGTAGCTTCGACGAGACAACAGGACGCTGTGGCCATTGAAATGGCAATCGAATATTCACAAAGGCGGCAACGGCCTGCACCGGCCCGCTGTGTTGCGCGTGGTCTAAAAAGTAGCGGACACACGACTGAAATTGTGGGTACCACTCAAGAATATCAAATTGGGACTCCTGAAATGGAAGAAAAGGACCCGACGGGTTTATATCAGGGGCCACGCCTCGTATGCCAGCGGACGACGAAGGCTGTGGAGGTGACCTCGACTGAGATGGTTGGAAAGGCATTGGAAACCCAGGAGGACCACCTCCCTGAGGATGGAACGCCATACTGTCGAGGATAGAGAAAGTATGTTCGACAAGTATATCTGATTTGTCGCGATTGGCCGTCTTTCCCGGGTTGACGCCCCTCGGGAGTGTCTAGTAACACTTACTGGGGCCTTTCGAAAAGTCTAGATACGGCACCCAGTTCGTGAAGTGTAGGTAGTCGATGAAAAGATAGGAGGGATATGTTTAGGCAATAAGAAAGAAAGGGTACCGGTTTAAAGCATCGCGGATGCTCCACATCGAATTGATCCACGGTACGCCAATCAAGGAAGACAAAGAGTTAAATTGAGGATAGGCCTTGGATCTAGGAGAAGACTGCGGGTCGTTGAAGGTTTTAATACCACTTGGAAGGCTCGTAGCCAGTCTCTGTCTTTCTCATTATATCCTTCGCCTAGACCAGTCCGCTTCGAGTTAAGGGGGAGGCTGTAAGTCACTATTAGAAATCCGAGAATTAAAAAAAGTAAAAAAAAGAAAAAATAATTTATGTGACTAGGTCACAAAGATGGTCACAGTAACCGGCCCTCGGCAGCTGAACCACGAGAACTACATCAAAGGGTCCGCCACTTGCGGCATGTAGTGTCGGTTCAACAACAGGATCTAGATGTAGTCATTGTGGGGGGCCGATCACACTTGTGAGGCTTGGTGCTGTACCGAGCAGGGTTTAACTAGGTACGAGGTTGACGAAAAGAGACATGGTCGGAAAAGGGAAACATATGCCACAATTGCAGAAATCCATCATGGAATTCTTCCATTGAAGCTAATGCGATTTCCGATCTCGCCGGAATCTATACGTTTTATCTGAACATTTGGAGGTATCGTCTAGACCGTCTTCGATGGGGAGCTACCTAGAAGTAGTATAGGGCGGCTCTGAATGATGACGCAAGTAATTGGCCTATCGCCTTTGCGAATTCATGGATTAGATTGGAATTGGCGGTTTTAGTTGGTGAAGAGTTTAGGCGAAAATCAAACGTAGAATCAGACCTAATGTAAGTAAATGCACAGTAAATGCACATTGGTAAAAAGTAGGCAACTAGGCCGGCGATCTTCAGAGTTTCGACGTCAGGCTGGATAAGCGTAATGAGACTAGGAATTCGCGAAGCATCTATACAGTGAATAATAGGATAATAATAACGATGATCACGACGAATTAGTGAAGATGAGGCTGCAAGAAATCCCCATGCGGGCCTTCTGCGCATAACGGAAGAAGAGCCCTAGCGAAACCCTGATGAGGCGTCTGCTAGGGATGTTAGGGGGTCCCAAGAAGTTCAAGGTCCAGATGCAAGAGTTAGAAGACAGGGACACTACCGCATATGTAATGTAGCTCAGTTAGGGACCCTGGCATGCGTGTGAAGAAAAGGGAAGAGATCGGAGAGCAATAAGGAATCATTGGACAAGAAAGCCTAGAATTTGACAGGAGCGAGTTTGCGGCGACGGAGGACGGGGTGCGCGCCCGACCCACTCCCTATGAACGCCACTAGGATCCCTGGATGATTGGCAGCTCTTGTGCTTTTGTAGGTACGGAAGGTACAGTAGGGTGTATAGTAGGTGTACGTGTATGTAAATACCCTTGAATAGCGTGCTTACGGGTGGGGGCTACGAAACTTACCTACAGGGAAGCTTGCTCACCTAAAGTCAGCATCCATAATAGGGTAGAGTACACTTGTTGTACCTACTTTTATCTATCTTTACCAACTTCACATACTAATATCCGTGTATAGTACATTATAGACACACTTGAGATTACGTGCAATTACACCTAGGTGCAGGTGCCACCGCAGACCAGCTTCCAACAAAAATCTAAAGAAGGCATACCGCATTACGCATCTCCGACGAAGTAGCTGCACTCGCGACTTCAATTGGAACCTTTGTCCATCAAGAGGGGCCTCCAACAAGAAAAAAAATTCTGCTTCTCATTCTCATTGCATCATCCTGCTGACTACCTAGTATCGTCAACTATTGATGTTACGATTGTAATTATGGGCCATATCTAAGACTGCGTCTTACATACCCGGTCTCTGATCTGGCAATCCGTTTTGCCTCCCGAGTATCTGTGCTGTCTGTGCCGCCTGACACGCCGTCCTTGATCTGAGACAGAGCCGTTACCTCGATGCGTATCCCACTTTTACGGCCATCCTTGGTCTTAATTTGTCGGGATGTTTATGCACTGCATCCTCGGCATCATACAATCGCCAAGATATGTTTTTTTCTCGATTTTCTCTCGAGATTCCCAACCTTACCAAGTGGTATTATTGTTGAAGGACGAACCATTTGTTGTTCTCGGCTCTCGGAGGTTGCCGAGTTATATCATGAATTATACATTAACAGATCCCGATGAAAGGGTCACGAGGCAAGGCACGGAAGATATTACCTCGACCAGAATGGGAGCATCCGTGGGACTCTCTCGGGCTATGCCAAAGACTCCTTGGTCTAGAATCCATTGACGGACGTTCCACCGATTACGGGACGGGAGCTGATTTATCCCAAAGATTGATGAGCGCCAGGTTCCTCCCGTAAGATACCCCCTTTCTCATCTGTAAATTATAACATGGCATCTTTTCTCTATGCTCATCTTTCTAGTCTATTTGAAAAAAATGGAATCACCGGATGATCAACAAACAGCAAACCGACTAGCCCTAATGGTTGCAATTTAAATCTGCTCCGACCGGTCGAAGACACTAACAATGTACCACCGGAGCCAATTGGTTCATAGGGATGCTTGACCGGTTCAGGTAAGTCACCTGTGCTTCCAATTTTCCACGCATGCTTGCGCTGGAAGGGTCCATGTTACCCAAATTTCCTCCTAGGTGTACATGTCTGGACCAGATTGATCTCTGGGTTGTTAATACCACTCCGATTCCACGACTATGGCGTCGGTATCGGCTTGTGTAGCTGAATAATATCTGTCAAGACCCACCAAGCCCCAACGCCCCGAGCACGGCATCGTTATCGTCCCGGGATGTTGCAGCACCGAATCCCAAGCTAATGGAGCACCGGTGGCACAACTGACATGCCGTGTGTCGACAGCAATGATGGGGATGACTTCTGACTACTGAATTAGGACCAACGTAACTTTAACTTTGTCACCCAAAAACACCGTCGTCAAGGCACATACTTAGGTATGCATTTCTACCTAACATGATAGCCGTAGTGCTAGCATATCTACCTATCTAGGTACGTTGTATTGGGGTCTATCGGCGCGCAATGATCTCATTCGTTGTCACCTTCTGCCATATTCGGCGCTCGCCAAGGATATCTTGTCAACCTAAAAATCGCCCTATGGAGAAATATTCGCATTGTGCGCCTTCTAGTCAAAGGGGCGATTTAGATGCCCAAGGCCGGCGATCTCTTCGAGACGATTTCACCGAGTGGACCTCAATTATTTGAGGCTCAGTTTCAATGTCAGCTGAAAACGAGGCCAACTAGCACCTCTAGTATAGGTAATTAATGAGTGGCACACGTTTCACGACGAGGTTGCCACTACTAACGTAACAAATGGCTAATATCTTATCGATCTCTGCGCAACCCTCCACAACATCCATGTACATGGATGCCGCCAGATATCCTAGGTCTTCGGTTATCCTTTCCACGTACAAGTCAGCAACCACCGCTGGTAGCGGGAGGACATCCGCATCTAAAATTCGATCCTCTCAATGCACTTGAAAGTATCAACCTCCATGTTCCAGGCTAGGGCATTTATCACCGAAATGAATTCACAGGATCTTCTAGCACACGACTTTGTCCGATCAGCCCCATATGTAGTTACACCGCTCCATACCTAGCTCTATACCTACATGTAGTGATAAAATGCGCTATCTGGACACACACTCTCCGGGCCTGTAGTGAGCAGAGCAACCCTCACCGTACCGTGTATACGTCCATCGCATACAGAGCCAAAGTTCTATCGACGACATATTACTTTTCGATATTACGCCTTGACTCGGTTACAATGCTTGGCGCTCTTTCCAGGTCCCTTCACTCTAAGACTTTCGTACACAGGCAACGAGAACACCAATACTACTTTTCTTCTCTGCATCACGGTTCAATCATCGAGCAACGTCTCCGAACGACTTACAAGGATTCTGGAACAGCTTCAAATCCCCGATCTACGCGCCTCAGGGTATCTTAGATGATCGCTCAACGCGGCGCCGATAATCTGACAGGGGTAGCTCCGTACGTGACTATTCGAATCCGTCTCGTTAGTAGCACAACAGCTCGCCAGCGACAAAAACCGTTCCTAGTACTGCGCTGCAGATGCAAGACATGAAGAAACATGCATTGTGTTATCGCGCTTCCAACTTAATTGTTCTGAGACTTAGCTACTTCTATGCGGAGCGTCTCGCGGCTCTCCGCATGAACGAATGTAAACGTGAACAAACAGTGGAATACGTAGCGACGACGCCGCATTATGTTTAAACGTTCCGATTTCAGATCTTACCAAACAATACGTGAGCTTTATCGGATCTTGTCACAGGAATATCACTCAATATCAAACAATTGTTTCCTAATTTACGCCGAAGGGTTAGTCAAAATCACGAGTGCCACTTCGAAAAGTTGTCATATCTACTTGACCACACCCGATATCCAGGGGTCCTTGAAGCCTCGTGTCGCCACGGAAATTCTCATGCAGGGTCCCCCCTTTCCGGCCTTATCACCATTATTTCTCATTGGGACGATCCAGAGAAGTGTGGTTCGCGCGAGATATCGAGGCGCAAATCACGTTAGGAACCGCGCCTCACTTTTCCAGGGCTGCTAATTTTGTGGCTCGTCCCCAAAATGATTATCGGCTCACGCTATGCGGCCCGAGTACTCGGACCCGATCCCGTCCCAGACGTCTGGGTTTGCTGCCACAACTTGCTGCAGCTAGATGCCGTTGCCCGTTGAATACGCGTCGTTGACCGGTCAACTATGCAGTAGTTGGACCCTTATTAACATTGCCACAATGAAAAATCATTGTATTGCTAGCGGATTCACGGTGAAGCCAGCAGTTTCAAACAACAAAGCCATTAGTGCGTTTCTACATAGGGTCCATGCGCAGGTCATATCCTATGGCTTTCACCCCTGAACTTAGCTATCCTCTAAAAATCCCCTTCCGAATAAGTAGGTCTTAATTGGGTGTGTAGTATAGCTGACACCTCCAAAAGCAGGACTTGTAGGCACCAATCAACTTCCGATATTCATATTCAAAGTACCCTTATACAGTAGCTTACTGAAACATATTCAATGTGATAGCCAGTATCAAAGCATCCACTCTAGTGGATACGGGGTCGCCTGGGTAATAGGCAGCGATGAGTTGACGAGATCAGCTGAAGGGACTTTTAGCATCAGAGGAATGTATCAGACCAAAGCTCCAACGCAAGCTCAAGCTCTACTCGTACGAAAGGACCAAGGAAGGGATAACGTGACGAAAGCTCCCTGCTGTTACCAGGCACATTAATTGGCCAATAAAGGATCGTCCCGATGTGTTACTTGCAAGGGTGGTCGCGAGTTCAAGCATTGAGTAGCGAAAAATAATCTTTTTTTCGCCCGAAATAGCCTTCAGCTGCACACAACGGATGGGAATTCCATGTTTCTCGAATAACACCAGAACGCCCCTTAGCTCGCGATCAATGCAACGTTTCTCTATTCGATTCAGGGTTTTTCGAATCGTTAAGTAAGCGGCGCACCGGCGGTAAGGGCGTTTCCCGCGATCTGGGTTTGATATGTGCTCCCCGACGATCGCGCATGGGGGGTGGGCAAACACGTCCGGGGTTGTCGCCCACCCAGACGCGTCCAAGGACTGCCAGCCCTGCGATTGATGCATCCCGTTGCTGCCGTCAGCCGCCACATCATGGGGGTCACAGACCCTTCCCTTTTTTCAAGGGGAGGGAGGAGGCTACCCTAATAAGGCTGTTGTAACTCCGACAGCGGAAACCTGGACCCCTGGACTGCCGGAGAGCGGTCCAATGCGTGCACGCGCGCGCACGTACATTACTCAACTAAAAGAAGCTAGACAGTTACATCATCCCGTCGTATGAAGGTGTCGTGGTAATATCCCGCGTCCCGCCTTGCATATAGGTATTCCTTGAATACCGATTTACATACAAATGTGCAACCGTTTGACCCAGTAATGGGTAGTCCACGAGGTCGTGATGTCGCGACCCGCCTTCCTGTTTACATACTTAGCACATATGTACCTAGCTAGGTACCCATTGTTACGTATGGGTTCTGTAGCTGTCGTGGGTGTCTCGTATGCAGCCCATTCACTGCTTGGAATTCGAAGAAGTGGGATATCCACGTCTCCATCCACAATTACATCCACATTCATACCCTGTCCATTGGAGATGTGGCGTCCGCAGATGTCGTGCAACGCATCCCCTTTGTTCCCCGGTGTGGCTCATTCACACTTTTGACTTCTTATGCGCTGCTAATATTTTTTTTCTTGACCCCGGTGGGTGCACTATGATGCGTGCGGATTTTCCGCGTGAGGCTTGCTTTTTTTTTTACCTGTCTTTTTTTGATCGCCGGTCCGACCTGCCAGGTACCTGGAACACACTTGACTGATCGTCATCATCTACCCGCTACACTAGTCAGAAATGACAGGCAGGCTTGCGCAGCATATGGGTACGGTTTCATTAGCCAGGTATTTTCCGAAATGAGGATGTCGGCAGGCTGGGGGAGAAAATCAAGAATGGGATACATACCTTACCTACATACCTACGTACACATACCAGCCTAAGGTATGTATGTATGTACGTAGTCATTGCAGACGCGGCTTGTCCACCACCCTACCTGACTTGAGTTATGAGGTCGGTGAGTGTACTTGTCGCCCCTGTGGACTGATTCTGGCAGACATCAAATGCGTGACAGCTCAATGCCCTTGATGCATTACGGCCCGTGATAAATCTACAGGATCGTCTACAATTACATACTCTCGTCCCTTTACTATCCCCTAGCTACATACATAGTTGAAATGAAAATTCGCCCCGCATATACGGAGATGTATAGCTGCTCATCCTTGTTCATATAAGATATATATCGTAGTCCGAATGAGGTTGGTTCAGATCTGTGTCCTGGTTTCGTTACCCACGATGAGAGCTAATACGCATTAGGTTTCCAAGGACCCTTTACTGCTCCTTTAGCACTAGCATGAATCCCTCGTGTGGCGACAGTACTTGTGGGGGATATGGAAGTGCTGCTCGAAGGATAGGAGCCATCCCGCAATCTGCGGTGAACAGGACTTCTCGCGTTTCTAGGCTATGCCAGCTATTGGCTTTACCCACAGACGGTGAACGTTCAAATGAGGGCAGCACTCAATAATTTCAAGCTGAACCGAAATGAGATATCTCCAGGATAGGCTATCCGAGGTAATCATCATCCTTACTCTGAAAGAAGTTATATCCACATCGTACTGGTCATTCATTGCATAGGTCACGTTTGGCCATGCTAGACCATTCACAGGCAAGCCAGAAAAGCCCAGAGAAGCTCTCATAGTTAGGTACTTATGTCAAAAAGGGCGAGAGTTTACGTTGTCCAGTCAAGTGGTCAAACTAGACTGGTCACGCATATTCCATCATTTCATCATATTTACTTGAATGATGTACACAATTCCCCTATTACAACAACTTTAGGACTCAATCACTATGAGAATGAGTTAGTACCGACGTATACGATGACTTGAATTCGTTAGTGAGTTACCTAGTCAACATTGAAGTCCTTAGCGAAAAGCAAGAAGCTTTGGCCAATATGTATACACGGATATCTCCATGACTGAGTGGGGAGATTCCCCAAATTCAATAGTGAGGGTCTATATCTTTATGAAGATCGTCTTTACTAAATATAATTTGATCTATTTATATATACGTGTCTTAAGTGGTAAAGGTTCGGTCTAATTGATAGCGTCTCCAGTGACCTTCTTGAGAGTGCCCCTCTGTTCGCCTCATATTTTCGGAAATACCGTAATCACCAATAGCTCGAAATAGTAGGGCCTCGTTTTATAACTGTCTACCTGATATTATGATGCTTGATTCTCCTGAAACAAGGATGGAAGTAATGGTGATTACACAAGGCTCATCTTGGATAGGGGTATCGTAAGAAGCCGTGATTTACAGACGACATACGCACAATACTCAGGTACGATGCGTACCTATATTTTGGACTAGGGCAAACTATAGGAGCATAAGATCTAGTTAAGCTCTACGATACCGCTCGAGATACTGTGAGAGATAAGTACCTGGGTAGGTAGTAGGTCGACGCTGAGACGAAGTGCTCTGTCGTGTTTCCAAAAATCATGCAAGATTATATCTTGATTTCTAGATGTCGATGTACGACAGTCTCTAAGTATACAGAGTCACACGCTATATGACTGGGTAGTGAGTAGCAATCTGAGCATGAATTCTAACATCAAGACGGGAGGAAGAAAAAAAAAGGTCCACCGTACCCCGGACTCGAACCGAGAATCTTCGGCTTACGAACTTGCGTAGAAGGCCGACGAGTTAACCATTTCTCTAGTACGGCTTTGAATCAGACAATCTGACCATCTGATTACTCTTTGGAGGCGCAAGCTCATATTAACGTTTATTAGGGGCTCAACAAGCACGAACAACTATCAGGAGTGGCAGGTACAGCCTACTAGGACAAACATCCATCTGACTCAGGGGGTTGGCAAACACTAATAGGGCATAAATGATACTGCGCCTGCCTCTAGATGATGATAAGAAGCTCCTTAACTCAAACACGTTCATCTACCATGAACCTTATTTCACCTCATAGAACCCGGCAACTTGCAAAGCGTGGGATCATCTTGTTCGAAAGTCATGTAATAACAATGTTACCTAGGAGGTATTTACTTGGTACACATCCTATTACCTGATTGAGATTTCACTTTCTAATATTTCAATCAACGTTGAGTCTATATGGATTAGCTACTTCAGGCCCATCCACTCTGATACTATGTCTATAGATGTCTCACCAGGACCCCTTATAGCAGATGTAAGTAAGCGAATAAAACCTGACCAATGAGAGCAAAGCCTTCTTCAGTTAATTGGTTCGTTCTAGGCTATATATACCGTCGTATTGGCTGGCAACGGGTTACGCAGCCTTGACCTTACCGAAATAATACCGGCGCATCTGCGAAACTGAATTAGGCAATTATGCTACACGCCCGCGAACATTCGCACAAAGTACAAATTTAGTAGGTGAGTAGCCTTGTTCAAACTGACTCGAACTAATTACCTTTCGAGTGTATCATACAGCGAAATTATCCTATTTCTGCCTTGGTACCAAGGATATATTGGTTGGGGGCAGTTTCAACAACTTGTTCCACTATTAATTACCTACAGCTTACTGCTACGCTGAGCCTCTAACGCCACGATGGGCTGGCGAGATATTGCAGCCGATGGTGCAGGCAGTGTGGCAGTAGAGACAAGTATAGGTTCCATGAGCGAAAGAACTGCGGAACCAACCAGAAAGAATATACCAGCGAATGCACTTGAGAATGTCTCATCAGATGATATAGATGGCGAAGTCATGTGTTATAGTCCATGGGATGGATGTAACCTGTATTACCGCCTGACAAAGAGTGGGATTTATGAAGAGTATACTATGGAAGAATATATTGGGTATATCTCTAGCCTGTTGAAGAGTTTGCCTAGCCCATACAAGGTAACTCTCTGCGATTGTCTTATTACCTGATCATTATGGGTCTAACTTGTCACACAGCCCTACCGTCACTTTGAAAGAGCCGCCTCTACAGCTTACGAAGTTGGAAGATGTAAACCATCGTGTCCCAGCTTAACAGATAGCTCATCGGTTTCAGAGTCGTCGCTGTAAGCTTACAATAAACATGCATGGGTAACAGTCCTGCTGATACTTGATTTTCACAGTTCTTCGACTCCAAATAATCGGGATTTAGGAGATTTAACCCGTGCTCGACGCAAGCAGGCCAAGGGGATTCAAAAAGACCCATTAGATCACGTAGACCTTCCGGCATTTTATGATCTACCATTCTACTTAGAAATCCAGGTTCCTCGAAATGAAAAGACCGGGCAAGAGAAAGTTATCAACTTGAGCGTAGTGGAACCAACAGAAGCTGACGGCCCATCTGAAAGTGAAGTTGATATTACAGGACAGTCCTACGGACTGGACGGTTCTGATTTGCTTGATCTTGAAAGCCCAACGGACACTTCATCATCTGAGGACGAAGATGAGGATGAAAGCGATCCCTTTGAAGCTTTACACCACGCAATTCGCCAGGCTTTCTCATCCAACATACAAGTAGCAGACGAAGTCATCAACTACTTAAACCAACTTATACCTGAACGCGGAGAACAGATCTATGGGTCTAAGGCTATTCCATCGCGTGGTAGCAACGATACGGAGAATTCAAACAGCTCGGCTTTCCGCTATAATAACTCCGAATCTAGGAAGCGAAAACGCATCAACGCAGTGTCCCCTAGCGGCTCCGTTCAGAGTCAGATACACGACGATGATGACGGGGAGAACCAAGTCCTTGTTGACCGCCGTCCTCCAGCAACGCCTTCGCCACAAAAAAGATTTGCTTGCGGATACAACATCTCTGATAGGACTAGGTATGGCCCAAGAAACCCGAGGACGGCGACAAGATATAAATCTTGTGCCGGTCCTGGATTCAAGAATCTCAATCATTATAAGTACGTCCGCCTTTTCATTAATGAATAGGTCCCCGTCCAAGCTAACAAAAAATAAGGCGCCACTTAGAACGGGTCCACACTCTACACCAGTGCTCCCGATGTGGCCATATCTTTGAGGCTCTAGGGGAACTTCACGGCCATTTGGTTCAGGACCAGAGATGCGGTGTATTGATATTCGAACAGGAAGGCATGTCGCAAGAAACGTGGGACGAGGTGAAAAGGATCTTTAAAAGAGATCGTAGAGGTCAGACTGGCCCTACCGATGAGGAACGATGGTTCCTTGCTTGGGAAGCCATGTTTCCCGGAAAACCGAGACCCCCTTCAGCTTGTTGGTTCACTTGTATGCCTCTCACAATCCGGCTTTACTAACTTAAAGTCGTACAGATTATGAGGAGCAACACGAGTCGGTCCTTTATCCTGTCGTATTCATCCACATTCAGGAATTCTTTGATGCAAGCTTGAATGACCTACAACTAGACCCCAATCTACGCAATGAAATCACCGGGAGACTAGGAGACGCTATCAATAGAGCCAACCAAAATATCTCATCGGAATTAGAAGCTATCGACCCTAATTCCTTTTTAGCACCAGTACAAGTGCCAAACCTTAGCAACGGGATACAAAACCACCCAATCGGTGCCGACCAGACGAACTACACTGAACTTAACCTACCCGACCCTCTTGCGCTCGAACCGACACATTGGGACGCGATGGGTTCAAGTATTGAACCAAACCAGCTAGGTAATGGGGCAAGCACTGAGACCTTTGGAGACATGCCTGATTTTGGAAGTTTTTTCGATCCCGCTATTGTCGGTGCTGGTAAGTGCCTCTTAATGACCTATTATGCTCGCCCAGTCAATCCTCATTATTTTGACAGACGGTCAAGACAATTATACATAAAGGCTTTTCGAATGCCGAGTTTATTCTTGGATTTATGGTTGAAGAATATTATTGTTCCGATCAACACTTGAATTATAAGCGAGACGCAGGTTCATCTTTGACATCTCTAAAAGTCGAGTTCTAGGGAACACCAAGAATTGTAGAGACAGCTAGCTTCAACCAGTGAATATTATAGCAGTGGACAAATAGTTGCTAAGACAATCCATCGGTCCAACATAAGCCTGAAAACACCAATTTGTATGGTCGCAAGGACACATCGTGGAGCTCAGCCACACTATAGGATTCACCCCCTGAGCCTAAGCTATCGCTTTATCTGGCAATTCAGGCCATCCTAGCGGCACTCAACTCAAAATATCATTTCCGCTTTCAGCAATTTTCCGGAATATCTAGCTGAAGACGATTCCATTATGGTGGCACAATAATTCAAGCTTCTTCTAGGGGTGACTGAATAGAACAGACTATTTCCTAAATAGGAAGTGAATGGAAAAGTCACTTATTGTGGGCTTGACATGAGAACCTGAAATGAAACCGTCGGGCAAAGCAATATATAGATCCTCTCAAGTTTCTAAGTTTTAGTGTTTGTGGGTTGAATTTCCTGCAACCATACTCCTTCGTCTTCGGGATGGCTGTCCCTTCATCAGAAATTCCTAGGTCTGTTTTTCCTCTTTTCATCGATAATGTTCACGATCTATAGTTTCTAGTGGAGCGAACCCATGAAGCAGCAAGAACTTCGTACCAGGGATATTCCGGCGAGAGCGAAGTACCATACGCCTGTCTGCACATGAGCTCTTAGCAAGGGAATCAGCAATACTTCCAGAAAGACTTCGCTCCCTCTCAGGCTTGGAGCTTGACGGTCTTTGGGGATCTTTAGAAATCTTTGAAGCACAGTCGAACTTGGTCACTTAGGCCTAACAATGGCGTCTGTCATGTCTCCATTCAGGAAGCTGTGGATCATGCGGAGAGACTCGCGCTCGCGAACAATAGCAACAAATGAGACTCGGAGCGCAACGACGCAGGACCAAGAGGACTGCACTATCCGTTCTTTAGACGCCCGAAGGGACCCTGACCTAGTTATAGGGTCTCTTGAACTGGTACCTCACTCGGGGAATCAACGGGATCCTGCTTACGAAGAATACAAGGAACAATGCCGGAGTGAACGCATGAGACTCAGATGATATCATGTCTTGAGGCGTTCTTGCATATTGGAGGGAAACATTATTGTTATATCGTTGCCTCTGGCGGTTAGGGGAGGCGAGTCTATATATAGGTGCCAACCTTACATCACCAAACAGATTGGCTATGGGGGACTACGTCAGGGGACAAGGGAGGAAGTGGACAAGACCCATTAGCGATCCTCCTAGGAGGCTCTATCTGTATATAAAGGAGACGACTGTATATATATTTCACTCTTAGAAAGAGTAAGGAGTTTATAGTGTTCTAACTGATACCCCATACTACCGGCGTATAGATAACCACATAGCCCAGTAGCCCATTTCAGAGCTCCTTACCCAACCCAGGTCACACATATTAACCTTTTTTTATATGCCCACGTAGTTGAACTTTTGAGGATCAGCTCCTAAAGCACGTTGCTGATAAGCTAATGCCTCCCTGTGATGTTGTGCAGTCGATTCGATCGATTAAACCTGATTGCTGCTTACCTACCTTTATCGTATGAGATTTATAATTCATCAAAAAAAGTTCCAGAGAGCTCGTGCATTAGGTACATTGCTTCTTTCCTCGAACCGGGAATAAGCTGCTTAGTGTAGATATCCGGTGCTGCATCTTATCTATGTAGGTAGCTATCCCCGGGCCTTTTGGTAGAGGCTGACCCCTGAAACTGCATCAGGGGGTAAAGTGACGTCGATCCTCAGGCGTGACCCCTAGAGTAAGCTGCGTATACCTTAGCGTGTTAGAAATAGTGTTCCTAACACCAAGCTCTCCGTATCCCGGCATCGGTGCTGAACTTGCCTCGTTGGGCTCGTGTATGGGGATGTAGGGTGTTGTTGATATTCACCTACTCCTATGAGAACATCTCATGCTAAGTTATCCTGGTAGGCCTGTTAGATAGAAGACGAATGCGAGTCATTACCCAGTCACATGATCCTTGATGACAAACCAGTTCTCTATGAACTAATCATCTATTTTAAGAACAACATTTATAACGTCAATTGATATCTCAAATGCTCTGTGCTTATACGTCCCACCATGAATCCGTTTATCAGTATCTCATTCGCATCATTAAGAAATCTGGTAGTTTATCTGTCACGAACCGCGCCGTTCACTTTTGCGGAGATGTAGTGATGGATGCGTTTGGAAATTAGCGGTCAAGAGCTGACTGCATATGTGTTCCTGCGCTGATCCCGTTCTCGATCGGATGGGAGCCTCATCGGTGTTTGAGCATCTTAGCGACAGTAGGATGCAAAAGTGATTGCTGTTGACACTTGCGTATTAAAAAAGGTTATGACATTTGAGACATGTTAATCGAGGTAAATAGTCGGGGGAAGGGTGGTTGATTTGTTATAGTAGGCGTCATGGTGCGAATCCAAAAAGTCTCACACCAAATCGGTGGCAAGCAGCATCATCACTGGCAGCTGTCAAAGCTGACAACATCGCATATTCGGTCCCGATCAACTGGACCGTCACATATGACTAAACTTACTCCAGGCAAGTAACTCCAAGAGCGATTATCGGCAGATCATGCTATACTATACGATCCTTCGCGTTGCGGGGTTCTGACACAACCAGAACTTATTTTTTCTCTTCTCTCCCATTTCCTCTTTTCCTTTTTCTTTTTTTCAAGGATGTGGATTGTTTGGTCGCACCAATAAATATCGAGTTGCAATTGGAGTAACATAAAAGACGAATGCCCAGAAACCCCAGCCTGATCTGGATGTGGCCACAGTGTGATTCGTGTTTCAACGCCGCCGCTGAAGTTCGAGATCATCTCCTCATCCCATGCTCCGCTCCGTCTTCCCGCGGTTACACACGTACGTACATGCAGTGCAATACATATATGGTGTAGTCGCGCAAGGGGGAAAAACGGGCTTCCCGACCAGTCTACCGAGGCTCGTGGACTCCAGATTGTCCATCGCCTATAATAAGAAAGAAAAACAGGGACGAAGTGACGTAGAATATCTGTTGGTAAACGCCGCGGCTTTTTCTGCAGAGCTTCCGTCCCATCTCCATCTGAGAAAACTCCTCAAGTCCGGGCTGATTGGCTTATTCGGATGAATCATCTACCTGATTGGGGTTGGTCATCGTATAAAATGTGATATTGCTGTGCTTACTTGCTTTTGTATGTATGTACTGGTAGGAGCTCCGCCCCAATCTGACGTCGCACGAGTCACCCACAGGGTCTCATCCAAGTAATCCCAGGGTCTCATCATCCATACTACAGCATACTACAGAGGTGGGGATTCGGTCTCAGCTGAAGCCTCACTGGGCAGTTCGATAGCGGTCCGGCAGGTAAGTCGCCGCACGTTGCAGCACAGGTTAAAAGCAACTGATCCGCCACCCCCCTCTTACCACCCTCTGGGCCCTCGGATTTTAGAATTTCTGTTCTCTTTCTGCCCTCGTCCTCTTTTCGGCCCTCTTGGATGGGTGGTCAATCGAGCGCACCACGGCAACATGACATCCGCCCTCAGGCTGGCTTCCTTGAGTTACGCGATCGCTCGTGTTGATGCTAGCTTGCTATTATTCTGGTCCGGGAACTATGATGCTGGGAATTGGGGTCCGGCCAGAGATACTGTTGGCGCTGCCGCCGAGTTGGATCCTGTAGGATGGACGCCGAAACCGACTGCGCCGCCGGGGGCCAAGCCGCTCGACCATGACCTTCGGAGAAGGCAACAAACCACCACAACTGATATTAATACTGCTACGTGCGGGTATCCAATTGATAATTCTAGTGGTAGGTGAATATTTATCTAGATCTTAAATTCATCTAGCCTGCTCGTGAATTGGCTCTTAACATTGAACAGCGCCAGCGATTAGTTGTCCCGATGGAGCGCATTGCTTTCAAGCCAGGGGGGTTGCGGGGTGTTGTAGCGAGGCAAATCGTCGTAACTGCAGAATACCGACGGCATGCGTCGAATCAAGCCGATCGAGTTCATACACATCTAATGACGAGACGCTCCTCTGGTAAGCTTAGGACTATTCACATCCATATTCCTTAATCCCTCAGCTAAACCAACGAAAGCACCGACACGGCGCAGCCCCACTGTGTAACCTATTTGTACAATGCAGATTTCTTCGAGAACTTGTATGGGGTTAGCTTTTTGGCATGCGGGGAGGAGGCTGGTTCCAGTACGATCGCAACTAGTCCGCCCCCAGGATGGACACCGACGAGCACCAATCCCGGGTCTCTTTCAACGAGCAGCGACCCAACTGGTCCAGTAACTATTACCGTGTTTCCAAGCAGCACTCCATCAGCTTCGACCACGCCAGCCGCAGCTGCAGCAACAGGTAGTAATTCCAACAGAACAGGGAAAATTGTCGGGGGCGTAATCGGTGGTGTGGCTGGATTGGCCCTAATCATCGCCGCGCTATTCTTCCTCCTCCGTTACCGCAGGAGGAAAGCAGTGGAAGGCAAACAGTTCGAAGGCTCGCCATATCCCACGCGGGATTACCCCGCCGCGAGCGTGTATCCAGGAGGAATCCCCGAGCCGCAATATACGTCCGATTTCTACGGAGAGCTACCGCCGCAAATGTCGCAGGCATCGACTCAACATGATCACGTAGCTGGCTATCCGCCCCCACCACCGCCACCTCCTCCAGCAGCTAGCTACCATGAACCCGTTGTCATACCTAGAGAACTTCAACCGCAGGCAAGGCAAACAACGTTTGTTCACGTATCGCCTAAGCCGAATGACGATGACATAGTATCGCCGATAACTCCCGGCGACGGGCTGAACCCCGCCGATGACCCCGCGACTTACACGTGGATCTCGAACCCGACACCGCCTCCTCAGTCGGAGTACTCGCAGTTCAGCCCCCCGCCTCCCGTGCATTTCCAGTCCTACCGACCGTACCCGGGGACGTGAACTGACCCCAGGTGGTCATCATTAGCAGCACGATGTGACATAGCCAAATGCATTTCTTTGGATATATGAATCTATCAGGATTACATGTACATGTACATATTGGCGGCGATGGCGGCGTTCTCTTTGCCTGGATCATGGCGTTTTGGTGGACTGTAACGCATATGATACCTGTTGCTTTTTTCTAAGTGGAATCTGTCTATCATGGCATGGGAGATGTTAGGGCGTAATTTGGGACTTCTCCTCGAGGACTTCGGCTATAAAAGTATCTATGCTAGGTATGTTCATATTTGACGAATTTACGAGTTTGATATCGATGAAGCATATTCCATTACCCCCTTTCGAATTTCACGGCTCGGGCAAGATAGATCTGAGGATTGAGAATCGAAGTGTCTTATACTTATGTGCGAATAGGAATCGAAGATTGCCGAAACCTCTTCCGAGAACGCGGTGCGGATCCGTTGCAACGGAGACTCCCGTGAAACTTTCACTCTTTTAGTTCAGTCATACTTTTATGCTTAAACTAGTGCAAAATAAGCACATGCTAATGGGACTGATATCCAATCATGATCAAGTGCTTATTAACGACTTCGCATCCCTCTTAGGTACCTTATTATAGCTAACTTATCGTAATGGGTGTGTCTTAATGGCGGCGAACTATCACAAAGAGCCATATCGTGGGGATGCCCCGGACTGACTAAATCGGGAAGGCGTGTGGGGAAGCCGGCAATGCTAGCACTGCTTCTCCACGCCTCGGCCCCCATTCTGCCGACTTAGAATGAAGACATATTAGTAGTTCGCCGGCCTATATCTTTTTGATGTTAATATTTTCTAGTAAGAATATTTACCCCCAAAGCCAGATGAAAAACAATACGGGCCAGTATATGGTGGACCGGGCTGGTTTTCTTGGAAGTTATTAGAGCACACCTGCTATGCCTCTAAGTGAACCGTGAGGAGGTCAAAAGGGGCAAGACGAATACTTACTCCTATCAATCCCTTACCTAAGAATTTAGGATCAAGTGGCGAAGATGGGCGTCGGACGAGCTGAAAGACTAGTAAGCGCAGACGAGATATCCCGCCACCGCACCCTCGACGACCTCTGGCTCGTCGTCGACGGGGTAGTATACGACCTCAGCAAGTTCGCACGCCAGCACCCAGGCGGCGCCGGAATAATCGTCAAGCACGCCGGCCGCGACGCAACAGCCGCCTACAGCGAAGTGCACTCACCCTCTCTAATCAAAACCGAGCTGCCGGCCTCCAGCCGCATCGGCGTTCTAGACCGAGCCACCGTCACACAGGAATGGGCCAGGCCACCGCCGCGTGCCAAAGGTCCTCCCCAGAAGTCGGTAGACAAACCCCCGCTGGAAAGCCTCATCAATGCGAGGGACTTTGAGGCTGCGGCTGAGACTAGTTTCAGCCCGAAGGCCTGGGCGTTCGTGTCTTCAGCTGCGACGGATTGTCTGACTAAGGAGCGGAATGGCTCGGCGTACGATGATATTATTCTACGCCCGCGGGTGCTAAGGGATGTGAGGGATGTGGATATCAGTACGATGATGCTGGGTCATCAGATCAAGGCACCGATATTCTGTGCTCCGACTTCGATGGGCCGGATCTTTCACCCGGAGGGCGAGTGTGAGTTGGGACGGGGTTGCCAGCGTATGGGCATCCCACAGTGCGTGTCGACCAGCTGCTCGTATCCTCTAACCGAAGTGATGGATGCAGTTGAGGAGGAATACAAATCAGCTGGCGGGAGTGGGTCAGGTTTAATTCCGGTCTTCTTTCAACTGTACGTAGATAAGGACCGGAGAAAGTCCGAGAGGTTACTACATATAGTGAAGGAGCGCGGTGTCAAGGCTATCTTCTTGACAATCGACGCTCCTGTCATCGGAAAGCGCGAGGCAGACGAGCGCGTCAGATCGGATGAGAGCCTAACGGCGCCAATGTCAGGTGCACAGGCTAAGAATGACAAGAAGGGTGGGGCCTTGGGACGGCTGATGGGTAGCTTCATCGACGCGTCCCTCACGTGGGATGATATTTCTTGGCTTCGAAAACACACTGTAGGGTTACCGATCGTCCTAAAGGGTATCCAGACGGCAATGGATGCCGTAAAGGCCATGGAGGTCGGTGTCGATGCGATATATATCACGAATCACGGCGGAAGGAGCTTGGACACGGCCCCGGCAACGATATTAGTACTACTGGAGTTGCAGAAGTGCTGCCCTCAGATATTTGATAAGATGGAGGTGTACATCGACGGTGGTATAAATAGGGGCACAGATATCTTCAAGGCCTTGTGTCTAGGTGCAAGAGCTGTTGGCATCGGCCGAGGAATGTTGTTTGCGCTGAACTATGGGAAGGAAGGTATTGAGCAGTTTGTAAACAGTAAGTACTGCCCTCTTGATGGTTCCTGATGATACGGTATGGAGATAGCAGCACTGACTCATTGATAACTAGTTCTCCTCGATGAATTGGTGACAACTATGCAGATGTGTGGTGTTACTAGTCTCGATCAGGTTCACCCCGGGTTATTGCACACAGGCGCTGTTGACCACTTGATTCCAGGGGGAGAAGAGCATCCATATGCAAAATGGAGGCCGAAGTCTAGAAGTAGTAAATTATGAAACGTATGTTGAATTACATCCCCATGTACATAGCCGTATTTCAAGACACGTGAAGCCGTATATGAAGTTAAGGGAGAATGGTTACTAAGATACTTGGTCTGTTTACTTCCCGAATGGCTTCCCTAATGTTCTAGTGTTTGTGCATACTGTGGGCGACACCACGACACACATAGACACCCACCTACTCATCTATTTGCTTATTTGGTACTTATATATTCACTTAGCCATCCACCTACCCGCACTCTACCTACTCACACCCAGTTCATACAGTAAACTCTATCTGTCGACACCACCCACTTCTGCGGAAACTGTACTGACGAAATCCTTCGGTTGAAATCTCATCAAGCTAATCGTAAAGGTACGTACGCGGTCTATATATCCACCCTTCTCAAACAAACATATATAAGGTAACTACCTGCTACCTCACCATGTGGCACTTCTCTCTTCTACACCTTTCTCCCGGTTGCTCAACTCCAAGTCGTGCCTTTCCATCAAACTTGCACTGCCTCTTCACCTCTCCTCTTGCAGCAACGCACCTTTCCATCTATCAATTCATCTTCTTACCTCTTCTCTATTCGCATTGCCTTCATCATGGGTCGTAGCTGGGGTGAACCCTCAATTTTGGATCTTCTCTTTATGCCAGATTCATACTTTTCTAACATGAGACGCATCCGCAGACGAAGAGTCGGCTCGCAAACCACCAAGGACTCGCCTTCTTCGCAGAAACCCCTCCTTAAGAACAAGGAAGCCAAGAACAACACCAAGGGATGTAACTGCAGCTGTAATTCACCTGACAGCAAAAGAGAACCCCAGAAGAAAGCTACCCGTACCGCCCAGACCGGCGGCAAGCCCAGCTGCAAGCCACCAGAACAGCGTACGAAGAAAAAACCCCTTCAGAAAAAGGAGGTCAAGAACAACACCGAGGCGTCGTCTGGCTGCAGCTGCAGCTGTAAACCACCCGACAACAAAGAAAAACGCCAGAAGGGACCTGTGCGGTTCGCTATTCCCGACGGCAAGCCCGGTTGCAAGACCGAACTTGACGAAGTATCATCCGACATGTCCGACGATAGCAGTGACGGCTGGACCAGCGACGAGGATGGCTTCCTTTGTCTCATGCACACGCGAGGCATAGAGTGAGTTCCTACCCTCCATATTACTTCTCTTCCACTCTCCTCATTTTGTAGCCCTTTCACTCCCCCGAGCCCCTTACATACGTCACATATCTATACCACCAGCCCCCTACGAATACAATATACAAACTTCCCCAAAACCATACCGCTAATCCAAAAACCACCACAGCATAGACAAACTCGCCACCGACCTCGAGCGCAGCGAGCAGGAGACGCGGGAGCGCATCCAGGAGCTCAAAGAACTGGCCGAAGCGAAGGGTCTCAGCCTAGAAATCCTCGGCAATCTCTGGGAGGAAGACATCAAGGGCCGCGAGGAGTACAAGGCGCTGGACGACAACCTCGTCAAGCACTCTAAAAGCTGCACATGCGACGCTTGCAAAAGCAAGAAGGGCGAAGCCGGCAACGACGACGAGAGTAGCAGTTCCTCCGCCGCTACTGAATCACCTGCCCCCGACCACGGTGGCAACAACGGGCGCATCACCGACTTCGTAGATGTGCTCTGCAGCATGTACCCGAACTACAAGAAGCTAACTCCGGACCGCTTCTACAGCAAGCGCGACGTGCGGGCCCTCGCGGTGCTCGAGGCGCGCTACGGTGTCGACAAGTGGCTCTACATCGCTGCCGACTTCACCAACATCACCGGTCGCAAAGTGGACCCGCAGTTGTTGAAGTATAAGTTCGAGTCTGAGGATGGTGATGAGGAGAAGAAGGACTAAGGACTAAGACGGGCTACGGCTACGGTTAGGGGTTTGCGGGATACTGTGCTTGTCTTTCCGCGGATTAGGGGGTAGTACGGATCAAGATCGCAGGGAATTACAGGCGTTGATAATCGGTACGTGTGTGGCAGAAAATGGCAAGGAAAACAGGCGTTGGACGGTTTGTTTTTAAGGGATTCATGAAGGGTTTTTGTTTCAGGGATTTGTTTTGACACTGTGGTTGCAATTCGGAGCAGTTACGAGCTGTGTCCCTTGTGCAAAGGGAGGGAATTCTGACATTTGCTTGGACTGGACGGCACGAAAATCAGTTACACTGACCGATTGTATGGACCACTATGCTCTACGGGGGTAATAGTTAATAATACCACGATTACTGCTGTTGCCCACCATAATTGAGAGTCACATATCCTCAGGGTGACATGTATGCGGAACGATTTTATATGCCCGGGAAATCATGACTGGATCTTCATACGGAGATATATATTTTAGGCTAGAAGGTAGGTATGTAGTATATATACCTCTGGTCAAGAAACGTACAAAAGGAACAGCATGATGCTTTATTCTCAACTTTGTAGGATGATCATGACAGAAGAGGCAACGCTTATCATCTATTGCGACGGAGCTATAGCTAGGAACAAGTCCTGCTAGCAAGCTCCCCGAAACAGTCACGTAATATCATTTAAGTAAAAAACTTGTCTAGAATAAGAATTTAAGGTGGTATTCACAAATATATACCATTGACAGTATCTCATTCAGAGGAGAGAGCTATGTGCCCGGAACTCACAATCGATATCACAACAATTCTCCTTCCAGTACCCCGATCTATCAGCGAGACCTTTTCTGTGGGAATCAGTGCCCGTGCCTGCCCATAATGGCTATATGACCCCTTTCTTTTTTGAGTTTCACGTCGTGCCGTATAAACCCACTCCGTCCCCGTCCGAGTCCGGTTCTATTTACCAAGTTATAAAACGAAAGTAAACGCCGCTACCTTTTGAACCATTGATTGAATATGTCCTGTTAGACCTTGACCAGCCAGGTCATTAACCTATATCCATGATGCAGTCGTAACTCATCCGAACCTAATAATTCGTTCCCTTGTTAGAAAGTAATGTATTTGTTGAAACATATAGAACTGCAAGCCTCTTATGTAGGTCTTGATATGCCTCAGCAGTGAGGGCAGTGAACGGCGGATTTGCCGCGGAGAGCCGATGGCCCCTTACGCCGACGACTTCCCAACGCGGGCATTCCGTCTCCAGGTTGTGAGTCATCTCCTGTATCAAAGCGCTCATTGCCAACTATAATGACCTTGATTACGTTGCTGAGTCCGACCGCTAAACTAGCACGGCCTATCCGAACCATTGGCCCGAGATTGGTGACGAAAAGATGTCCATCGTCCTCAATCTTCGGACACAACGGAAGAGTCTCCCATGTCTCCTTTGTGCCAAAATGGGAAAACATCCATATCTCCCAATTGTCTTGGGGAACATGGCCATTCGTGGGTTGAGTGGCTTGATGACGGCGGCGAAGACCATTCGACTGTGGAGAAGGCTGATGATCTTGATGACTATCTATTTGGGGCTTGTCGGATGTTTTCCTTCTAACCCCAACCATGATGCCAGAAGGTAAAGCATCCCAGAGCCCGGGATTCTTAATTGTCCGTTTCGACTCCCTGGCTCTTTGCCATGGACAACATGTTTTCCTCGTGGGAGAAGCCGGGTCACAGAAACATAGCGACTCTCCGTCATGCTGTGGGCTATAGGTTTGTATTATAAGGTCCCGGGTATACACTTGGAGATAGGCCAATGTAAAGCTCCACAAGGCAACAGAACCGCATCGCATCCGGCGTGGTCTCGAGTGAAAGCATTTCATGCTCTTTGGTTGGACTGGATCTACTTTGAACGTGTAGATCGCTCTGAGTGTCTGTGAATCTACTAGATCCACGGTCTCGGATCGAATCACAAGGAAGAAACCCAGATCCGGTAAAGCCTGGACCGAGACAAGCTCACGCGGCTTCAGATTCCCAATATTCATCACTTCAGAGCTCCAACCAGTACGTTCTTGAGTGGCAATTCGCACTTCACCATCACGAGTTGAGGCGATAACTTGGGCGGGAAATCCTTTGCATTTGTTAGTATCAGTAAGTTCATCATACAGAAAATACGAAATCTGCGCACCCTTTTCCGCAAGACAGCCCACGGAGACAATTGGGCTCTCCCTAGTAAGTGCGAAGCTACTGGATCCCGCATGATCAGTCCTCAGCTCTGTGATAACGCCATCCCGCCGAATCAGCAATAAAGAT
This sequence comes from Hypoxylon sp. PDH2405, assembly GCA_023628415.1. Taxonomy (NCBI): domain Eukaryota; kingdom Fungi; phylum Ascomycota; class Sordariomycetes; order Xylariales; family Hypoxylaceae; genus Hypoxylon; species Hypoxylon sp. PDH2405. The sequence goes on from JAMAKT010000024.1 coordinate 169,205, forward strand.
GGAATAATGGTAGAATCGTCAGGGACGAAGAAGAAAGCTTCCGGCTTGTGTCGATCCGGGTCTACCCTTATCACGGGACCCCATCGAAATTCCACGAGATTCCACAGTATGACTTTATCTGCTGTTAACAGAGCTAACCAGTGTGATTCTTCGTCAATACACATTGCTAGGATTGGAAACGGGATGATAGAAGAGTCTTCGTGTTCGCCTAGAATGTAGCTGTTACCACCAGCTTTGATATCCCACACTCGGACGACTCGGTCTAATCCTACCGACACAAGGTGACCATCGGAGCAAGCTGAGAGTAGGGCGACGTCCAGAGCATGGCCGCTGCTCAGACTCTTCACCGAAAGGAGGGAATCACCATCCGGGCCACCAACTCTTCCAGAGTCCGCCAATTCGTCCCACAACAGATAATTCATTAACAAACGAACTGCAGCTGCAACGACCAATATAGTAACCACAAAGGGAACCGATTGATGGCGCCAAAAATCGTAGACTGCTGGTGGAAACCATGGCTCGTTGGCGGTGAGATTTCGGTCTGATCCTTTAAGAACGAATATTGTAGGGTGGAAGACTCTTGCGATATAGCTATGCGAGTCAGGTTTGATGACCTGGATGAGTTCTCGAGCTGTCTGATGATCTTGGAGCCCGAGCCACGAGGCTGGGCTCCTACCTTGATGAACCCCGGTCAGAGGCGAAGAGAGGGATAGATCCTTATGCTTCGAAGAGATGCGGCCCAGTGTCTTAAGCACGCTTTCATTCTCAAAAAAGTGCCATTGAGCAATGAGAACGAAGCCAACCATGACAATAGTTCCAGCAATACGTGTGGACATAGCAATCCTGCCTTGTAACATCGCATCTATCCATGTCTGGTGTGATTGTGCCTCAGAAGGGGAACGATGAGATCGAATTGACGCCTTCGCGAGTGCATCACTGAGCTCAGTCCGTCGAACATCAACGCTAAGTACCGAAAGGAAAAAGGTTAATAGGTAGAAGAAGTCAAATATCAACGCGATCGCGGCAAAGTTGCAGAACGCGGCAACGCCCGGAGATACAAGTTTTGAGAGGATGTATAAGATGACTAGGTTTTGAGTCACACTAAAGAGTGCAATGTAACCTGTCTCACCCAAGGCCTGGCCAATCCTTGTGCTCGTATTATCTTCGGACGGCGTGAGAATGACAGCGTTGATGAGCCGAAATATGTTTTCAAGACTCATGCAAAAAATGACTACGGGATATCCTAACCGTGGTATCTTCGATAGATCGATTTTGAGTATGGCGCATAAGGTAAAGCTCGAAAAGATAGCGAGACATATCTGAGCTATAACCGTGACCATCAATCCCACCCTTGACTTGACAGCCCGTAATTTCGACAGGCATAACCAGAAGTAAATAATAACGAGCGTGTAGGCTAGTCCCAAAACGAAGACATCCGGAGACGACAAAGGTCGAAATTGAAACTCATATAATTCACTGGTCTTTCCGTTTGGAGCATACTCAAAGATATCCCAATTATCGGTCATTTTGGACTTGAGGGCTTCGGTTCTCTCCTGCCATAGAAGACCTACCGGAGAGTCTCGATGATGGATAAGAGTAATGACAAGGGCATCAGCAGCGACGAGCCGTCGATCTTGGAAGCGCTTCCCACTGAAGACAGTTGAATGCCTCAGGGTTACATTGACAGACGTCGGTTGGGTCTTTCTCTCGTTTGCTGTCGCAATGATATCATCGTCTAATTTTATGTTCTCAGGAGAGCACGACCAATATTGAAGCGGGGACTGAAAGAACCACGTTTCGTTTGTCAGGCCAGTAACGACATGGTAGGCATCACGCTGGTCCGGCGTGAGATCTGTAATCGTACCATTAGGCATGTCGACCTCGTCAGCGGTCCGGCGGCGCGGGTTGAAGTTGACGGTAGGACCAAGGAGTTCATCTTGTAACTCCAGAGCGCTCAGCAGGACAGTTTTATTGAGGGCCTGGAAATAGCTGCCATGTACCCATATCGAACGCATAATAACATCGGGCTCGACTCTATTCTTGTCATCCAGAGGAAGGGTATCGGTCCAGGCATATTCGGGGAGAATGGACGCGCCATTGGTGAAGTCGGTTGTGTAGAGGAACGGAAAAGGGTATATGAGGACGGCGGCAACGGCGACAGAAACCAACAAGGTGGTTATGACATGGCTGGCGGCGTATCTTCCGTAGCGCGCGAAGGCGCGGCGTAGCCAATTCGACTCATCTAGTACAGGAGGTTCGGTAGTCCTTGAATTGCAACGTCAATTAAACTATAGAGATGCGAACAGGCGGGGCTAGGCACAACGTACCCTCTAAAAAAGTAGAGAAGGTACCAGATCATCCTTCATACACGGAGCGGGCAAGCATTAGCTCGCGAGCCCACGATAACACGGCGCGCCTGAAGGATGAGAGGCAAGTGGCCTTTCGTAAGGTCACAGGAGGGGCGCATTATACTCTCGAAGTATCACATGCGAGGAAAAGACAATATTTCGAAGGAACTCGACGTTGATGTACGTATGGTCAGGTATTTAGTCAAGATTTGGGTAAGTAGCTATTGGAGAAAACATGGTCGTGCCGAGATCTAAGTAATAAGTCTCAAAACGGGAAACCGAGACAGGTAGATATTCGATAGAAAGGTAGGACCAGGTTGAAAGGAGGAAAATCGGGCATAGGAACGCTATTTCGACCTTTGTATTTCATAACAGGGAATTGATTAGTGACAGTGCCAATAGAGAGATGCTGGAAGAAGACTAGAGCGGCGCCGCCCGTGTCAAGTGCTTTTCTGCTGTCTCGCACTTAACTTGACCGGGTCAAGCAGCCTGTCTGATTTGCGTAATCGGGCAGATGCTTGAAAAGATTGAGTGGATCTGTCGGGCACGGTTGAAGAATTCCAGGCGCAAGGTAGGCAGATTGTATGTAACTTACCAATTCGCCTTACGTATTGCATATGAAATTCCTAGGAAGAAAGTTTCCAGACTATGCGACTTCCAAGATCCATCGTAAATGCCAACGTGAACTAAGTTGGACTTGGATGTGCGCCGGCGGGGCGGATTAGCGGGACTCACGGGCAACCGGGACAGTTACCCATTCCCTGCTAGTCCCAATATTGCTGTAGCCCCTCTAGCCCCTCCAGCTCTTGCCATCCACAATACGTAGCCCTCCTCCATGAAGGTGTGTCCCTCTCCACCTCTACCCCTCACCACCTAGGCACCTGGGCATCTGGACAGTGATAGCTGCCATTCTATGAGATGGATCCGTTGCAGCTGGTTTCCTTCACCTTTTCATCACCGATCCAACATGATTCTGATATGCTTGACAACTCATCGCACCGTTGGATGAACTGTCAGAACAGACACTTCCGAACGATAAGTCTGACCCGTAAGAAATGATCCGCAACATTTCGTGGCTTTATGATAGCGCAACGGATCGTGGTTCCAAGGTAGTAAGTGAGCTGTTCAACATAACTTTATATTACGTAGGTAGTAATATAAATCAAAACGCATGGTGCATGATAGAACAATACAGAATGAAAGTAAGGGAAAGTGCAAATCCAAGTCCGGTGAAGGTCGCGAGGAATACAATAAATATATGGTGACCTGGGAGTTCAATGGGCTTTTATATATTTATAGAATTCTGTCATTTCTCATCGACCCATAATGAATGTTAACTGACCGCTTATATTGCTACCTAATAAGAAACGAACTCCATCATAGTGATGACCGACATAGAAGGCGGGGTTGGTCAAGTGAGAATCAGCTCATTTTCTCTCGCGATGCCTTCCATTGGCGTGCGGTAATTGGTGCATCAGGGGCAGATTAGGCAAGGGCTTTCCTAATGAGATCTGCTAAACCCAGATCTCCGGGGATGCTAAAGTAAAAATCATCCCATAAACCGACGCTAGATCCGATCCGAGAAAAGTCTGTAGGGCTGAGTTCGTCTAAAAGGTGCATCCTTCCTTGATATTACATCTTCTGTTCTCCAGATCGTACGACTTACTCCAAATAACCATCTCTGCTTTCGGCAAAGGTGCGACTGAGCCTACCAACGAAGCTCCCTATACCAGGATCCCTGCAACAAAAGAGCCGGCTAGTTGGGAAAATATGGAGGGTTCGAGCGAAGATCCCATTGTGGAGCTGATCACGAGCTTCAACGAACTGAATGCCGGCGTGGTCGAAGAGTTGGACGAGGAGCCGAGCCCGTTGGAGTTTATGCGGTATGTAGCGAAAAACACGCCGTTTGTTGTGCGTGGCGGCGCCAAAGACTGGCAGGCCACGAAGCGATGGACTACTTCCTATCTCAGAGAGTCGCTTGCGGGGCATCACGTCAACGTCGCCGTGACACCGTTCGGCAATGCTGACGCTCCTACTATCATGGAGGGTGAGCAGAGCTTAGTTTTCGCCAAACCACACGAGGAGGATCAGGTTTTTGAGGAGTTTCTCGACTACTTGACGGCACAGGAAAAGAGTAGCCATTCTTCGCCTGAAAACTACGGGGAAGTTAGATATGCGCAGACCCAGAACGACAATCTACGGCATGAATATTCCTTTCTCTATTCGCAGGTTCCGCCGTCGATCCCCTTTGCCCGTATTGCACTCCAGGAAAATCCTGACGCCATCAATATGTGGATCGGTAGCTCCAAATCAGTAACGGCTTTACACCGCGATAACTATGAGAATATATATGTACAAATCGCTGGGCGTAAGCATTTTGTACTCCTGCCCGCCCTCTGCCAGCCGTGCGTGAATGAGCAAGAACTACCACCTGCCTCCTACATACGAAGAGAAGACGGTCTTCATTTACAAAAAGAAAATGGCGATAAAGTCCCCTTCGCTATATGGGATCCGGACGATCCGACCACGCGAGCTACTAAGTATTCACATCTTGCGAGGCCGCTAAGAGTTACACTCCAACCAGGCGATATGTTCTATCTACCAGCTATGTGGTGAGTGCTAATATCTACGCAAGTCCCTCGTCTCTCAGCTTATAAGCCAATTATCTAGGTACCACAAAGTCTCCCAGTCTTGCTCCGAGGAAGGGATCTGTGTTGCAGTCAACTACTGGTGAGGCACTTAATTATCCCCTTCAATGGTGTTCTGTCTCATTACTTACCTTTCATCCTCGAAGGTATGACATGGAATTCAGCGGACCGCTTTACCCTTTGACATCCTTGGTCCGCACTCTCGGTAATCAAGCGACAAAAGTAGCTTAGTTCCTTTAATTTTAAAGAACCTAGATGAATTATAGACTTGGATCACGGCATCTTTGAGTTGGTAAGTTACTTATTTCATTCTGTATTCCTAATCTACGGACTACAGCTAGAGCAGTGTAATGTAACCCCTATTCCTATTAAGTAACGCCAAGCAGTTTGATTTATTGTTGCACAACCAGTACTCCAGACGCCTTGCTACCGAATTTGGAATCAGGGTTCATGAATCTGACCAAGCGCATTAGAGCCTGGTCTTCCTCAGGATCTAGATATTGACTCGGACCCCGATAGGAGGTTCAGAATCGTCAACCAAGAACCGGGCCATATCGTCACTGATCTTTCTTCTGAATAGAGCTAGGTCCTCTAGGAGATTGTGCGCGTCCTCTTGCACAGCATTTGCCTTCTCCTCATAGACCTCGGACTCATACCCATCATCTTCTCCATAGTATGCTTCGTCAACAAGGCTTTGGCGTCTGCTGTGTCCCTTCCCTTCATCTTCCTTATCCGCCGCTTCATCCGACTGCTGTTCCCTAACAACCACCTCCGGAATCGGGTTCTTCAGACTATCCAGTGCAAGCTTGAGGTGTAGTCTCAAAGCCTCGTTCTCTGTCTGCAGACTTCGAATCTTGCCCTCGGCCACCAAGCTACGCTCCTCCATCATGCGCTGCATGGCCGTGACGCGGTTCTGGTACTCCTCTAGGCGCTCCTCACTTTCCTTAGTCTCCTTCTCCTTGCGCCGCGAGTCAGAAACAGATAACTGCAATCGTCGGATTTCCTCTGCCATAGCCGCGATCTGCGCGTCCCGCTCTGCCGTGCTGATATGGTCTTGATTGACCACGGCGCGCGTGCGGATTCGCTTCGCTTGGTCTGCGTATCGTAGCGTAGACAAAGTCTCTTCATAGTCCGACGGCGAGATGCATGCGATCATGGCCGTCTTGCTGTTGCCTCCAAGCGAATCCTTCAAAAGCCACGTCAAGATCGAGTCCCGGTACGGCACAATGTCCCTGCTCCGTTTACCAGAGCGCTGCTGCTTCGGATCCGCGAGCGCTGCTATGACTCGGCCGAGCGTCGTTAGAGACTTGTTGATGTTGCTGCCTTCGCGGAGCCGTGCGCCGGTCGCCTCGGTTGACTTGGCCCGCTCGCTGCCCGCCAAGTCGACAAGTCGAATGCGCGAGCTGCGCTCCGTAGTCTCGTCCGTCTCCATATCGTGGTGGATCTGCTTCAGCATTATCGTAAACACGGCATGGCTTCGACTACTCGTGTCGTTCATCTTGGTGCTAGCCGTTGTGCGGCTTTTGTCTCCGGCCGTCATGTAGCGGAGGATCTCATTCAGGCTACGCACCGGTACCTCGGTCAGGTCCTTCACGTACGGACCCTCGGTCGGCGACTCGCGGATCTTCAAGTAGTAGGGAGGCTGATTTGGTACCACGGGAACGAGCAAGTCACGTACGTGCTCATTGTAGACTTCAAAGTAGGAAGCGCGCACATGGTACGAGATATTCGGCGTTTCGTTCTGCGCGGCCTCAATGCGCTGGAACAGATCTTCGCAGGTGCGTGGGATGAGACCCGGCTGGTCGCGTGTGCCCATCATAGTGTACGACTTTCCGGAACCGGTTTGGCCGTAGGCAAAGATGCAGGTGTGGTAGCCCTCGAAGTTATGGTCGAGGAATTCCTCTCCCAGGCTGTCGTATATGTCCTCTTGGCGGGCATAGTGCGCGTCTCTCGTATCGTGGCTCCAGTAAGAATTGTCGAATGTGAATGATTTCTCTTCGATAACCTTGCGGGACTTCGCTTTCGCATTCGCGGGGTCGGTGTCGTTAGGCACATGAAGCGTGGTCATCTGGGTGGTCGGGTCCATGCTAATCAGGCATTCTGCACCCCGTTCGATTTCTAAAGCCCAATGTTAGTTGCCATCAATCGAATAGAGCAGTGAAGATAATCGAGAACCATACCTCGAGGCAAGAATGCCCGAACTCGCACAACAACTCTAACGTTTCCTCCAGAATCCATTCTCATATGCGGGGGCAGTGTACCATCGCGAGAGCGCAAAGAAGGTGTTGAAGCAGAGGAGTGTATGGCCCTCATATTTGCCAAAGACATAAGTCGCGGGTCCATCATTCCAGTCAATGTCTTGCAAATGTCCTCGATGAGATGTCTAGCGCGCCTTCCGTGGTGATAGTACGAATGTTGAATACCATACACTGGCATCTGGAAAGAACGGCAAATGTGGGTCGGTTTGGTGCTTTATTTACAGGTTTTTGGTGGTCAGGAGCGCCGTTGCTGGGGCAGCAGGGGTACCATGTACTGTACGTACTGTACGTACCGAGTATCATTGGAAGTTTGCCGCCGCTGCGCCGTCACAATTAATTGGCAAACATGATTGCCCGCGATTTGTGAAATTTGTGACGTGTGGTTTGCAATTTCATGGAGGGGTTGTAAGTAGAAAAAGTTCTCACACGTTGAAGTTTGTATATATGAGAATGTGCACAGTAAAAATCCTTCACAGTACGTACTCAGCTATGAAATTTGTGATTGTGAGTGCACTCTATTACGACCTCTTCCGTTGTACACCTAGAAAAAGCAAATCTAGGGATTTATCCCGACTGTAACGCTAACACCTCTATAGATCAAGTTTAAGTCTACTTCGACCAAGAAACAATGCCCAACGCGATCAAGTTCGAGTCTGCTCTATTGACAAAGGAACCATGGATCAAAACCTATGGTCTAGCCAGGCCCTTCCCCAAAAGCTCGGTCCCAACCTCATCAATGAGAGAATCGCCTGGGAACTGCTTCTTCTTCGCCAGCACAGTCCCCTGCGCATCCATTGATCTCAAAAGGTCTATCAGCTCTCCGTCCATTGGCATGCAATACGCTAGGAACCCCAGCGCTAATAACATGCCGTCAAGTGCCTCTGGAGACTTATCTTCCTGCGATATAGCTTCTAACACTGACGCTGCGAGCTCGACTTGGTCTTCCTCTGGAAGAGCGTCGCCTGATTCCAGTCTCCTTTGGGAGTTCGCAATGGCAACGTTGAATAATAGTGATGCCGCCGCCACTCGGATGTTGCTGTGACTATCATCGAGGAAACTGGATGAGATAAGCTGCGTGATAGCGCTTCGCAATTGCGGATGTTCGAGGATCTGAGCCGCGTAGAGGTGACTCGAGAAGAGATTGCAAGCCATGTGCAATGTAACCAACCGCAGAGCGTAAGGACAATCTGGTTGCTTGTTCACGGCATCCAGAAGGGCGATAACCGTCTCATGGCCTTGTTCTTCCGCAAAATAACCACTAAGTCGCGGATCCACCAAAGCACAGCGGAACAGGTCGACCACTGCGAACAGAACCTCCCTAGGCAGTTTGTTCACGGAGGAGCGTAAAAAGCTCGAAAATGCTTGTAAATCCGATAGGGGAGCCTCTGCTGGCCCTTCTTTTGCCCTGAGTTCGATAAATTGCTTCACACCTTGAACCGAGGGGTCATCAGCCGTCGGTCCTAACTTGTCTAGGAGCTTATGAAGCGGAGGAATCTTCTCATATAGCACCGGTTTCGGCTCTACATTGGCAAAGTGGGGTATCTTGAGGAGTCGGTGCGGATGATTTGGACCTGACATTTGGGCCAGGAGGCTCACAGTTCCCTTAAGTCGAGCAGGATCAGCACCCATCCATCGTTCCTCCTGTTTGCCGCGGACGAAGGTAATGAATGTAGGCGTTGCTGTGATAGAGTACTTTTGTGCTACGTCGAAAGCCATGGAGGTGTCAACCTTGACTAAGGTGACTTTGTCTCCATGCTCAGCGGCTAAGCTGTCATATAGAGGATATAGGGCTTTACACGGGCCGCAGGATGCCATAGTGAAGAATACAATGGCGCAATGATGCCTGCCAGCATCTAATACTTGTTCCAGTTCTGTAAGGTTGTTGACAACCCGCACAGGCGGCTTTTGAGGACCATCCGTTGAGGCGGTACCGTTAGTGTGCGGCTGACCATTGCTTTGGATACCAAGCAGCCCCCCTTGCTGAGCCTTCCTCTCCTCAACCATTCGCGTAAGTTGAGGCTGCATCATTCTACCAAATGGCGAATCTAATACAGCCTGAGGCATGTTTGTGATGTGGCTAGGTATTCCTTTTCCAAGTAAGAACATTGCAAAGTCATTACTGAAGTTGTTGCAATTGTGTCGAAACAGATCATATGCCTGTTAAGTCAGTATACAGCGCTTACTAACATTGGTCTTACAAAACTTACTTGAGGAGTATATATCTCTCTAAGTGAATCGAGATATTCCATAATTACTTCCATAGGTAGTTGAGTCTGTCCGAGATGTATTCGTTCTAAGGGTGGCCCTAGATGTGAAGTTCCAGGTCGAATTACATTAATGCCACCGTCGTAGACATACTCCATGCCTTGCAACTCGATAGAAGTGTGATAAATAGCGTCAAGCTGGAAGCCTAGCAGCCCAAAAGATAGCTGCTTGGCTAGACCGTTTGATAGGTCATAGACAAGGAGGTGGACGTCCATTGCGAGTGTCCTTCTAAGAATGAGTGAGACTGGTGGTCGTTGTCACTATCGAATCTGTTGCAAGTCCGGACTATCGCCTAGTCCCGAAGTAAGATGTATCTAGCAGTTTATGAAACGAAGACTCGAAATATTATTCTACGTATTTCTTAAAGAATTAAGGGAAAATGATCTCTATGACCACAGTTGTCAACAATGCCTTGGAATTCAAAGTGATTCAAAGGAGGGAATTATGAAGTTGTAGCAAGAGGCAACAAGTTGTACGTCAGAAGGTCATCGCAATTGTTAAGCTGCCTGTATAACAGTACCTTCTAGCAACAGACAGGTACGTACCTACGGACTTCAACCCATGAATGCGGCTGGTTTCCATTTTAGCGGCAGTCCGTGTGGCTGTGCTCTTTGGGGCTTATCTACGGTACACTACATTACAGGGAACAAGGGAGTCTATAGGTAATTGCCGACCCACCAAAAGTCCACGTACACCACCACTTGGAGTCGCGTAAAACTGTAAAGGCCAACTAAATTTCAGGTGATTCAGGGGTCAGGATAAGGAACATTGAACCGTTGAAATTGGAGGGAAAATCTTCGAGATTGGCATTTTGAACAAGTTGCCTTGCCCTCGTCTTCGCCCCCCCTTTTTGAACATTATCCTATTTAACACGACAGCCCTATCTGGAATTGATCCTCGCCTCCATCTGGATTAGACTTTCTGTCGTTGTTCTGCATGTTCTGATCGCTCGTTTTATCCTTTCTCCCTTCCCTCTTTTTCTCTTTCCCTTTCTTCTCCTTTTCTCCCTTTTCAGGTTCCCCGATCTGCTTGGGGATGCATCGTAATTGAAGGTTATGAGGAGAACATCAGTTTCATTGCCTACGAAGCAAGTCCGATACGACCCTCACGAGAAACCTGCACGTTACGACTCGGTCCACCGAGAACCCGGCATCGTGGAGAAGCTACAAGCCGCGACCATGAACCAGGCCCAGAAGACGCGATGGCTGAAGACCACGGCCATCGTTGTCTTCATGGTGTTCCTGTTCTACTACTTTTCGCCGAAGGGAGTGGATATCTATAAGGGTCATGGTAGGTCTAATATTTACGCTGTAATTATGCTACTCCTTCGGAATAGCATCTAATTGAGGTGTTACAGTATCGCATTCTGGCGGTCAGGTCCCGTCCGATTCGTCATACGGAACCGAGAGATGTACGAAATCGTATTCCAAAGACAAGCCGATCGTGCAATATGTCCTCATGATAGACGCTGGTAGCACTGGATCTCGCATCCACGTCTACAAGTTCAACAACTGCGGACCGACTCCGGAGCTCGAGAAGGAAGAGTTTAAGATGACTGAAAAGAGCGTTGGTGGTTTGAGCAAGTATAAGGACGACCCAATTGCCGCTGCGAAAACCTTGGATGACCTCATGGAAGTCGCAATGAAGACTGTTCCCGATAAGTTGAAGGGTTGCAGTCCGGTTGCCGTAAAGGCGACCGCTGGTTTGCGAATGATCGGCCCGGAGGCTAGTGAACGAATCCTGGAAGCCGTTCGCACCCACCTTGAGAAGGACTACCCTTTCCCGGTCGTTTCGAAAGAGGAGAACGGTGTCGCAATTATGGACGGTTCCGACGAGGGTGTGTATGCTTGGATTACCACCAATTACCTCCTCGGCAAGATTGGCGGCCCCGAGCAGAGCCCGACTGCGGCCATCTTCGACCTTGGTGGTGGTTCCACGCAAATCGTGTTCGAGCCTACTTTTAAGGGAAGTGCTCACGGCGGTATGCCCGAGAAACTGGCAGAGGGCGATCACAAGTACGATCTAGACTTCGGTGGGCGAAAGTTCGAGCTTTACCAGCACTCTCACCTTGGCTATGGTTTGATGGCCGCTCGAAACTCGATCCACTTGGCTCTTCTCCACGACATCTACGCCAAGGTGAAGAACAAGGACTTCTTGAAGAAACCCATTCTCAACCACCCTTGCATTAACGCCGGCCAGACCGACACCATCAAGGTCAAGCTCGGCGAGAACAGCCCCCTGGGCACCGGAGAATTGGAACTTAACGTGACCGGTCCCTCGACCCCGGCGCCGGCCCAATGCCGCGCCCTAGCCGAGCGCATCCTATACAAGGACGCGGAGTGCAAGCTCGCGCCCTGCTCCTTCAACGGCGTGCACCAGCCCTCGCTCGCCAAGACCTTCGCCACGGAGGACGTCTACATCTTCTCCTTCTTCTACGACCGCACCAAGCCCCTCGGCATGCCCGACTCCTTCACCCTGCGCGAGCTCCACGACCTCACGCACGCCGTGTGCGGCGGCGAGGAGTCCTGGGATATGTTCGCCAACGTCCCGGATGCGCTTGAGGAGTTGCGAGACCGTGGCGAGTACTGCTTGGACCTCAACTTCATGATGGGGCTTCTGCACACTGGCTACGAGATGCCCATTGATAGGGAGGTTAAAATCGCTAAGAAGATCAAGGGCAATGAGTTGGGTTGGTGTCTGGGAGCCAGGTAAGCTCTCCCCTTATTTCAATCTACTTGAGCTACATAGGTGCTAATCCACGTCTAGTCTTCCCCTACTATCCAAGAATTCCGGCTGGTCCTGCAGGGTCAGTCAGACCTACTAATAACACTGTATGTTGCCTTGACGAGATTCAAGAGCATGGTATAGAAACCTTTAGAATACTAGGTTAGGTACTTAATGAGAAGGGCACGGAACATCGAAAGGTGAAAGGAAGCCCTATGAGGCCGGCGTTCAGGATTATGATAGTAAAAATGATGTACGAAGCACGGCTCTAACATTCCGTCTTCAGTACAGAAGCGTAGAAGCCTTAGAAACGCCGAAATGTACACAAAATCACGAATGAAACATCAGGACACGGTTAAACTTGAGACTCCTACTGAAAGTTGGCTTTCTTCTGTGATTATGGTTACTAGTGTATGATATGTAATCGTAATCTGGGGTATCATAACTCATAACGGTGGCTCAACCGAGGTTAATACATCCTCGATCACATATTCCGCGGTGACTCCCTCGAGCAAAGCCTCAACAGCGGCAAGGTCGCTGCCCCATTGCATACTCCTCTCCCGCTCAGGCGTCACGATCCTTATCCGATGTGGATATACCTTCTTCACAGCAAGCCCGACCAGTGAGGGCGTGACGTAATCGAGGCCATGCAGCGCAGCGAGACACTTTGACAGCTGTTCGAAGTGTTTCGTGGCTTGGGGTGTGACGCCGCCGCCGCCAGGAGCGACCGCCCTATGCATACGTAGGAAGGATACGATATTCATCAAGTACCGCAACACCTCAACATCCATATTTACCTGCCGGGCTAGCAGAGCCAGGGACGCGATGTCGGACTCGCTGATAGACGGAAACACGGACGAGCTTGAGCTCGGGGCAAGGCTGGAGCCATCATCTGCAGTTGCGGTAGCCTGGTCTGCCCCTTTAAAATTATTCGTGCTACGGCTTCGACTCGGCTGCGGCGTGGTTGTGGACTCGGCGAAGCTCCGGCGGACTACGCTCGAGGCGCTATCCAGACTGGCCGTCTCTCCTCCTTTTCTCCCGCCGAACTCATCGCCGTCGGTAGCCTGCTCTTCCAGATGCGCGAAGCCGTCCTCGGGATCGTGCCAATGCCAGACGTAGAATAAATCGTTTAAATGCGGGACAAGCCGCGCAGCACCGCCGGTTTCTAGCACGGCTACAAACAGGAACTGCTTAGGCGCCGTTTGCACGCTGGTACGCGTTAGGATACGCCGAGTGCGAAGTAGTTCGAGGCATTGGATCTGCACGTCCTTGGGTGCGCGGTCGAGGTTTTTGGCTAGAATCACGTTTGCGATTTGCGGTGGTGTTGTCGTCGTCGTCGGGTATTGCTTTTCAGTCGTACTAGAACTGTAGCCGTGGAAGTATGAAGATTCGGTTCCGCGACGGCGGAGGGGAGAGACGGACGGAGAGCGAGGGCCGGGAGAACGCGGTTGCAGGTGCGGCTGTGGAGTTGGGGGAGGGAGCTGGATGGCTATGGCGAGGTCGTCGAGTGTGGTATGCGGTGTGCAATCTACGACTGCGGATTGAAGACTGAAAGTCTGCGAGGCGACGAGTCGTAGTTCTTCAACTAGATAATCGAGCTCGTCCGGCTCAGTGCTGACAATGCAGTGCTCGCGGCTGATAAGACAGAGTAGCGCGGCCAGATCCAAGTCCTCCAAGCCATGAATCCTGCTCAAGAGATCCTCATCCGCCATCGAATCTCTGTCTTGGTAGTGCTTCGCTATCCATGGAATCGCATCGGAGCCGGTCCCAAATCACTCGGAATGCCGTACTCAACAACAAACAGATAAGGGTTGAAAGAGCTAAGTGAGCTCCCATCCAATGTTGGACCTTTTAAATTGGTTGGAGCCCGCTAGCTGGGAAAGCTCGGGCCCTACAGAAGCCGAGTCCCTTCGTCCTAATTTAACCTTAAACTCAGGTTTGTCTACTGTCATACAAGCAAACTCCAATACACGTCATTTTTCAGCATCTAATCTTGAACACCTAGTAGATTTTAAGGTCATACCCTTTTTATTATTGAGTCCCAATTCATTTACTGATGCCGTAATATGTACACCTAATACGTTGTGCATCAGGTTGGCTTCAACCCGAAACAACAAGTCAACTACGCATTCCAATCGATTACCCCAGTTGTATCCCGACCGCCACTATGCCCATGATCTGTCAGTATATAGTACAATATCAAGACGCCGCAATAACCAATAACAATTACAAATCAAAGACCAAACAGCACTCACGTCCCCTTCCAGAATTTAGGATCTACCTTGTCTTCCGAAGCGGGCTGCGCCCGGTCGTGCCGCTTCTCGAAGTCCTTATTGTGCCTTTCGACTTCCTGCTTCTGCTCGTCACTCAAGCCCGGCTTGACCCCAGGGACGGACTGATTGTGGATCTTGGGCTTGGGGCTGCCCTCTCCCTGGGGTCCTTTGAGTGCCTCACCTCCGCTCTGGCTCCCAGCATTGGCGATGCTTCCCCCAGTAGGGCTACCCCCTGTCTCTGTGGCCTCCTTGGACCTGGATCCGCCAGACTGCGCGCTGGCATCCGAGGGGGACTTTTGACCGGACTCGCGGGCGGCGGCATTGGTCATGCTCTCGTGAAGGCCGGCTTTGGTAGGTCCGCCTCCGGTTCCCTTGCCCACGTCGGGTGGACTTGGGCCAGGGTGTTCCGATGCTTGCTGCGCACTACTTGACGATGGTTGGCTCTGGGGGTTTTCTGCTTTCGGGTCTCCCTTTCCATCGCCATAACCTTGCGGCGAATAGGAGCGAGTACTTGTGGCAAAAGCGCGGTGGGCTTGAGGTACGCGAACGCAGGTTGGCCGAAAGGCGTTCAATGCGTTGCTGATACGGATAGCTACCATTGTGACTGAGTACTGACAATATAGCAATGCTTCTCCTAAGAGTGGTATTGTTTATAGGTGAACAGAAAGGTAAGCTTTTGTAGACGAAAACATTCAATACCATAAGAAGTCTCTACACTTGTCAAAGCAATCATAACGGTGATGCCATATATGGCCATGATGAAATATGACATCATTATATGGCTCTCAGTGAGACTCTCTCCCTAGCACTTGCGGGGTTCTGATTGGCATTCATCATCTTTATATGCTGATAAAGATTCTTCTGGTGTAAGGTCGATCATATCGATATTCTGTGCCTAGGGCCGATCATTTGAAAGTCCGGTGATGCTTTGGGTCGATAGAGAGGCAAGAGATCGATTTCAGGTAACAGCTCCCTAATCCGATCTAGCTATTCACGTAGGCCCGGATGGCGAACGGACTCTATAATAGCATAGGATATCTCAGTATTCTTCTTACTAAACCCAAAGTGTCCATTGGTGAAACGATCGTGCCACCGGACTGTGAGTTTAAGCGATTAATGAATCAGTCGACGTTCATTGAAATGAACAACTGAACAACTGCCTAGGTTGGTTTTTAATGGGCAAGCACATGCATGTGGCTTCAAAGCATTGGAGGGGCCCTGAGGCGTGGCTGCCTCCAGCCACTGTAATTAGTCTCGTGCCCACTGAAACCCGCTGAAAGCAACCAAGCTAAGGTCCGCTGCTACATACAGCGCCTTATCAGCTCCTTGTATCAGATTGGTATCGGCGAAGGTCCGACCAGTAACTTAGTTCATCCATCGGCGCTGCAGCCTCCAAACAAGTACCACTACAACACAACAACTATCAACAACACAACCCAACAACTACGAGTCGCCAACACCAGTAACTGTCGCACAATCTCAGTTACCCTTCTTCTGGAGCCAGCTTTTCAAGGCAGCGCACATAATCGAGTCGATCAATCGATCCCTTTATTCAAGCTCCCAAGAGCTTATTAATCGCCTTGACCTCATCATGGCTTCTAGGAAGAAGGTTCTCTTGAAGGTACAGTAAATACTCTCCAACAACACGTATTTTCTTGCTCAACATCCTTCCCGGTGGCTGACACTGTGAATATCTAGGTTATCATACTCGGCGATAGCGGTGTAGGCAAGACGAGCTTGATGAACCAATATGTACGTTGCGACCGTCGCTACGAGCAGTGTGTCACTGCGGCTCCTCCTTTTCGACCCCCAGACATCCCCAAACTGATGTTCTATGCACGATAGGTCAACAAGAAATTCAGTGCCAGCTACAAAGCTACCATTGGTGCCGATTTCCTAACGCGAGAGGTTCTGGTCGACGACCGACAAGTCACGATGCAGGTACGAGACTACCTTACATATGCTAGCAGAGTTGGTAAAGAACGATGGCTAATAATGAGCAGCTTTGGGACACGGCCGGTCAGGAGCGCTTCCAATCCTTAGGCGTTGCGTTCTACCGAGGAGCTGATTGCTGTGTGCTGGTCTTTGACGTCAACAACTCCAAGAGCTTCGAAGCGCTAGATAGCTGGCGAGACGAGTTCTTAATCCAAGCCTCGCCGCGGGACCCCGAGAACTTCCCATTCGTAAGGACCATCATTCTATCATCACTGGACGCCGGCTAACAATATTTATAAGGTGGTGCTTGGCAACAAGATTGATGTTGAGGAGAGTAAGCGAGTAGTAAGTATAAATCAGCGACTAAATAGGATCATGAACTGACAACTCTGCAGATCTCAACTAAGAGAGCAGCTACATACTGCCACTCCAAGGGCGATATCCCCTATTTCGAGACCAGTGCAAAGGAGGCCATCAACGTCGAACAAGCATTTGAAGGTATTATTTTGTAACTTGTTTCCATTATTGATTCGTTCTAACTTATGTTCTAGTCATTGCACGGAATGCGCTGGCACAAGAGGAATCTGAAGAGTTCAGCGGAGACTTCCAGGACCCCATCAACATTCACATCGAGAACGACCGTGATGGTTGCGCATGCTAAATGATTTGGAGTATATCATCCCTAGCTGCATCTCGTCCCTCTCACGTTGTTGCCATGCCGATTGTCCTATTATAGTTAATCCGACTTGACTAGACCTTGGTCATTTATTTGGAGCTCGTTATGCCTTTCTCAACCATCGTTCGCCTCTTTGTATGAAAGATTTTAGGGGCACTCAGGGACAAGTTACAGATTTTGGGGGTAGTGGGAGATGCAGAACCACTCCCATAATAGGTGTATAGATCAGTTGATGCATTGCATTTTGTTTGTCCCATTGGTACAGTTCAGGACTGTAACGTTGAGTCTTAGGCGTCATCAAGGTTCATCGATTAAGGGTTCCCTCTATTAAGACATCTTGATATTTCTCAATTAGTATACAGAAGTGTTTCTTCATTTGCATCTTATGAATAAGCCCATGATCTCAGCCGAAGCTGTGACTTACTGCCCTAAATATTTAGAGTCCATAGAATATGCAATTTATGATATCTAGTTGCTCGTCACAAGACACGGTCTTCCATGTCACGAATGACGGATAGCACATGCAAGGGGTGTGCTGACTTCATCCAATGACCTAATACAGCGGAAAGTTAAAAGGTGTCCGGCCTGTTCCGCACCCTTGAACCGCTAAGGAAACGCTACGCAGGGGCAAGGGATTCTGAACATCTCGGCGTCTTAGATCACCGACAGCGCAGAATCAATCGACTTTCACAACTGTGACATGCAGTAATTCAGTAACCCGTTTCAGAAATCCGTATTTACTCTTTTGGAGCTTTCATTCCTTTTTTTCCCTTTTCCTTTGACGAGAGTATTTTCATGTTGTTCGTTGCTCCTACGTTTGTTTCCTACGATCACCAAAAAACTGATTCTGTCGCTCTTTCGAATAATAAATGAGTCCGTCTCACGCGACCCTTCTAACACCCTGGAGGGATTCGTAACCACCGCATCCTGCGCGACCCTCATCCACCAAACGATATGGCATCGCAAGAGCCACCACCAGCATATTCGGCCATCGAGGGCCAAACAGAGTACGATGCCCCGAGACGAAGGCTTTCTGAGCCGCCGGTGCCTCTGGATAACATGACCGGGCCATCCACGTCCTGGGGCAGCATACCGACCTTGACGCCCCGGAAAGGCGGGATGTGGAATATGGCGCGAAGGACTCTCGGCATCAGTCTCTTGCTGCTTACTGTGTTTCTCTGGACGACGTCGAATTTCCTCGCGAGCGTGAGTATCCTATTTATTCTACGAGCAGGGGTAATATGGTTGAGCGCCTGAAGCTAACGCGAGAGAAGTACATATTCTCTGATCACACCTACGATAAACCCTTCTTCCTAGTGTACGTCAACACATCCGTATTTGCGATATCTATGATCCCGATCTCCATCAAGTACATAATCAAGAACGGCGGCATCACCCGCGTGAAGAACCTAGCGATTCAGGAGTGGCGGGTGCGGTACCACGGCGTAGAAAGATTAAAGAGCCAGGAGGAAGAAGACGTGACGGTGGGCGAGCGGCTACTAGTCGACGACGAGGGCAGCTTCGAGGCGGCCGACCTCCCGAACCCGAACGACAAGCTGACGTTCCTCGAGACGGCGCGGTTCAGCCTCGAGTTCTGCATGATATGGTTCCTGGGCAACTACTTCGCGTCGGCGTGCCTGGAGTACACGAGCGTGGCGAGCACGACGATCCTCACGTCGACGAGCAGCGTCTGGACGCTCGTCTTCTGCGCCATCATGCGCATCGAGCCCTTCTCCGTCCGCAAGCTGCTCGGCGTGCTGGCTTCGCTCACGGGTATTATACTTATTTCGACGGTGGACCTCTCGGGCGCGGATAACGACGATAATAGAGGGAATTTCCCGCACAAGAGCCAGCGGCAGATTGCGATTGGCGATGCCATGGCGCTCTTCAGCGCCGTTGTTTATGGGTTCTACGTCGTCGTTATGAAGAGACGCATCGGGAACGAGGATAGAGTGGATATGCCGCTGTTTTTTGGGCTCGTGGGCGTGTTTAATATTCTGCTTCTGTGGCCGCTGTTTCCCATCTTGCATTTTACTGGGATCGAGCCTGTGAGTAGCTATCTAGTCTTGAGGATCGTATTTTAGGAGTCGCTAACATAGAATAGTTCGAAATGCCTCCGACTGGCAAGGTTTGGTTAATTATTCTTGTATGGCTTCTGTTTGTGTTGTTCGTACGAGTCATTGGTACTAACTTCATAACAGATCAACTCGATATCCTCTTTCCTCTCAGATATTTCGTGGGCTTACGCCATGCTTCTAACGACGCCCTTGGTTGTCACTGTTGGCTTATCATTGACCATCCCACTGTCTCTCATCGGCGAGATGATACAATACGCGCAGTACTCGAGTTTTGTGTACTGGGTCGGCGCCGGGATCGTGTTGCTCTCTTTTATTTTCATCAATCATGAGAGTCATGATGAAGAGGATGGGAAGGCCGGCCCTGAGAGGCAAACTAGGGATAGAATAGTGGCAGAGCCATAACTTTCTATCCATAAATCGTCTGTTTTCTTTAAGTTTTGGATGACACTATTCGTGGTCCGGCGTCATGGTTGGATTAATTGGGTTCTGAGCTGCCTAGACGGTACGATACCAGGAAGGACATAAAGCATCATAGATCAAACATCTCTAAGGGCGCGGTACATGCGGCACAGAGAGATGCCGTACATAGATATCTTGCCTAAAAATGGACAATATCTCGAAGCAAAATGGTATGGATTTCTTGTATGTAACATGTGTGTTTGCTTAGTAGCTGTAATACCTGTGGCCATTTGGTGTCGTACCAACCCAAGTCCTTCCGTTAGATCAGATTATTTAGCATCTTTCAACCGAGGTGATTAGGACTGGTTGACGGGTTCTCGAGTCTAATAATAGCTAGGATCACTTGTAATACGCCAGAGCTAATTAATGAAAGCCAAACCGGAACAGCAGCAGCACTAGCTTCTACTTTATAATCAATGACATCAGTAACTCCTGACTAAAACCGTCCATCTAATCTCTTGGTCTGACCCTGATTACATGAAACTACGTGCCTTTTCGAATTAAGTTAGAAGACATAAGATAGTTGTGCTAGTGTCACTTAAGTGTCGATGATAGAAGCCAGGTATATCCCTTTAGATACTGGGTAGAAAAATCAGTTTTAACACATGCATCCCGAACAGACACGTCTATAGTTTGCATGGCAAACGCACCAGGCATATTATTAGAAACAGGAGTTCCTTTGCACACTAATCCATGCGTTCGCTACCAAGGTTACACTACTCACCTGTTCACCTAGGTGTGGTTTGTCTTACAGGCGCCAAAGCCTAACCCCGTGAGGTCCCAGGGGTCATATGAGCACGACAGAGCCGCAAACGTCTCACTTTCTGTAGCGAACCACCCGCGCGACTAAGCAATTTAAGGGCTGCGAGTGATTCGGAGAAAGTGAGAGCGGCCGTTGCCGCCAACGCGCGTGGTCACTTCCCCTCAGGCCGTTCGTCCTCACATTTAGCCAGGCTCACAGCATTGCTCTTGCTGTTTTGACGATTCGGCTCGCTCAAACAGTTGGTCATACGTGGAATGGGCTGTGACTCTGGCTATTGTCCGGGGAAAGAATCGTGGCCATAGTCGCGGGTTGTGGTTGTGACTCACAGACTATATAAGTCAGCCGCTCATTCCCCTGGGTTGCCTCGCTGGTCAGCCCTGAGCCTTGTTTGCTCTGCTGCATCATCTTGTTTCGTCTTGCTTCATATCAAGCCTGTCTATCGTTTTTGCTATTTCAATTATATCAAATATGCCCTAAGTATCCTAAACTACATACCTATAAGACTTTGCAAATTCCATCCAACCTACCTAGGACTTACTTCTTCACCAACTATCGTCATGCCTTCCAAGACCGAAGACATTGCTCCTATGCCGGAACGCCCCCTAGGCGAATCCATCAACGTCGCTACCCGCTCCGTGCACACCCAGCTCAACAAACTCATCATCCAACGCCTCCGCCTGGCTCTTCCGCCCCAGGCCGATGATGCTTCGAATTACGTCCAAGGACTGCTGCACATTGCTCCCATCTACATAACCTTCGAGACTCTCTGGCGCACCATCCTCGACTCCTCGGAAACCGAAGACGGACACATACGCAGCACCGAGCCATCGTGTCCTGAACCTTCCGACGCCCATACCTCTACCACCACCACCACCACCACCAACTGCTCCTTCAGCAACGTGGACTCTAAATCCCGCCTCACAATCCCAAACCGCATACACTCCCTCCTCACCACCCTCTTCATCAACGGCCTCCCGCGCTCCGGCGCGCTTACCCAGGACCTCGCATGCCTAACGGGCTGGTGCTCCGCCGAGCTCACGCAACAGCTCGACGACCGAGCCGCCGAGTCACCCGTGCTGGCCCAGTTCCTCGCGCATATTAAGAGAGCGGTGACGGCACGCCCCCATGTCTTGCTCGCTTACGCTTGGGTCCTGTACATGGCGATATTCTCGGGCGGCCGGTTTATCCGAGCTTCGCTCGAGCGTGTTGATCCCGGGGAGGAGTTCTGGACGCCGCTTGAGGTGGCTGAGGAGGAGGAGGAGGAAGAGGATGAGTTTAGGATGCCGGGGGGCTTTCCGAGGAGCGGGACGGCGGAGAGGAGGGGGAGGGGAAGGGGAAGGGTGGAGAAGAAGCAGCCTTTGGAGTTTTTTCGTTTTGATACACCGTCTGATGGCGAGGATTTGAAGGTTTTGTTCAAGGAGCGGTTGCTTGCGTTTACGGGAACGGGAGAGGGAGACGGGGGTGGAAAGGAGAAGGGAAAGGGAAAGGGGACTTCCTTACTTACGGCGGCGGAACACGATGATATTGTCCTGGAGGCCCGGCGCATTTTCGACTTCATGATTAGGGTCGTGGGCGAGCTCGACGAGGTCTGCGGCACGGAGTACGCGGAGGCGGCGGCGAAGTAGGGGAGGCCGCTGAGCTTGCGGAGCCGCGATAGCTTGGTTGTGGAGAAGGAGAAGAGGAAGAGGTTGGCTGCGAGGGGGGAGGGGGTTAAGAAGAGTGGTACGGCTCCTGCTGGGGGTGCGGAGGGGAAGAGGAAGGGGGCTGGTGCGGTGAGGTTTCTGTAATACCTTCTATTGATATTGCTGATGGCGATTGAGACTGGTTGGTTTGGGATAGTGAGTGGCGCCGGTGTTGGTAATAGAGGCAGACTGGATGGGTGGATGGATGAACGGTGGGAATAGAGGCGCTCAGGTTTGACTAGAATGAATACGATACCCTACATTGCGTCTTAGAAAATAGACTGATTTTCATCTCTACGATATATACTCTGGATAATTCGTTTATCTCATTGGGAGCCTTTGCATACACGATCAGATGTATTTTTACTAGGACGAGGACTAGACAGTTAGCCTCGGCCGCACCCCTTACAATATGAGTTCAATAACACGTTCTTCAATTACAGCTAGTTCCGATGGCACTTCAATGCCGATAAGCAATACGACAAAGGCACGTTTCACGAGGATTCAAGCCAAGCGTTTGTTTAGAATTTACAAAGGGTTTTTCTCTTTTGTAAGACTTCTGAATAAGGGCTCGGAATGCAATGTAGCTCTCGAACGGAAATCTTGCTACGGCTATAAAATGCAATAATTTATGCAATGACGGGGCTGGCGATTGCAGCTCGTCCGTCGTTTCTGTCCGTCCATCCTTCCAGCAGTGCGAAACTGGGTATCATCAAACACATTTATGAACGAGAAATAAAGTGGTGAAGGGAGAGATGCCGTGGTGGTATCGTACGGTTCTTTCTGGCGCGTCTCGAAACTCTTGGGGTAGAGGCTGTGGGATGTGTAAATAGATATGTATGTATGTGGTCGGCGGGTAGGTAGGTGGTTTCGAGACGGCGAATTAAGAATACCTAGAAGTCCTTTCCCGTAACGATTATTTCGGAAACACCAGCTGTGCCGGTTTCTAGCTTCGTTTCGGAGGGTGTCAAGCCGATCGATTATAAGCGGGAGTCCCTTCGAGAGCGCTGGAGTGAAACTGAACGGAGATGTGTAGTTCACTCTTGGTGTGTAGGTTTCACCTGTAGGTCGCGTGGGTAATGGTATGGACTTCGCAGACGGTCGAGGGCTAAAACATATTGTTTCGTTCGTTGGGCGCTGCTGAAATATGTAACGTCGGGTATCAAGTCTAGTTGACTTTGAATCCTCCCTCCAAGCTCATGAAGATGGTAACCGGGCTATTTGGTTCACCATCGTATCGTAACGTACTCTTACTAGAGTATAGTTAATTCCAAACGTATAGGATGTTCTCGATATCTGTCCTCGTAACACGGGACAGTTCGTTTCGATTTCGAGATCATATCGGGTTCTCCATGCCCACGGGCGGCACGGGTGGCACAACCGTCGCACTACTCTCGCCCGCTTGCGACACCGTCCCCAGGCTCGGACTCGGCCCTCCACCGCTCCTCGATCCTCCCCCTCCCGAACCTAAGCCGCGCTTCATCATCTTGCCGAGTACCGTCACGAGCTCGCACGCGTCGTTGAACATATCATCGTCCATACCTTCGCTCGCTTCGTACACTTCGGCAATGGTGTCCTTGGCCAGCTTGCGGCTGCCCTCGCGGTCGTGCACGCAGTCGTACAGAAACGCCGCGTACTCCGTCTTCACCGAGAGTCGCAAGGAATGCGAGCCCCAGAGCAGGCTGTCTGCTAACGCGCATGCTTCGCGGAAGTACTGGTGCGCGGTCGGTAGGTAGTCCACGTAAGGCAGGAGGAAGGCAGCGGCGGCTTCCGGGGTAAAGGCGGGTGGCTGTACCTGCGCGTGCGATTCGAAACCCGGAGGTGGTAGCGGTCCGCCTTGTTCGATCGGGTGAGTGGGCTGTACTGATGATCGGGATGGCTCGTGCGGTATAAACGTTGTCTCACCCCTATCCACACCCTTCCCCTTATCGATTCGAAGCGGCATCATCTCCGGAAATGGTGCTGTGGCTGCTGCTGCTTGTGGTGTCATCGCGATCCCCATGGCTGAGACTGGAGGGTTATTGTGGAACAGCACAAAAATGTGGTAGAACGAAGCTCGTAGCTTGTACGCTAATACCTTGAGCTCGACGTAGTCGCCGACCATAGGCAGGACGTACTGCTCCAGCATGACTAAACCCTCGCGCGAGAGCCATATTATATGGAAGTACAGCTCGAGGGACTGCGTCATGCGGGTGGTGTCCAGACGGCGCTGCTTCTTTGCCTTGACTAGCTGCCCGGCTACGTTGATAGAAAGGCCCAGGATCTTGAAGAGCATCGACGCGAGCAGCGCGTTGTTGGGTTCAACAGCTTTTGCGAGGCGCCCGAGGAACTTCTGGTCGACCTCGGAGGAAGCCATTGGTAGGGGGTCTGGAAGACCAGGCTCTAATAGCAAGCCAGCCTCTAATAGTAAGTCAGAAATGCGCTTCGAGGTACGCCGGAGTTTACGAGCCATTTTTGGATAAGGTTGGGTGTGATGATGTACTAAGAGTTGCTAGGGATATTGGGTATAATGTTTCTTAAGGATTGTTCTTGTACAAAGGGCGTATTGGTGTTAATGAATTCATGTTGGTGTGTTTGATGTGTTGCGATGAGAGATGGCTAGGGGAGACAAAGTAATCAGCTAAAGGATCAACATACCTCGCACAACCTGTGGCGTGGTGAACAAGATTTCCCTGGTTTTCGTGATAGCCCGGCCGTACTTTTTCGGATGTAGTTCCTTGGAACTCGCCAGGAAAAGTTGCGGGACTAGGCGCTCCTCGGCAGAAAACAGGATACGTCGGCGTTCAAGCGTGAGATCTAGAACTTATGCTCCCTCAAAGGACGATGACGTCGATTAATATAGATCTAGGTCGCCAATGGTTGAGATTTAGATCAGGATTGTAGATTATAGTCGAAAGATAATCGCCGACTCGAACTAACACATCCACACCAAATAATTTCCACCAGCTGCAAATGATTAGATAACGAGTGACTAGCAAACACACTCAACCTCAGCAGAAGCATGAGATAGAGCTGTTGCTGGAAGAATCGGCGACGCGTACGTAGGCGCAAAGCGTCGTTCTAGTAGTTGCGTCGGTCCTTTCGTCAAAGCAGGTAACTCTAGTCGATAGAGCTACACGAATTTCCACACAACGTCTGGTTTAACAAGTACAGCCCAACCAAAATTAAACATTCGAAAATATTACAATAGACTAGCGTTACGATGTATTAGTTGGCGCGAGCTCATACGGCCACATCAGCCCAGTAAAGGCCAAAGCGCGTTTCCATTGGAGGGGACTAACTGACCAATATGATACAGTGAAGGTAATACAAAGCAGACAGACCCAGTCGCGAATTCCGAATAGGGTCGAATGCGCAAATTAAAAAACTTAGTAAGGGATCAGCCAACGAGGAAATATGGTGAGTGATGATGGAGGCTGAAGGGTGGCGGCGGTAGGTGTTCTGAATCTCGTTCGATCGTGAAGCATTTCGACGTCAGTAGCGCGCGCACTTTTTTTTCTCCTTTGCCGATTTGGATCGTATGGATGCTGATCAAGTGTACGGTAGTTATTAGGTAGTTAGTTATATATAGGACCTCCGCAGGACCGGGGAAGACCCTAGACTGGCCACTTTCGCGAATCAAAACCAATGGCGGTGTGAGGTCAACACGAGAAGTCTCGGTTGGCAGTTCTCCAGACTTTCGGCTTTTGAGCTATGTGGAGTTCTCGCTATATTCGACGTGAATATAATCGAACCCTTGGCTCCCTACGACTTCTAAGCAACCCCAGAAGTCGACATTAGCGTTGGTGGTGTTCAGTAGAGGTAGTTACAATAAGATGTGTAAGACGCATGAGCCTCGAAACTTCTCTTTAATAATAGGGGGCACACGGTGGGTTGTAAATAATGTTTTGTGTGCTCGCGCTTATGCATGTATCTGCATATGTAGGAGTATGTCTGGGTGAGATCCGCGCGGGATGGAAATAAAAATAATTGTTTGAGAAGAGCTGCACGACAACCTTTTCTGCATGAACGGACTAGGCTATAAACCTGACCCTCCGTATGGATGCAGATACGCGCGTTCGCGTCGGTCGTTTCTTATAAGCGCTCGCCTTTTTGGATGCGACGTTGAACTGGGGGAGCGCAAGGTCAAGGGCAAGGGGGAAGTGGAAGAGAAAAAAAGAAGAATATTGTGTGTCAGGAAGCCATATCCAAACACCACGAATCTTGCGTAGTACTTGTACCGGGTTCAGACAGTTTAGTTTCCGATCTCTAAGGGAACCTGCTGTCGGTCACAAGCGAATGGGAGGCCGTTTATCGTGCAGCAGCTTTAATGCAAGATGAGTTGTCCACTTCCCGGGGACCGTCAGAGCTGAGATCAATAAGACGAGGTTGATTTACCGTCTAACAAGCTACAGGACTCGGGTCCGAGCCGGAAATTCGATTCGACAATGCTGTGTAACTTAAGGGATATATAATAAAAAATTAAGGCTCTCGAGACCGTTATAATTACGAGCTTCTGTCTGTCGAGTACCAAACTAGTTGATTATCAAAAGAAAGGAGTTGATTAATCGAAGCCAAAACTAGAAATTGCTTTTTGGACATTATGACGGGTCCAGCCGCCACGCGCAAACACGTCCCAAAATGTGAAAATTTCCAGGAACGACAGGGGTCCTAGGGACTTTTTATCATCAACGTCTTTATCTCCAGCCTCCCCTCCTAAAGTTCCGAGTCCTGTCACGCTGTCACGTTAATTAGTCTACACGAGAAGAGACGTCTTACAGCAACGATTATCAACGATAACCAACGATATTGAAGCTATTGGGTTCCGTTAATAGCTCATAGAATAGAGCCGAATTGCTAGTTGAGAGAGAAAAAATCTCGCATATCTCGTGCTTGCACATTATTCACAGTTGCAAGGATACTTACCTCGGTTGCCTCCCAGATCGTTGGGATTGTTCAAGTGACTGGGTTAAAGAGCGAGATATGCCCGTTACCAGTGTCCGTCCCGTGTCTATGGGTTTTAGTCTGTATGCTAAAGCCACGATATACTGTCTAAGACATTTGAGCCATCCTCATACAGCTAATTCGTGGGGCTTGAAAACAGAGAGCGGAATATTAGTTTAAGGCCAAGCACGGAAAAGCTATATGATTTTCTTCTCGTAGCTCACGGCTGGCGACGATTGTGCTACGGGAACACACTTGGAATAGCCATGTGGTGTATTCACCGAAGCGGCAGCCCGTTACGAGCCTTTTCACCTTCTCTTCTACGCGCTTTTGCTCTATAATATTTCATCAATTCCAAACCGCCGACGGTATTTACATAGGATACGCGCATCGCAAATCCACAGTTTGCTGTGTTACGGATGGAGACAGGGGAGCCCAGCTTGGAGAAAGCAATTGACCAATAGCCAAGGAGCAGAAGGAGATCCGATTCCCCAACCACCCGATTTTCTGATTCGGCCTGGGGCTGTAGCTAATAACAGGTGCGCTTTGCTATTAATAATGACGAGCTGACCTCTGAGTTGACGTAGACTGATCCCCTCTGCATGAAGTGCTAGAACGCAAACTGCCTATATGACCTCACGAGATCTCTATACAATAATAAGAGTAGCGAGAATGGCCATATAACTCGCTCCGCTCTGGGTCGTAGCATATGCGGCCTCATTAGCTCTCCATCCATTATCCATTCACCAGTCTCCATCAATCTATTTTGCAGGTTACGGAATCTGCGGCCTCGTCACAATCCTTACTATGGAAGCTCCACTACCACTGTCGACACGCGCAACAAACGGGCGTAGAACTGGCGGTGAAGAATCGCAGCGCGTCATTTTTCCCTCCCTTCGGATCTCCCTTCTTCTATATTCTTCGTACGAAACAACTACATAGTAGTATGCAAGTGCAGCAGGATTATACGCAGTCCGTACCCGGATCCAGAGCACTATGACTTTCGGAAAGCGGCGATCTCTCGCCTGTAAGAGAAACTCGTGAGAATGCCTCCATTATCAGTCTATTCAGGGAGCGAAGCATGCATATGGGGACATCGTTTCAGTCTATCCGTATTCCAGCCCGTTGGTTGTGGTACTGGAAGAAGTGCTGCTCTGATTCGATAGCTGCATGTCGCAGCAGCTCATACATACCTTAGGTTAGGTAGCCACGTCTGCATGCAGCCCTACAGTAGGTGCTTACAAGTCGCGAGACAAGGGCTAGGTCAAACAGAGCGCCCATGACTGACCGAAATATTTTCACATATTTTGATTCGTCTAGCTAGTTCAAAATTGCTACATAATCTCGATCGACGTACAGTAGACTGCTATAGCTACCTAGGTAGGTAGGTATATTATGGATGATCGTCTGACTTCGAAGGAGCAAATAAAAGAATCGCATGTGATTGACGCTTAAAAAGACGTGAGGGACGTGGAGGTGCATGAATGTCTCCTAGTCTAGAAAGAGGAACTGACTATTCCCGGCCACTTAGGCCTAAGCCGTCAGTACTAGGAAGACTCCGATAGACAGCTATGCATAGATCATACCACAGTGCCACCAAGTTAGCCTAGGGCCTAAGTAACTCGTTTCATAGAGTCACAGCCCGACAAGTCGTGGATGAGGCTCTACCCTTAACCCTGCTGAGGCTAGAAATACTATCTCGTTTACAATGAACGAAACTCGGCACGCAACTCAGCATTGATCCAACGCAGTAGAAGATTCAAGTTTATATATCCTGGGTACCTAAGGTAAAGAGATACTAAAACATACAGATATCACGGCAAGCCGTAGATAAAACCAAGCTACAAAGAGTAAGACAAGCTGAAAAGGGGGGAAGGCAACTGGAAATAGCCTTGTACTAATATCCAACTCGCCTAATATCTACTCTTCGAATAAAAAACTGTATAAACCGCCAGCATATAGTCGTCGAGCCGAGAATACCTACGAGTTAGCACATCCTCCTAAACTCATTTTACTGATGGGCACGAGCACATTCAAGTTAGAGCCGAGTACACATTGCAAAGAAAAGGGCACAAATAAAGCAGCCGTTGAATTATCGTTATAAAAGGGGGTATAAAGTTTCAGCAAGCCTATAACGCTCAATGCTCGGTGTGCTCGATGCCCATATAACCCCTAACGCCCTGCGATGCTACCCATGCTAAGCCTCAACCTCAAATCCCGCGCAACCTCCCTCCATTCTAGTCCCTAGTTAGTCCTCATCGTCATCAGGGACATCCCAATCCTCTCCCACGTCCGCCCACCCGCAACCCCAGCGTCTACCGCCTGTCTCGCCGCCAGTTCTCAGATCCGCCGCTTCTTCCCTTCCCTCTCTCCAACACCTGATCATGTAGTTGTCGTCGACAGCCACGAGATTGCCCTCGTTTGTCCACACGGCCGAGCCGACCTCACTAAAGTGGCCGCGGACGAGTGGGGTTCCCTTGCGCACAATGGGTATATCATCATCGAGCCTCGACGGAGGAATAACCGTCCCGCCGGCTCGGAAAAGAGATCTGCGAACCCCGGCCGAGCTAATAGGCCGGTTCGAAGCCGATGGTTCCTGAGCCGCGGCAATCGTAGAGTTCTCGAGGGTGAGGGCTCCCATTGCACATGACAGGTCATCCCTGAAGTATCGCTCCTGCGTAGGGAATAGAACAGCGCAGTTATCGTTGCTTCCCACGGCTAGGAGTTCGCTCTTGCCGTCACGGGCTGGCCTCACGGAGCATTTGACGTAGAAGCTCGATACGTGAAGTGAAGGGTGTCTGAACCCGTATATCGGACCGAGGCCTTGGTGAGTTGCCGCGTTATGTCGTCTTCGCGGCGGCTCGCCATTCCTTGTAATCAGTTCCGGCGCATGTCCCAGGATGATGTGGGCAGTTGAGTATGCATAAACAGTGTTGTCCTTGCACACGGCGTACAATCGAGAGGCGTCGGTGTTCAACGCTAGAGATGTGATGCCAAAAGGCCGCCAGTGATGTGAATAGGGAAAGGCAGTCTCTGACAGCGACGAGGGAACCTTTTGGCGCGAGGAATGTATCGATCGAATGTCCCATAGTTTGATAGATGCGTCTGCCTCGCACGCTGTGAGTAACAAGTGCTCCTGTCCAGGTGGTAGGAACTGGATAGCTGTGACCGACATTTCGCCAGCCCGGGCTGGTTGCTCACGCCGGGATGGTGTATCACCTTGTCCAACAGGAGTACCTTGATGTATCTGGCGCGACGTACGTGCGTGAGCACGATAGAGGCTGTTTATACAACATCCCTGCTTAGGCAGTGGTCGTCGGAATCCTAAGGTACTTTCACGGTCCCCAGGATGTACGATGGCGTCCTGTACTAGTGGACCAGCGCAACGAAGATCCCAGATTTGAACACTGCCATCACGAGAAGACGTCGCAAGGACATTGCCGTTAGCTTTGCCCGGTTGGAAACGAATCTGCTTGAGAGAGGATGTGTGGTTCTGAAGGATCGCAATGGGAGTCTGTGTCATCATATCTATAACTCGTCCAGTTTGGTCACCTGACGCGGTGGCAAGGCGATAATCATCATCGGAGAAATGTAGGTCGATGACGGCATTGGTGTGAGCTTGGAAACAGAGGTGAATCTTGCGGAATGGCTCTGATGAACTATTGGAAGAGTCGAGTAGGCGGACTCTGCCTTCCTCATCTCCTATCGCGACGAGACTGTTCCTGTTACACGAAGCTGCACAAAATGGCGTGCATCCTCCCGGACCCTCATGGCTGGAACATGAGTGAACATCGTTAGGTTTGCTGTAGAAATCGGCAGTGTCGATTCTCCAGTCAGAAGTCGGAAACGACATGTAAGAACGTCCAGCGCGAGGCATTCCTCCCAATTGCCTTTGCGCAAGCTGGCCAGCAAAACCACGGCTGGTTAGAGGGACCAATCGCCTTACTGGCCTCGATTGGGTTGGAATCTCATCTTCGCTCTCATCATCATCCAAATCGAGATTCTCCTGGCTTGAATGGAGAGACCTAATCGGGCTAAGAAGTCCTTGCCTTGTACGGGGCGAAGGCGAGTGTTCCCTATGGTTTGGATCGGCTGTTGAAAGGGGTCGGCAGGGTGAAGATTCTGGGGTGTGCTGAAATTTTCGTCTCTTGGGGACTCGAGCATCCAATGGGTCGATATTTTCGTCTCGCTCCTGTTGCTCAGAGATGGGTCCTAGCGGACTAGAGGGGGCAGGCGTCTGATATCGGTTGTTGAATTCGGGGGCTGCGAGATCCTGAAGTGCTCTTCTTGCCGGGCTGATATGCGAAGGTACTCGGGAGCGAGGCGTAAAGAACCGTCTGAATTTCCGAGGCGTTATAGAGGGATTTCTTCTTTCCTTTGCATTGGTAAGCCTCGGGGGAGAAGAGGGGATCGGATTCGACATATTGTCCGCCACCAATTCTCTTTTATGTCTATGTCCACGACCTGCGTCCGCTCAAAGGACGGGATGCCTTCAATGCACCTGATCCTTCAGCACCTGACCCTCTAGTAGTGCTAGTGACAAGAAGAGATATTATTCATGATAAAAGAGAAAAATTGACTAACGAAAGATTGAATTGTCTATGGAGAGGAAGTAAGTAAAATCGAGGAATATTGGTGGGGAAAGATGAAAGGTTGGATTCTGGCCGTTTCGGAGGTAAGAGTGGCTCCCAGAGACACGCCCGCGAAAAGAACGCGACCGCGAAAAACCACTTACACGATCCCAAATAGGAAGTTGACGTCTGGAGCTTGGGTTTTAGCGTCGCGAATGCTTGCTTATTAGCACTGTGTTTTCACACAAAATCCAGTGGCTGTGGTGGGTCTTAGACTCGGCTATTACTATATTCCGTAATAGTACGCCTTAAAGTAGCCAATCAACATTTATAAGTTGTAGCTGCTGCGTCTATTACAGTGCGAATAAAACACGTAGAGCACGGACGTTTTCTGTTGGACCATCGCCTGCCAAGACTATTGGTTTTCCAGACCCACTGATAGGCTTATCGAGCAACAATTCCTCAAAAATTTCCAGACAAAGATCGGACCCTGCCACTTTGATGCGGGACACTGGAACATATTGCGCTGCGAAACGATCCAGCGCCAATTCGATTTGAGAATTATTCTTTTGGTCGAGTCAAGGCTGTCTAAAGCGCCATGGCTATCCAGAAGAAACACGGAAAAGGTCGTCTCGACAAATGGTACAAGTTGGCCAAGGAAAAGGGCTACAGAGCCCGAGCCGCCTTCAAGCTGATCCAGCTGAACAAGAAGTATGGCTTCCTTGAAAAGAGCAAGGTCCTTCTGGATCTCTGCGCCGCTCCAGGAGTAAGTCGCTCGCCAATGGAGGAAAGGGAAATATCAACTAACTGTATATCGTAGTCATGGTGTCAGGTAGCGGCAGAGGCCATGCCAGCCAACAGTCTCATCATCGGTGTCGATCTTGCTCCGATTAAACCCATCCCAAAAGTCATAACCTTCCAAAGCGATATCACCACCGATAAATGTCGCGCGACCATCAGACAACATCTGAAGACCTGGAAAGCTGATACCGTGCTCCACGATGGTGCCCCCAATGTCGGTACCGCTTGGGTTCAGGACTCTTTCAACCAGGCAGAGCTTGCTCTCCAATCTATGAAGTTGGCGACAGAATTTCTAGTTGAAGGAGGTACATTTGTTACCAAGGTCTTCCGATCCAAGGAATACAACAAACTTCTCTGGGTCTTCAACCAATTATTCACCAAAGTCGAGTCGACAAAGCCTCCGTCCTCCCGAAATGTTTCCGCCGAAATCTTCGTCGTCTGCCGTGGCTACAAGGCCCCCAAGCATCTTGATCCCAAATTCCTTGACCCACGGGCTGTATTTGCCGAACTTGCAGAGCAGGCCCCTAATAACGAGGCGAAAGTCTTCAAGCCTGAGATAAAGAAGCGAAAGAGGGGAGGTTACGAAGAGGGAGATTACACCCAGTTCAAAGAGCTGCCCGCGAGCCAATTTATTGAGACTACCGACCCTATAGCTATACTTGGCAGTTACAATAAACTCTCTTTCGAACAACCTCGTAACGGTGATGTAGCGCTCGCAGCGCTGGATAAGATGCCAGACACAACCGAAGAGGTCAGGATATGTTGTGCCGACTTGAAGGTTTTAGGTCGGAGAGAATTCAAGCTTCTGCTAAAATGGAGGTTGAAAGCCCGTGAAGCCTTCGGCTTGCCGACAAAGAAGACCACAAAAGCTGCCGAGCCCGAGGAGGAAGTTGCAGAAGTTGAATCTATGGATGAAGAATTGAAAATCCAGGAAGAGTTGCAAGCACTGAAGGACAAGGATAACGCCAAGAAGAAGCGTGAACGACGAAAGGAGAATGAGAAGAAGCAGAAGGAGATCGTAAGGATGCAACTACACATGGTTGCGCCTATGGATATTGGCATGGAACAAGACGGTCCTGCTGGCCATGACTCCATGTTTGCTCTTAAACATATCGACAAGCACGGTGCAGTCAACAAGATCGTAAAGGGAAAAATGGTCACTCTCACTGAGACCGATAAGAAGGATAAAGACAGTGGTATTGGATCTTCTGGAGACACAGACGACGAAACGGATGAAGAGGAAGATCGTCTCGAACGTGAACTTGACAGCATGTATGAGCAATACAGAGAACGGAAAGCAGAATCGGATGCGAAGTACCGCGCGAAGAAAGCTCGGCAAGAGCACGACGATGGCGAGTGGGAAGGAGTATCAGCCGATGAGCAGCAGTCTAGCGACGACGGCGAGCGGCTGGATATAGAAAGCAGCGATGATGATTCCGAGGAAGACTCAGCTCCCTCCAAACCGCTACTTACTGATTTGGATAACCAGCCGGGAGGATCTGGTGGTCTTTCAAAACGAGCCGCGAACTTCTTCAGCCAGGATATATTCAAAGACATACCGGGAATTCTTGATGAACCCGATGCTGACAAGATGGACATCGATGAGGATGAGCATCCCAAGGCTGAAGAGCCGGCCCCTATAACTAAGGAAAAGACGAAAGCTAAAAAGGAAAAGAAGATGAAAGCCAAGGTGGAGGTACCCTCTGAATCTGAGGATGATGGTGATGACGGCTTCGAGGTTGTCAGGCAAGATCAAGAGGAGGATGACTGGGAAGATCAAGACAAGCGCCGACCTGATGGAAGACTTGGTAAGAACTATTTCCCCGTGCTACAGAATTGACTCATACTAATCAGCACAATAGATATCGATATTATTACCGCTGAAGCTATGACACTAGCACACCAGCTCGCCACTGGCCAAAAGACCAATTACGATGTCGTGGACGACGGCTTTAACAAGCACGCCTTCCGGGACCGTGACGGGCTCCCGGAATGGTTCATCGATGACGAGCGCAAGCACGATAAGCCACAAAAGCCCATCACCAAGGCCGCCGCCGCAGCCATCAAGGAGAAGCTGCGCGCTCTCAACGCACGTCCTATCAAGAAGGTGCGCGAGGCCAAGGCCCGCAAGAAGTTCAAGGCGGCCCAGCGCCTCGAGAAGCTGAAGAAAAAGTCGGATCTCCTGGCCAACGAGGAGGGCATGACCGAGAAGGAGAAGGCGGACAGCATTTCGAAGTTGCTGGCTAAGGCGGCGAAGAAGAAGCCCAGACAGCCTGCTAAGCTGGTTGTGGCGCGCGGCTTGAATAGGGGTATTAAGGGAAGGCCGAAGGGTGTTAAGGGCAGGTATAAGATTGTTGATCCTAGGATGAAGAAGGAGCTGAGAGCGCAGAAGAGGATCGCCAAGAAGCATAAGTAGATGTGAGGACTAGTGGAACTTGTTTAAAAAAGAGTTGTTTTGTGGACGACTGGGTTTGAAAATTTTAATACGATATACCCTTGACATATCGAACACTACTAGTCACTCGAATGCGTGAAGTTAACCCTCGATCTGGTGTATAAACCTTGTCCATTCGTAGGTAGTAAAATACAAGGTTATTTATTGGTATCTAAGAACCTTTTCACGTCCGAAGAGGCAGACTACGTAGTATCAACCCCCCATCTGTCTCTCCTCCCCCCTTCCCCCAAAGCAATCTCAAAAGCTTTTCATTACCGCTTCGCAGCACCAGCCTTCCTCCGATTCTTACCCGGCCGCGTGCTCTTCGCCGGCTTCCCCTTACCCTTGATACCGGCCTTCATGCGGCGCGCGTCGAAGCCGCTCAGGTCGCCCGAGCTGACGGCGTCGCCGGACTTGGCGTGCCGCTTCTTGCCGCCGAAGCCGTACTTCTCGTTCTTCTTCTGCCGCTTGGGGTTAGGGGCGCCGGCGCGCTCGCCGTCTTTGCCGCGCGCGAAGGCTTTCTTGGCGTTGTGCTTGCTGAGCTCGGCGTCGACGCCGACGTCGAAGAGGTCGGCTTCCGTGGCGCCGAGGTCGCCGGAGGATTCTTGACGTTCTGTGCGGGGGTGGGGTGTTAGTAAAATTCGACATACAAGTATATCGGATGGGGAGGGAAGGGAAGGGAAAAGTAGACTGTAGTTAGAAAGGGACAAAGGCGACTCACTTCTCTTCAGCGTCTTAATCTTCTCGAGCGTCTCGCGCTTAGCCTTCTGTCGCTCTTGGAGCTTGGCGACTTGCACCTGCTTGCCGAACTTCTTGAGGTCGCGCTGCTTGCGGGCCTCGGCGGCGGCTTTCTTGGCGCTGGCCTCCTCAATGAGCTTCGCTTTGACCTTCTCCATGTGTCCGTCGTCCTTGACCATCTCGGCGAAGTAGTCGGTCGGTCGCGAGAACGGTACGCCCTCGGCTTTGAGGAGGGCTCGCGCGCGCTTTGCGGCGTCCAGGCTTTGCGCATAAAAGGCAAGCTCGCGCTTGAGGTCATCTTGGATGTCCTCGATGCTGTCGGCTGTGGGCTCGACGCTGACGATGCATTGATGCGTGGCGAAGGGGACTGATTTGTCGGTTGGTATGGCTATTCGCTTCAGCGAGGCGAGGAGTGCGGAGGTGTTGTTGATGGTGAGGCGGGAGTGCGGGACTAGATCTTCCTTCTCTTCTTCGGGTAGCTCTTCAAGATCGGACATGGGTATGTCTTCCTCGTCTTCCTCTTCATCCTCATCTTCGTCCTCGTCCTCCTTCGCCTTCTTATTTCCATTCGGCGCGGCGTTCTTCGCTTTGAGTGCGGATTTTCGCGGGCGCTCTATCTTCTCCTCGAGATCTATCGAGGAGTCGTCGCTGTCGCTCTCATCCACTGCCGCGAAGTCGATAAGGCCTTCCTCATCTTCTTCGTCCTCTTCACTGTCATCGTCCTCGTCCTCCTCAGCCTCGTCGTCAATTAGTGCACTACCCTCAACGCCTTCCTCCTCCTCCTCTTCTTCATCAACACCTTCCCAATCGCTATCGTCTTCTTCAGCAGCGTCTTGTCTGGATGCCCCTCCACGCCTGCCTTCTCTCTCTTGCCTCTTCTTAGCTCTCTCCTTCTGCTTCTTCTTTTCTTTCAATTTCTTGAAGTCGACTCCCTTCTCTGCCGCGAGGGCGACCTTCAATTTGCTTCTGCCCATTGTTGCGGCTGCAATTGAAATTTCTTGTATTTTGTTGGCCGATTGTACTTGGAACTTTTCCGACCGATAAGTTAATCTTCTGAACTTTTTTTTCTGCCGCTTGGTGTGGCTGGCAGGTACCGTGGCTGAAGGCGGTATAGCTATAGCTCCGGTGGGTCCGGGCGGAATTTGTTATCACCCAATCAAGACTCTGGTTCATTGAATCAAGCCGAAGCACTTCAGCAAATTCAACACAATTCCGCACCGAAGCAACATGCAACATGTTTCCTATTATATCAATTTCCAAGTGAGAATCTTGGCAAGTTCTGATATAATATGTTATATGTATCAATGCTATTCACGACGCCATTGTCTGCGGCGAAGTTGTCTTCGATGAAGCCAGCCTTCTACAGAGCGTAGGAAAGTTGACATCTAGCCTGAGGAAGCCTTTTTACCCTCTTTTCTATCAAAGCCATTATGCTAAGATCCCGACCTAGCCAAGTCAAGTTGGATCTCGCCCTCTTTTATCACGAATTTTAGTGAGCTACTTATTAAAAGGCTTTACGAACTTCTATGATAAAGCTAAAATAGAAATCCCCTAATTCTTCCCTTATTCTGTCTAATTGTGTTGTCATCCTGTATATCATCAAAGATTTCTAAGAGCGCCTGATCTGCATTGACGCGGTTCATATGATTATGATGTAAGGCGGAAATAGATATAGCGAGATAAATAAATGTGCTTTTAGAAGATATAAGCCCCTAGACAATTCGCGGAATTATAGAGTGCCGTATTTCATATGTATTCCATATATTTTCGAACCTCAATGAGTCCGTCAACGCTTAATAGGTATTCAAAAATGATGGCATGGGGAGCCTGGGACTAATTCGGTGTCCTATTCTGCTGTGCAACACCGATAGTGTGCAGGCATGCGTGGCGTTGGGCACATATATCCAGTTAGAGACAGCTGCTGCAAAATCCCTCAAACAATCCAATAATTCCACGTCATTAGAAGCTCCAGGTTTACAATGGACGTCCTTCCCTTTTGCTATGGGCCCGATCACCACACGTTAGATGAGGCTGAAGAAGTGCGTTCTATCCTAGAAGTAAAGGTACCTCCAGAGATCGCGATTAAAATCGTCGCTCTTGGCTATAACCCATGGCTCGCGAAGCGCAGAGTTTATGGACGAGAGTGCCCTGCTAAGATACACCCTGGACCCAACTCTTTGCCCAATATTGGAGTTCTATATCTCAGCAGTGAGCGCATTCCTGTTCTTGAGCATAGGGCCATTCCACAGCGCATCATCTTCCAGACGAGGGCAGCGGACCAAGGCTGGGCTACCTTCGGGGGACATGGCACCTTCCACAACAGTCACACATGGTTCGAAGCTAGCATCTTACGTCCTATACACCCAAATACGCAAGCGAACGGCCAACGACCCTCGCTTGAAGATCTCGAACCAAATGAGTGGTTGGAGGCGATAACGGCAAGAAGTGATTTAAATAAGCGAGGGTGGGACTTTGTGCAGAAGGAGGATGGTCAGTTAACATGGAAGACGTGCCATAACATTACAGCACAGTGGGAGTATCAGTATTATAGGGTTGAATGGAAGAGAGGAGTTGAAACAGAGGTTGAGGACGAACGGGCGAAAGGCAAAGGCGAGGGATTCTTGGAGCTTTTAGAGCCAGGATTTATCGTTGTACTTTGGGCAAGAGCTGTGGTTAGTATACTCCCTGGACTGACTAACATTACTGCCAAATTTATTCGCTGACTGAAGCATAGACAGGGGCCTGGAATAATAGAATTGCAGCGGCGACCATTGAGATTGAATATGAGTTGACGTAAATGTTTATAAGCGTCTTTGACACCCACTTTCATTACAAGAAAGCCCTCTCCATTTTCTCCTTCTTTAGATACTAGAGTTGAACGGTAGAATATAGGACCGCGGGAACTTATCTCAGGGGCAAATTTCAAAACGTCAAACAGCATAGATTGGGAAAACATTTCAGTGACTAGCCCCTTCGACCAAGCCCTCTCTAACCCGACAGACCAGACTGTCCTTGGTGACTAAATAGCTCATATAGGAGCAGTTTCATGACACTGGTTTCAACTCTCCACTGGACTTCAGCGGCGCAATCTGGCACATACCCGGATATCTCTACGACTTCATCAATGAGCTCTCATCTACCCCCTCCCAATTTGATGATGAGGCCTCCCTTCAATAGAAATTACTAGTATTATTACATCACAAGCTCCAAAGTTCATTACGGCGGCAAATCACCTTCCCATGTTTCTTACAACACAACGTCACGTTCCTCCTTCACCAAGTTCTCGGATCTGCTTAGCAATTGTGTTGGCTATATTTACCCCTAAACTGCCACTGTATTTCTTGGTAAGAGGCTTTTCCCAGCAACATTGAATGAACCAATCAACCTAATAGAGGGTAAATTACCCATAGTAGGGCGACCAAATACTCTACTGAAACTAACCATGTCGACTGTTGCGACCAAGCTCGTCCCCCTCTAAAGTTGCCCCCGACTATGGTGTTCACTCTCCTAATTTACGTTAGTTCTGTACCTAATGGATTAAATATCATGAACGTAGACGAATCGAGACGGATTTGTACTCACTTTACCATCCTCCAATGAGACATGAACCAATCCCAGCCTCTAATTGCGGCGCCCCGAGCATTCGCCATCAGCATCGAAATCGTCGCCCGTGACTCGCGCAAGGAGGTGATCCATGACGCGAGGACGGTATTTCAGCTGATCTGCCGGACGAACTCGCTTTTTCACGCTATTGCCGGGAGCCTTGCGGGGCTTCGGCTTGGGAGTGGCTGGTGTGTTCTGTGCAGGGGAGCCGGCTTTAGGTGACTTCGCCGCCGTTGCCTGTGTTTTCTTCGGCACACCCAGCGGAGCTTATGACGTCAGGAGCCTGTCGGTATCGATATTGTCAGGGTGTGGAGGATACATACCTTGGGCGTTTTGACCAACACCAGATCCAGGACTGTGGTTCGGTGTAGCGGGTTGTGCAGAAGTGTTGTTCCTTTTTCCCCGCGCGGGACGAGATCGTACGATGTAGACGTCCGGGATGGGTGGCGGAGAGAGTCTTTTGGTTAAGAGCTCTTGACGTTTCTTTGAACCTGGTGCACCGAAGACGTCGTCAAAGTGATCTAGGTCGATCGGATTCTCCTTGGTGCCCTTCTCAGGAATGACCCTGGCGAGGAGGTGGTCCATGGCTCGACCCATTGCGAACGATTGTTGAATGTTCTTTGAATAGGGAGAGAAGATGCTGTTGATGATATGTGTTGTAGAAGACTGTTACTGACGGCGGGAAACTCTCAAGATAGACTGTTACTCGTGTTGAGGAGTTGAGAGAGAAAGAAATCGAAAATATGTGGGAAACGTCCTATATATA
This sequence comes from Hypoxylon sp. PDH2405, assembly GCA_023628415.1. Classification (NCBI taxonomy): domain Eukaryota; kingdom Fungi; phylum Ascomycota; class Sordariomycetes; order Xylariales; family Hypoxylaceae; genus Hypoxylon; species Hypoxylon sp. PDH2405. Next base: position 209,150 of record JAMAKT010000024.1, read on the forward strand.
TAAGAATGAGAGAAGGCCAATGCACAAGGCTGATTAGAATGGTTAGGTACCATGCCAGACGTTTAGCACGGTGAATATATCTATCAAGTGGTGTGTGCAACGGATTATAGGCCAGAAGGGGCAGCATTAAGTCCGTGTGTAGCAGTTACAAGTGATTAGATCAGTCCTTTTCCATATAAACTGTGCTAGGACTAGCTACCTAGGCACCTGTCGTCCCCAGACGGCGACGGCACTACAGTGCAGAACGCATATTGGGATAACACCTGATCGAAAATTGGTAAGTGTAATATATTTATATACTATGAAGGCGGGTCAATGCACCTGGCTGTTCAGGATGATCGTCCGGGTAGGCGTCAATGCTGTTACGGAGAGTGTCATGGTAGTAGCTATTGCTACAGCAGCGAGCAGTTGCCACCTAAGGGATAGATGTGGAACAATCTCTCCGAAAACGGTGCGGCTTACGGTAGCGTCGAGTCCACGAGGCGAAGACGAGCGAGAGAGTATGCATACTCCTTACTCCGCCTACTCCTCGATCAAAACAGAATATCCTGTAGGATGCCTGTCTCATTACGCTACTCTACCCCTATTATGATTGATATCTGAAATAAGGGGAATCGAGACGGTATATAAAGTTAGCTTAAGTGAAACTACGCAACCAGTAACTGGTCAAGACGTCTGTTTGTGTTATTATAACTTGCCTGTTTCATTGTTACCTGATAGATTGTGCCGAATAAACATGTTGCTAAGAGCAAACGTATTTGGTATATTCCCTACGGTTAACTTTAGGCATTTTCCATGCGAGATTAAAGATAGAATAGTGACGGAAGTGTATTAATTATCTTCAGCTTGCAATGAAAGGTCGGTTCCCCGAATGTGAAAACTATTCACCCTTTATCTTACATGGACTTTTTCTGGCTCCTTTTCTCTGATGCTCTTCTCATGAGCAATAAGGTGGCGAATAATCACCAATGCTATTAAGGGGGCTACTATAGTCGATCGTTGAGAATAGTATTCACGGGTCTATTAATAGGTTATACCATCTTGCATGAATAGACACCCCAGCGCCACAGATCCTTCGACGTCCTCGTACTATGTACCCTCCCTCCCAGTCATCGATCTCTTGAGCGGGCGTCCCGGTGCTGCCTGAATGCTTGACGGAGACGGCCGCACGGGAAGATCGCAGGTGACGCTACGCAAGAGATAGCGGGACTGGGTCGTCTGATCTTGCTTAGAAGAGCCATCATCGTTCTGAGCACGCTTGCGTTTGAGTGTCGTTGTCTGAAGGCTGTGTACATGGATGTTGGGTTCAATAGGCGCCGCGGAAAGGTAGTTGGGTGAGTCTGGTGAGCACGTCTGTCCGGAGGCGCCTATCATGCCGTTAGTATCTACGTTATATTAAGGATTTACATAGAGGAACGTACCGAGTTCCTGGACTGCGTTGCCGGTGTATTCCATGGATTCCATGTTGTACTCGGGGTTGCGGGTGGTGAGGTCCTCAATAAGGTCGTAGTTATTGGTGGAGGCACCAGGATTGTAGTATTGCTGACGAGGAAGGGTCTGAAGTTCATAGGCTTCATGGGGCGACGAGGGCTGACGATAAGCATCACCGTCATTCCAGATGTACGATCGAGGCGACAGCGACGGGGTGTGCGGAATCGTCGCTCCAGACTCCCAATTAACTGGGCCAAAGTCGACAGAGACGGGTACTTCAGGCATCTCAGGTGAATCAGCACGGTCTAGCGGAATTGGTTCTTCGGGTTCATTGCCTCGGAAAAACCTCATCGATCGCAGCCGTCGCGGCAAAATGCGTTGACACGAGAAGTTTCCTAGCTTCTTTCGACCCATCTTTCTTATTTCTCGGTGCTGGCTCTTTCAGGTGGTTCGCAAAAGCTTCTATGTGAAGGAAATCCCAGGAGTTAGGATTTTAGAAAGAAATCTAGAAGTAAGAGGGCAGACTTACCAAAGGGACTATGCACCTCTGTCGGCAGTCTTGTAAGGCTGTTCGTGTGAGGTGGTGCGGTGGAATTGAGAGTGAATGAGCGTAGTCGCGTCGAGAATTGTTATCCTCCAATTCTAGTTAAGAAACCCTCCCGAAAATTCTGCCCTGAATCAAGGTAGGTGCGAATTTGAGGACGGGATGGAAGCGATATTTGCGTGCGAAGAGATGGTGTGTGCACGTTCGTTGAAGTCACGTCCGTCTAGTTTCCCGCAATTGCCAGGCGTCGACAAAAAGGGGCAACTGGTCTCCTAATCAACTCTCGTTCCAGGTTCACATGACCACTCCCACCACAGTAACTGAGAGTTAAAGAGGCTCCCTGCACCCAATAAAAGTTAAGGAATCCTATGTTTGCAAGAGGATACTGTGTCAAAGCGAAGTGGCAGGTGGTAGGTGTTAAAGGGACTGCACTCAAAATCGTGCATGCCGTTTAGGGGTAACGTGTAGCCCTTTTCCTTCAGGGTAACCTTTATAAGAGCGCCCTCAAATCGAGCCAGACATCCACATTAGACTTTGCTTAAACACAGATGATAGAGGTCGATACTCGGCGTTTGTTCTCTGAAGAATTTTCGTAAAAGCACCTGAGAGGACTTGACACCCGTGGATTCCCGCTAATCTTACAAATTTTGATACTACACGCAACCTTTCAACACCAAGCCTTAGTGCTAGTACGCTAAATTATTGTGAAATCTTCTTAGAGGGATATCACTTCCTGCTAAACATGCCGTTCCCCATAATCTTTGCCTTATCAAAGGTATTCTTCACCCCGCCCGTGAAGAAAGACGACCTTTGGGGCTTTATCTGTGGGCGCGGCTGGTCCCAGTCTGCCCCGCCGTACAGGTTATCCGCGTACTGTTGGTTCGAAGCGTCACCGTAGTATCCCTGATGCTGTTGCCAGTCGGGTTGCTGATAAGCCTGGCCGTGATACGCTTGCACTTGACTCTGGTGTTGTTGCGGTGGGGTCTGTTGCTGCGGCTGACCGTATGAGTCGGGATTGTACGGGGCGAATGTAGTTTGCTGAGTGGGATATTGGCTCGTTGGTACCTGGTATTGAGTTGTGCCCCCATAGTTCGAGCCGTCATACTTTTGATACTGCGCCGTGGATATTGACGACTGGCTTTGCTTGTACGAATGGGTATTTGGGTAAGAAGTGGAGGATTGAGGGGGTACAGATTGACCTTGTGCGTTTTGAAACTGTTGGCTGTGATAGGAAGACGTTCCTTGCGGTTGAGATGTGGTTCCTTCATCCGGTCGGTATGCCATTATATTTTGGCTGTAACTATTAGTCGCTTGGGTTGCCTGAAACCGTCCAGTAGATGATTCGGACGGTTTTGGTGAGGGCGTTTGGTTGTATTGAACCCGACCGTCATAAGAAGTGCCTGGTGCGGGCTTCCTCTTGACATACCCTTGAGTGGGAAGTTCGACTGGCTCGGAAACAGGTACACTCTGGTCGGAGGTCACTTGCTGGGACCATTGCCCAACATTCGCGCCCTGAAGATGCTCTTCCTCGGCTTGCCCATCGGCCTGGTAAGCTTCTCTGCCTCCTTGCCCGCTAGGCTGGTAATTCAATTGGCCAGATTCGGTGGGTGCTTCAGTTGGGGACTTGTTTGTGAACTCATCCCATAACGCTGCCTGATTAGCTAGAGCGGATTTGAGCTGTTCAGACATTTGGCTGAAAGCAGAGTGTTCATCGAAAGTATTAACTTTCTGGAAAAGGTTTTCTGCTGAGAGACGGTTGATGGCGGGCGTTTCATCGTCTTCGATGATAGAATGTTCCGTGTCGTCCTGATCTGAGGCATCAGATGCTTCATCGGCGTGCTCACTGCCTTCTTCACCTGCGACATCATTGGACGGGGTCTCAGCCCGTTCTATGTCCTTCGGAGTTTCCTGAGGCTCATCGTCATAGCTGAGTGCTTGCTGTTTGTTGGACGCACCCCGGACAACGCTGGTGACGACAGTGTTGCCGGAATCCATCGAAGTTTTGAGAGCACCCAACAAAACCGAGACACGATCGACAAGAACTCTTAGACACTCGTCGTTCTCATTCTCCAGCGCTGCCTGCAGAGCATTCCTGCCATTCTTGTTGGAGTGCATAATGTCAGCACCACTATCGAGTAAGAATGAAACGGCTTCTTCATCACCCCTAGATACGGCTACAATAAGGGCGGTATCTCCATCATTGTCAGGAAGATTGATGTCAGCACCGGCATCAAGTAGTAGCTGTAGCGAGGATTGGGGCATATAGGCGGCAGCGCTGATTAGCGGCGTAGCCGAGGGATCCGTACCGCTGACTACGTCTATTTTCGCTTTCGCCTTGACCAAAAGCTCTAGAATGTCCTGTTCCGCCCGCATTGCCGCCGCAAGGAGCGGGGGTGCGTCGGATCCTCCCCCAAGGTTGGGATCCGCATTGTGTTCGAGAAGCAGGGAAACTATATCCGTCTTACCCGCTTCGCAAGCTCCTTGAAGCGCAGTCCCAGCTTCGAATTTCTCGTTCTTGGTGAAGGCATTCACATCGGCACCGCGCTTTAGGAGTTCCACAACGACATCATAGTGACCTTCGGCGGCGGCTGTCTGAATTGCCCATCCCTCGGGTGCGTTAACGTCGGCTCCAGCGTCTAGGAGCATTTGGATAATATTCATCGTACCATCGTATGCCGCGGCGGTAAGCGCGTTGCCATATCTTTGACTCTGTCAGCTTTCCAGACTATATAAATTTTTTTTGGGTAGTTGGCCACTTACTCTACGCCAATAGCATTAGGGTCGGCTCCAAATTTCTCCAAAAGCACTTTCACCGTAGATTCTTTTTCTCTATCGGTGGCATCGTATAGAGACTCGTTGAGCTTCTCGCGGCTGATTGACCCGCCGGTATACTGCCAGATTGTTTCAAGGAGTTGATCTTGAGATTCGGTGCCTGTAGCCGCTTTGTAGAAGAGGTCATCGCAGTTAAGCCCAGCACGTTTCTCCATGAGAATGGTGACGATGTCCCAGTTCAATTCCTCCGCGGCTGCATCGAGGGCTTTTTGAAAGTATTCTTGGGTGTGTTCAAAGTCAAGCAATCGGTTGAAAACTTCAATTCGGCCTGCCTCCGCAGCCTTGACAAAGGCCTTGCTGTACTCTTCAGCAGGCAATTTATCCGCATATTTTTCAATTAGGTACTCGAACATGGAGATATCGGACAGCAAAGCGGCGAGTGCTAGAGGTGCATCGACGTCGTCTTGGTTGAAAGTCAACGAGACGCCGCGTTCAACAAGTAGCTCGACACAGGCTCTGTTTCCCGAAGATATCGCCGCGTTTACTACGGGACCAATGTCAACAGCTGTCGCATTAGCATTTGCTCCTCGTAATAGCAGTTTCTTCATCACTTCAACATGGCCTCCGAAAGCAGCCATGTGTAAAGGCGTCTGTTCGTGTATTTCTTCTGCGTCGTCGATCACGGCTCCCCTATCAAGCAACTCTTCAACGATCTTTGGACGACCAAACCAGGCCGCAAAATGCAACTAGATGCGGGTAGAGGTTAATAGGTATCCTCAGTATAAATGTTCGTCTGTCCTTACTGGTGTGTTAATCAACGAGTCACGTATTTTGATCTGATCCTGGTAGCCATTTCTGATCAGTGCCGCAACAAGTTCCCTGAAGCCGACGGCAGATGCAATATCTGCGGTCTCATGAGTCAGCAATTGTCATCTATAGAAGGGTATGCCAATCAAGATGCAAGTCTTCGGAACGACTTAAATTGCGAAAGGGGGGTATTGTGTACGATAAAAGAACATACGTAAACCTGTCAACGTCTTGTAGTCAAAGCCATCAAAACTACTGGTCATACGGCAATACTCCACCAGCCAGCGATGACGTATAATTGAGTCAGGATTCCAGAAGGATTCCTCCACGCTCAAATCTTCAGCGATCTCACGCGTAGCTTTACTGGCGTGACGAAGCCAATACTTAACCGTATAAGGAACTATAAAAGTGAAATTAGCGAGTACTCGTAGGAGCCAATATTAGGATTCAAGATTGACTTACGAGCTTTGTCGCGGAGGATATCGGCTTCGGGATCCTCCTCCTCGTCCTCTTCTTCGCTATCCCATTCGCTCTCACTCACATCCTCATCTTCATCCTCCTCTTCGTCATCATCATCATTGGCATTTTCTTCGTGTTCACTTGCTTCTTCCTGGCCGTCGTCTTTTTCTTGGACTTCTCCTTCGGCCTCAGCTGGTTTCTCCTCTACGGGGAAGTCAAAACTCTCCTTCACATGTGAAAATGACCGAAGCGCAAGGACACCGTGTTGCCATTTCTTCTCCTCTTCAGACATTCCGAGGAGTTGTTTCGAATTCTCGAGGAGATGTGTCTTAACCACAACGTTCATGAAGCTTATCGTATTGCTTGCCCGCTTCATAACAAGGAGGGGCTTGCACTTTTCGACGAATCTACGGAGGTCTGCTCTGTCCTCTTCGTTCGAACAGAGTCCAGCAAGAACGCCCAACTCAGCCTCCGTAGCGTCTTCGTAAGTAAGAACAAGGGCTCGGAGCATCTCCTTGATTTTCTCGACATCGGCCTCATTGGCCTTGAAAATTTGAAGCCACGCGTTGTTCAGCAGCGTTGTTAAATCTTGAGGCATTCTCTCGAGCACTCGGCGCACTTTGAGATCGTTCTCGGCTTGGGGAAGCTCCTGAAGTTGAACGCATGTAATATCGATCCATTGTGTGTTTTGTGCTCTTTTGCCGATAAGACTGCTTGCAAAATACGCAAGCGCCTTATTATAATTTTTCTCTCTTTCGAGAGTGGCAACCCGCTCCTTGGCGCGTTTTCGCAGCGCCATCTGGACCTGGTCACCATATTTGTCGTCTTCGAGGTCAACGAGCCGAACACCCTCAACTTTGAGTGCCTCTCCGATGTTGTGCGCTTCACGACTCGTGATCATCCATCTCGTGCGAACCCGCTTCGTGTTTGTGCTATTCAGGGTGCTCTGGAGTTCAGCGTTAAGGTACTTCATCAATTTGATGGTAGAGTCAGAATCTTCGGGAAGCACATGAAGGTTGTTTAAAACAAATATGACCTTACTGCCGATGAATTCGTCTGTAAGCATATCCTGGAGAGTCTGCCACAGGTTCTCTACAGTCACCTGGGCTTGTGACTTGTTTCCTTCGCCCTTCTTCTTAGCGAATGTCTTCGCATAAGAGGCTAGCGTCTCCTGTTGGTCAATCAACTGCGTAACAAGGCTCTTGAGAAGGTCCTCGGCCGTAGAATAGTCCCCTGTTGAATCGCAGAAGAAATATGCAAGCAGGATGGAACCTTGATCTGTGTCCATCTCCTTAATCTTATCAATCTCATCGACGGCTGCCAAAGACGCGCTGGTCTTTCCTCTCCCTTCTGGGCCCCGAATCCATAAGCAATCTGCAACCCGGGAGATGGGACTCTCATCGCTTGTTTCAGGATCATATAACCATTCTTTATACTCTGCTTCATTCGTGATCCAAGAGGACGGTGCAAAAACTTGGGCTAGAGCCTTGCGCTTCTTGTAAACAGGGGCACTGTCCAAGGCTTCATTGATACTATTAATCATCGATCGATCGATGTCGCGGACTGAATTCAGACGATTCTTGACTGCCAACTGCGCACCATGTATTATTCTCTTCAAAGGATCTTTGACGAATTGATTCCATTGGTCGTCTTTGGGTCCATCGAACTTTACGAGACCCCGATGATTTCTGGCGAGACCCTGTTCCTCGACGCCCTGGAGCGTCGCAGAGTCACGACTGACAAATTCGGCGTATGATTTAGGGATTGCAAGTTTGCTCAAACCGAAGAGGCTGGGGAGGCCAGCCATTTTCGAGAAATCTGTCGGCTGCTCTTCATAAAAGCAGAGTAAATCAATCTTAGGGCTCAACTTCCCAACCAGACGCATGAATTCGTGCACCAGTTCACGAAGTCCTTCATCCTCAGGCCTCATCAAGTCCAGTAACTTGGAAGATGAAGCGGAGCCAATCTTCTCGGCGCAATATGCGTACATAGCGGCTGCAGAAGCAACAGGTGCTCCACCAAATGGTGTTCCGAAGAAGATAGCAGCCGCGATAGCTTCAAACATGACAGGAAATTTATCTCGTCGAGAGTCTGCGATGGTTATTGCTTTCGCAATCACGAGACCGCCCATACTATGGCCAATGAAAACGATTGGACGCCGTTGTACGCGACCCTAGACGTTTTCGGATTAGCATATAAACACATAAGTAGACCCTACAGGAACTGCGCACTTCTCTCTTACTCCTTAATCCATTAAGTAATGTCATGGCAATGTTGCTCATGAATTGCTTGACCTTGAGAGAACCAGTCCATGCTGATTCATACATGTAGAGCAAAATGCGAGCGCGTGGGAAGTCTCTCACTAGCCCGTCTGTAGTCCAGTTGAAGCCGGTGCTCTCGGACATCCAACTCTCCTCCGGATGAGCACCCAGACCGGGCACGAAGACGATACTAGAAAGTAATTAAAATTAGAGTGCTTGTTAGTCCAACTTCATGGTTCGACTTACTCGATTTCCGGCACGACATTAGGCTTATCAAGGGGATAAAGCTCTTTGATTCCTTGTTGGACAATATCATAGTCCTTCTTCCTTTTCGCGGGTCCCTGGGCTGCTCTCCGCGTCGCGGAACGCTGCAGAGACATGGTGACACGACTTCAGAATCGGCACTACAGAAGCAGACGATTCAACGCCGTCAAATCGACACCACCCCGCCATGGTGCAACACATCGCAAGTTATATGCCAAGGTGATGACAACCTAAGCGATTAAGTGGCCAAGACTAACGAAACGGACCCCAAATCCTTAAGTCCTTCCGGACCGGGCAAGATGAAGAAGTACATGACGAACGAATGAGACGGGAGAATATGGTTCCATCAGGATCCATTCTGTGTGCGGCTGATTGTTTCGTTGCTAATCTTACGACAACGTACAGCCCATCAGCACTAGACCGCTAAAGGATCATTTAAGCCCTGTCGGGCTCGTCTAGTCTCTCCCCAGTGGTAGGATAGCGCGGATGCTCGAAATTTCGTCGATGCTACGTGGCTGATTAATTCGATGACATATCAGGCCCGGCTACCGAGGCTTGCTAGAATATTTAATTACCTAGATTATAAAAACACGAAACCCTTCATGGGTAGGGCTGCATGTCAGCTTACGAGACTCGTCCCCGGATGTCAGAAGACAAACGAAGCCTGAGGCTCTAGCATAGGGTTGGAAGAACAATAGAAGGTCATATTAAGGTCGAATCCGGTGGAGATCCCCGGGTTTGGAGCCCAAGCGCTGAAGCCAGGATTACAACCGATGGATATTATTAGTAACCACAACAATCCACTGAATGGGTACCTGACCTACCTGAATACAGTTATTCGAGTCCCCCGCCCAGCTAGTTCGGATTGGATGCTCGAATGGAGCTGAAGAAGTGCATTTCATATACAGTAGCGTTATATATATAATACCTAGGTAGGTACCTAATGTATGTGAGCGAGCGAAATCCCATAATAGCAGACTACAAGCCTATGCCATGAAAAAAAGCCGAATGGGCTGATGCCTCTGTGACCGTTTCAACGAAGTCTAAATCCTCGACAGCAGGGTTTGTAATTGATTAATCGTCAACGATGGATGCGATGTCTCTTCCTTTCACGACTCGAGTGCTTAAGTCGCAAGAAGAGCATCACACAGCGGGCCAGAGAACGGATTTCACTGCGCTATTCCCGGCTTCGTATCGCACAAAGCATGATGATATTATGATCCCTCAACCTAGCCCGGAGTTCCTCGCGCGGGAGCTTCTCGTTGAGAGGCTGAACAATATTCAGGATTGGCTCTGGATATGTGGTCGCCCAATGCCGCCCCGCGGATTGCGGTATGTACCTCTCTTATAGTGAACCTACCAGGACTTGAATTTCCTGATGTTGCTAGTCCTTTATTCAGTGCGCATACTAATCGGCGCGCAGTGAGTATTAACACTTGTTTAAACCAGAGCATCCATAGAAACTCCTTCGAAAAGTGAGACCTAAAGAGGCGTTCAGAGAAACTAACTGTTAGTAGACCACCAAGTGCTTAACTCACGAGATATCGCCATCACCGAGGATCCGGAACTCCATCTCGTATGGTCGAAAAATCGCATTTTTCTGAAGCCTATTCCATTGTATCTCCTCGAACCGGATTTCTGGACTGCTCACATTAACCATAATCGCAAACTAGCCGACTGCGCGCGGGGTTTCCTCTTCTCATACACCGCACTCATCGCGTACCAGAGCGACTTTAGCATAGCGAAAGAGAAAGGGCTACTTCCTTCGCAAGTCACTTGGGAGGCCTGGAAAGATCTTGCCAAAGAGATCCTACAGAACCACTGCTATGCGGCAGTCAACCCTAGGTACTGGTACGGCGAGCTCCGTCTAAGCCGGCTGAATAAAGTGTATCGGCTGCGAAAGGGTTATGTGCTGCGCGGATACTCTAGAGTTGGGTCCTACGCTGTCTATGCCGACCTAATACGCGATAACTTTGCTAGCCTGGCGACGATACTAGGGTACGTGGTCATCGTGTTGACAGCGATGCAAGTGGGCCTTGGGGTAGAAAGACTGCAATCGGATGAGGCATTCCAGAACGCAAGCTATGGTTTCACGGTGTTTTCGATCATTGCACCGCTGATAGCCAGCGTCGGCATCGCTTTGGTGGTTGTAGTCATGTTTGTTAGCAACTGGATTGTCACCAAGGATTATGAAGGGAAGAGATTCCGCGAGATGGGTGTTGAGCCCTTTTGGAGGAGAGAATTAGTACGGTCATCGATCCAGGTTCATGGAAAGGAACGACGGTCCCATACTTAAATCCACTAATATATTAGCAGTGCAGACCACTTAAGGTTTCGCGTGCAGTTATGCTTTAGGTGCCTGGGCGCCGCCCGCGCGATAGTGCAACCGCTAAGCGGGGTCTATCCACACCTGATCCGTTAGATTTAGAGGGATCGAACGCTCCATTTACATCTAGTATCACATACTGTATGCCTAAATCAAGTATCTCCATACTTTTGAATGCCCACATACTTATGACAGTGGACGTTTGTTTTTTTCCAGTTTTATTATAAATGTTTGCATCAAACATGTTAAACTTATCTAATGTCGAAGCATCAACAGAGCTAACACCTTGTCATTACTGTGCAGCGATCGTGCCGGACCGCAGTAAGCTTAACGATAGTGGTGACATCCATACGGAATACGAGCGCATAGATCTATATCCAGAGTTCCCAGATCTTCGTGCGTCCGCCGATGCCGGTTGTCATCTCTGCCATTTTATACAACATGAGGTCTCTTCTGAGGCTTTCATGGCCGTAGAATTTGGTAAAGTGCCCGCATCTTGGGCATCGCCAAACCCCTCGTGGGACCGGCGAGTAAAAATTAACGTCAGCTTCAGCTTCCTTCCATTCAACCCCGTCTCTCCAGACGATAACTTTCGTTACCACCTTGAAGGATCCCCGCCTCAGTATAACGGAGTCGCGACCTCAATGTGGGTTAGGTACAAGCCCGTTGTTGCCCCCCTCCGCGGTAAAAACGACGTTGAGTGGAATGGATCTAACGTTGAGTTCTCCATTTTTGACTCTCCAGGTGTGTTAACCGCAACTGTCCAATCCTGGGACATATCTTACAAACCTAACCTGGGTACTTACCTACTTACATTTTGATATCACCAAGATTTATTAGCTACTACGCCAGAGAAAAAGAGAAAGCTCCCTAGCGCGTCATGTCTATCCGATGAAAACGTCGAGATGATGCGGCGCTGGATTGATGACTGCAAATTCAACCATAAGGAATGTTTGGGGTCTTCCGATCCGTGGGTCCCCACTAGACTCCTAAAGATCATCAACAGTGACGGCGATATCAATCTTCGTCTCGTGGAGACCGCCGATCCGCTCATACGTAGAGACGGTCCGTTTGCCGCCTTGAGCCACATGTGGGGTGATATAAACATGAATCTTCCTCTCCGAACCGTGAACACCAACTATGGACAAATGAAGAAACTAATACCAGCCAAAAGCCTACCACGAAACTTCTCAGACGCGGCCCTCGTATGTGCACGTCTAGGTATTCGTTATATCTGGATCGATTCGCTATGTATTATCCAAGATTCTGTAGAAGACTGGAGACATGAATCCGCCCTTATGCATCTCGTGTACCGGAACGCGGAAGTCACTATAGTAGCTACATCGGCAACGTCTAGCCATGATGGCTTCCTTCAGCGGAGTGTCGATACGATACCAGCTGTGAAGATCGCATACTCCATCGAGCACCCCGGCGCTCCCGGTGCGAATAAGCGGGTCGATCAATACATGATCGTATGTCGGGATGGGAACCCACAGGAGAGTTACCGCATGTTTGCTGTGAGCGGTTCCAAGTGGAATACCCGGGGCTGGACGATGCAGGAGCGAAGTTTGTCGACTCGGTCCATTCACTTCTGCCGGAATAGGATCTTCTACGAGTGCCGGAATTGTCTACGGTCTGAGGATAACGAGCCTCCTCAGGAGCAGGATTTGATCAATAGCATTCTCTGGCCCCGAGACACAACGGCTTCTTTTTCCGAACTGTACGAGCACTGGCAGCTCTTCCTGGCAGAGTACTGCCAGCGCAAACTGTCCGTTCCCACGGACAAGCTTCTGGCGGTACAGAGTGTTGCGGCGGAAATCACGGCGGTGACTGGGCGTGAATACATTCCGTACGCCGGAATGTGGCTGCATAATCTCAAAAGTGAGCTTCTTTGGCATATTTCTGCTTTCGGGAACATAAGTCGTCCTCCCCAGTGGCGGGCTCCGAGTTGGTCTTGGGCATCTATCGATGGTTACCTAGTCTTCTGGCAGCGTTCATTCAGGAACACCAGCTCCTCGCTCCCGGGGTCGCTTCTATGTAATCTCGGCAGGCATCCATTCGAAGTGTTGGGTACGGACGAGGACTATCCAGACCCCAGCTCCGAAACGCGGGGCTTCCTCAAAGTCCGGACTTTAACCAAGCGTATCAGTAAAATTCGCAGACTTGACAAGATCACGGACAAGAGGTCCTTTTTCCCTTATGACCTATTCCTGATTCCCCAGGGCCAGGATAGAGAAGGGAGGAACGAAGAAGTTTTCGCTCATGGAAAATTAGACGTCGACGGTGATGAAGGTTCCATCGAAAGTGGCGGCGGCTCACTTATGTACCTGCATATAGACGGAGAGACGCGTGTTACCGGTTTGATCTTACAGAAGGTCCATAAGGATGTAGATAATAAGGTAACCAGCACGGAAGTGTGGAGGAGACTTGGGATCGCAACTCTGTTCGTAGACAGGGCGCAGCCGGCAATCAACGAAACGGCCTTCTCAGACCACGACCTGCCACAGACGATCACGCTCATCTAAGCTCTCAGTAATTATCTTACATCTATTCCAAATGTGTAAATTTTTAAGTTCCTCGGTACTTCTAGGTGGAGGGATCCTGTAATTCACCACGGATCCTCTCCAGGGTTGTGAACTTATATCAAATTCCAAATTTACTATCTACACTCGAAAATGAAGATTAGATATCGAAACAACTCATTATATTCAGTAAACTGAGATGGATCTTGAGGTTTTCCCTGTAATATTTGATTTTAATGAAATATACATGTATTCATTCCATTCATTTCATAAAGACACCGAGACTTTTCCGAGTATGCATATTCGTGCAACCACAAAGCAGAGGACGGCAGCGTCAAATCCTACCACCTTAGAAGCGAGTAAACGGAAGCCTACTAGATGTCAGTAATAGGTCGACGAGAGACGTCATTCATCAGGTAAAATGAACTTACCATTTTCCTCGAAGGGTGATGTTGACCCAACTAAGAGGAAGTCATATGTTAGTTTCCAAGAACACAGCTCACGTTGAGGGATTCAACTCACGTAACCCCATCACCATCAACCTCCTTCTCAACCTTAGACGAGAACGCAATAGCGCTCATAATCCCGTCGCCAAATTTCTCATTTATCACAGCCTTAAAAGCATACCCGTAGTTCTGCACGACCTCGTACAGCCTGTAGATAAGCGGCTCCACCGGCGGCATGGGTCCCGCGTGGCCGCGGTTAGGGAAACTTGTGGCTGCCTCTAGGGTGTTGATAGGGATCTTGAGTATGCTCGACAGCTTCTCGACATCTTCGGCTGATGCCTGAGCTTGCCCGTAGAAGATGGCGGCGACGGCGACTTCGCTGCGACCTAGCTCCTTGGCGATTTCCTCGAAGGTGAGCCCTTGGCTGGTCTTGGCGGCGAATAATATCTGTGAATATGACGGGAGTTTGTCGACGATTGCCGTCTTAGGCACAAGTTAGCATTGCTGTATATGTATGTGGGAATTGATGAGTATGAGTACTAACATCGAGGGCGGCGAGCTGAGACTGGGGGGCCATCTTTGCGGTCGGTTCCTAGTGCTTCTTGATGAGCTTACAATGCAATGCAATACAGTCGAACAGCAAGAGCTTCGAAGACGGGTTAATTACTTAGGTATTTATACTCGAGCAGATGAGGAGTTTACAGTAGCTGAGTGAGACCGGATACGTAATGAATTGCACACTTCCATCTAAACGAACCCCGCGCAAAAGCTCTAGCACTAGACGCCATCTTTGTCTATCAGTAGCTCCGCACGGGGATAAGCCGGAATCTCGGCGTCTCATACCATGGACGAAATCCCAACATCCCGCTCATAGTAAATACGCCGACCCGGAATTCCCGACCGCAACCCGCAACTCAAACGCCGTCGAGCTTATTGCCATGTTCAATCGGAGCCGGGATGGGTTGGCTGGGGGCTGACTAAGGCCGAGGAAAAGCGAATTCTCGTCATTGTCTACCAGAGGGAATATCATTCACCGATCTGCCATGATCAATTGCCATATGGAAATATACGCCTTAAAGAGCTTTATTACCGCCAAGTGACGAAGAACATTCAGTTATCAATGGGTAATTATTGATGTTCTTCCTCTCGTGCGCCGAATAGACCGGATTTTGATTAAAACGATCCTCGTAGGTCTGTATAAGGTAGCGCTTCAGCTTCCGGATAGAGGTATACTAGCAGCTAAGGCACTCTAGTTTCTGAATCATTCTAATTAAGAAGTAAAATATGCTATTATTACCATTTTAGAGACTCTACTACATTGTCTTTGTCGTCGGTACCTCTAGATTATGAGTCTCTAAACAAAGCATAGCCGTGCAGTTGGAAGTCTTTGTCTCGACCGAAAGCATCTACGCCCTACACTTATACTTGTTTAGCATCACTGGGAAATACTGGCTTCGTATATAATATAATTATGTTAATAATTATTCATGCTTGCTCCTCGTGCATGTTGTATCTCGGTAATCGAATTCATATGCTCTCCGTAAGTCACATCGTGTTATCCCCAGCGTTGAGAAAGATATCATGACTACGCCGTACCGTGAGTTTATCCCCCTATTCTATTTATAGCGAGTCATACTAATCATTAATCCCGACCTCATCAGTTCGAGGATTTGTGCGATACAGGCAGCCAGAAGTAAACGAAGTATTCATCGCTGCAAGACAAGCGTATCGCTATGCAACGGATTTCTTCCACCAAAATACGAGATCTATACAATACCGTAGGGTTCTAGGATTTGGCAGCTCTGGACTAGTAGCACTTTTCTCAGAATTAAATAGAGCTGGGCAACGTATACGAAATCTGGCAGTGAAGGCACCGGTAGATGAAAATGACCCGTATTTCCGTGTGGAAATACAGTGGATGACGGTAAGTAGTATGATCGCCTAGATAGATAGGTATCTAGTTAAACAGGTCAATGTGCCCAGGTATACAGTAGTTAACATGTAGGAATAGGAAACTTTTAATACCGCCGAACATTTTGTCCAACCTATTTATTTCGACGAGCATCTAGATAGTAGTCTCTACAATGATCCCTACCAAGAGAATGATTCAGCCGCCTTGTTGGTAATGGAATACTTTGAGAGATGTGAGCTAATGGAGCTCTTGGTGCGTATGAATGAGACGGTTAGAGAGAACCTTACGGTCCCAGATAAGGAAAAGAAACTAGAATTTATACCAAGTCGAGTTTTATGGAGATTATTCTTATGCCGTGAGTATGATATACCCAAGGTTTGACCTTTGTTAATGAAGTAGAAGTAGTTGCTAACTTATTGCCCAGTTGCTAGAGCTTGTGTCGGAATGGCTTACCCGCCACCGCAGTATCACGATATGCCGGATACATATAGAGAAGTTATTATACCCGGGGATGAACCTAGGTCGATCATTCATTTTGATTTACATCCTTTCAATGGTATTATCTTGGATACAAATGTGTATATTCTCGTACTAACTTATTTCAGTGTTCATGGATAACCCATATGATACGATCGGGGATGTCCCGGAGCATGGCTACGTCCCGCGGTTTAAGGTACTTAACTTTGAGCATAACCCCATAGGTTCCGTCCGGTCCATGCTAATATTGATTTTAGTTAGGTGACCTGGGGCTCATGACAGAATGGGATGATGGTGTAAGTCTTAAGCCGATTCTACGTTTTGTCCCATCTCATTTCGTCCAAGAGTCACATAGATTAATAACTAATATATCACAAAATGATAGTGGGAAGACGATGTGTAAGGTACCCATCCAGTAACTAATACGCCGATATATTTCTAATATCCCGCTTTAGGAAGTTCGCTCAAACTAATGTTGGAAAGCCTGGATATCAAGCCCCCGTATGTAACATGCCTAGAATGTGCAAAGAAGAAAAGGAATGCTAAGTATCAAATAGGAGCAACGTGACCGACTGAAGGCAGTGCAGCCCGGCGCATTTGGACCGCATACCAACATATGGGGCGTAGGACTAGTATGTATCTCATTTATTATCGTTTAAAAAACCCAGGCTACCATCAAGACAACGAAAATGACGCAGCTCACATTACTGAATTAATACTGACTTCGAGAGCAGCTCATGTTTAACGCCTTAACCCTTTACTTCACGGACGACGACCAGTGGCAACCACAAATCTGCCGCATAACGACGCCAGATGGCACGGCCAAAGATCTAAACACTTGGGCTCCGTTCTTGGTCGGCAACCAAGTATACGACGAATTCAGGGCTTATCCCATCGAGCTACGCACTCTGATAGCCCGCTGCATGGCCGATGATGCCGGGGATCGGCCATCCCTGGAGGAACTTCTTGACACTATCAATCAGAACATCGCGCAAGGCGACGAGAGAGCAAATGAAGCTCAAAGGAATTGGGAAGAGCAGAAGAGATTGGATCCTAGTAAAGAGAAGCCTGCGGTGGATGTTAAAAGACCACCGACTGTCGAGGATAACGATCTCTTGGTTAGATTCTTCCGGGAATATTTCCGTGAACTGCCCGTGAGAGAAGACCCTTACAAGGACTTGTGGGATGGTGATGACTAGAGTGGGTAATTGAGCGCCACTTCATTGCTGGCTGACGGGTTTAATTGAGGCCTCATGGCAATGAGGAATTTATTCCCCTCATTATTAGACGATAGATTTGTTAGTAACCATGTAATATACGCTTTGAAGTAGATGAATGATTACGGATATAGATAGCGAAGTTTGAAATTGAAGTATTGGGCATCATCTTATGCGGGTCGGGTTTAAGCTCTACAACTAGCCGGAGTTAAGAAGGGTAGCTGCGTAAATCTACGGTAATCGATGATCTCAGATAACTGCGGGGCATTAGTAAGACCCCAAGATTCTGAGACAAGGAAGGTATAGGTACCTAGGTACCTAACCTGACCTTGCCTTAATCATACTATGGAAATGCTAAATTCGGGTATATTTACATATCGTTTAAGGTATATGCGGAGTTGTTCACTATATAATGGCATATATATAGTAACTTATAGGATTATTATAATGTTGAGGAATAATTCAATGAAATAAATATATGGTTTTTTTGTATAGATGATGCGGGTGCCTTAATCATACCGTATAGCCCGTCTGCATGGGACGTGCACGTGCCTTAATAACTTTAAAGGGGAAGGAAGCTATTTGTGCCACCCTTAAAAAAACAATATCATTACCACCTCTTATCCTCTCACTATTGACGCAATGATAATTTCGAGATAAATATCTGAGTGGCGTTTAACGTTTTACAATAAACATTCCGAAGTAAGAAATTGCGGACAGCCATAAATAAGGGGATATCTCTGTGGTTAGATACTTACTGAATTGAGTATCTCTCCATTTTATTAACCTCGACTATGATCGGGGACGTCAATGGCGATATGAATCCGTCGCAAGGCGCGAATGAAGATCCGTGCGGTGACCATCGTTCGACCTCGAGCGACGACGCAGTCGAGGTATGTCTCAGAGCATCTTTATTTAAACGTTTAATAATGAGTGCATCATTCTAAACTTGCATTTTCTTCTTGAATAGGTCACATTTGATGATGGGAACCCATATCGGCGGAAAAGCTCCATGGTTGAGGCAAGTCCTCCGGTAAAGCGATCCGATACTCCATGTTTAGTTCACCAGTTTCTTGAGGCCCATAGGTATGATAAACTTAAAAAGCCTCATCGGGAACATGATGACCGTAGACACGAGGACATCGCGAGCGAGGTTGGCCTGCATGACTATGTCGAGCCCAAGGGCAAGGCTGTTAGTCTAAAAGGTAACTATGCGGAGACAACCGACGGAGAGAGTGATGTCAGCGCGGGCGAAGGGGGAATTGATCAAAAGACGTGGAGAAAGGCTGTTAAAAGCGGCAGACCTGACCATGAGGGCATCAACAGCCGACTGCTCACCAAAAAGCAATTATCCGATATGGCCTGGGGAGTGCGGGAGCTTAGCCGGAGATTAGGAAGCATGCGGCTGAAATTCAAAGCCAGGCGGATATTCCTCTTAACGAAGATATATGACCGCGACCTAATACCAAAGACGAGAGAAGTAGCAAAGTGGCTGCTTAGTAGTGAACGGGATGTTCGGTACACTGTCTACGTGGAAGAGAGCTTGAAAACTAGCACAGAATTCGACGCGCCTGGGTTGCTGGAAGAACTCCACAAAGAATACATCCTCAACAAGCAGGCATCCAGCGTCGAACCAAGAAGCCTCTTGGAATGCCGATTGCGCTACTGGTCCGAGAAGATGTGCCGCAAGCAGCCACACAAATTCGACTTCGTAATTACCCTTGGAGGCGATGGAACAGTCCTATTCGCTAGCTGGTTATTTCAGAGGATAGTACCCCCTGTACTCAGCTTTTCGTTAGGAAGCCTCGGGTTTCTTACCAAGTTCGACTTTGCCGACTACCAAGACATTCTCTCCACGGCATTTAAAGAGGGGGTGACCGTTAGTCTGCGCCTGCGGTTCGAAGGAACGGTCATGAGGAGCCAGAAGAAACCGAATCAACTATCACATAACGAGTATGTGGATGAGAAGGGAGTTCTTTGCAAAAGAGATCTGATAGAGGAACTTATCGGCGAGGAGCGCGACGACGAACATACTCATAGGCCAGAGGGCACCTTTGAGGTTCTCAACGAGATTGTTGTAGATAGGGGGCCGAATCCAAGTAAGTCTTTCACCAGAAATATCATTTGTAGCCCAACCAATGGGACTGAACTAAACACGAGTAGCAATGTCCAACACCGAAATATTCGGCGACGACGAACATTTTACATCCGTGCTTGCAGACGGCGTATGCGTGTCAACGCCCACAGGCTCAACAGCCTACAACCTAGCCGCAGGCGGCTCCTTATGCCACCCGGAAAACCCGGTGATGCTCGTCACCGCGATATGCGCGCACACGCTCTCCTTCCGGCCCATCATCCTGCCCGACACGATCGTGTTGCGCATCGGGGTCCCGTACGACGCGCGCAACAATAGCTGGGCCAGCTTCGACGGCCGCGAGCGCATCGAGCTTGAACCGGGTGACTACGTGACTATCAGCGCCAGTAGGTTCCCGTTTGCCAGTGTGCAGCCCCCGGGACGGCGCAGCGAGGACTGGGTTAGGAGCATCCGCGCCAAGCTCGGCTGGAACACGAGGGAGAAGCAGAAGAATGACGGATACCGCCACTGGACCAAATAGACGGGGCTTTCCGGGGAAAGAAAAGGGGCTGCGTAAGAAGTTGGTCTGGGGTTCAAAAAAAGAGACTAGGGGTCTTTTAGAAGGGGATCTAGGATAGTTTGGCTTCTGGATCTGAATCTGGATAGAGATTTAAGAGAATGTTGGGGCATCTAATTACATCGGCATTGGCTCTTGATGGCCGAAGTAGATGGACGCTTATGTCTTAACACATAGCCGGGAGACTAGAGAATCAATAGTCCTAATTATGAGAGGTTACGAGTGAAAAGTCGAGAATTCTGGTGATTTAGATACCCAAATGTCTGCATTGACGCGCTGCCAGGAAAATGCTTGAAGCTAACATCTTAAGGGTCCGTGCGATGAACGCCACCCTTCGCTACTATGTACAATCCTCGTCGACAGTGACACTCTAAACTCTTCACTGATTCCCTTGAAAAGGATCAATCCTCATGAAGTACTGAATTGCATGATATGATATTAACATTCCTATAGAGATGAAGACCTACCGTATTGTTCCGCAGGAAGAATGTTTGACTTACTCCCCATACATCTACTGCCCCAGATACCCGCACGTGCCCACCTAATTTACTAAGAAGCTAAGACGTACCAGGTAGCCAAGGAGCAATCGATTTATCATGCAGTGTGGAGCCCGGTAGTTGTCGTTGCGTTGCAGCAAAGGAATGGATGAGGCTCTTGGCGATCTCTTTTTTCATCTTGGCGCTTGTCGCAGCATCCGGAGTGTTGAAACATCCGGTCGGTCATGGGTCTACGTATGCCTCTTCCAGATGTGGAAAATCGCGCATCGCATCGCATCGTGATTTGCGGTAGTTAGGTCTGGGGCGTCGCTGGGACTTATAGTATGTTTACAGTGAGGGAAGGGGGAAGTCTAGGATAGGTCATGGGGGAAGGCTGGGTATGTCTTATGGGTGATGCTGCTCACTCCTGCAGGATTCTAGTCTATCAGTTGTACTATCAGATGTGTGATTTCAAACCATGCCGGGCATTAGCAATACTGTACCAGTAAGGATGATAGGTACCTATATTCACAGTCTTCAGAAATGTGTATGTAGTTCTACTGTCACTGTTGTCAAAATGCATGCGCATGATCTTTTCGTCCAGTCTCGACCCGAGATAAACAGGCCGGTCGTTTTGAATTGTTTAGGTATACTACTGACTAACGTAGATTTTATAAGCCCAAGCAATCTTCCCCGTGCCAATGAGATCGTCTTTTTAAGAGCCGACTGTAGAACGGCAGTAGACAAGACGATATGGCGGTAAGAGAGATTACCGTAACCAAAGCCAGGTAAGAAATAAGCCGCACGTATACAGTAAATTGTCCCAACCATCAGTCCCTTGCCCCCAAAGACTCCCATATATGGTATCAAAAGTGATGAAGAAGAAGAAAATGCCATTGTACAAAAATAAATAGTGAGTACTAGGTAATAAGGTATTAAACGATGTTGCGCACCCGTTTTCTCTCTTACCCCTACGCCTCATCTATCGCGGCATCGTCATCATCTTCCGTCGTCTCGACAAACGTCATCGTGAAGCCTTGGCTGTCGTCGACGTTCAGGTTGATGGCGTCGATGACATCGGACGAAGAGCTTTGTCGCTTGGCTACTGCTGGGACCTTTGCGATGGGGAGGGACTCGACGGTGCGAGTTTCGATTTCACTAGATGTCTGGATAGCTTTCAGCAGGGCACTAGTTAGCATGCTATGCAGTGATAATATTAAAAATGGAGGTAGGTATTCGACTCACCGGCTGGGACACCACGCTTGACATACATGCGGGTGACCTTGGTTCGACGGCGGGGCTGTGCGGAAGATTCGTCACGCTTGGCGGCGGTAGCAGCAGCAGCAGCATTGCCGTTGCCGACAGAACCGCCCTTGTTGTCGACGATGATACCGACGCCAGCACCACCCTCGCCAGTACCAAGCTGGATTATTGGTCCCTTGGTCAAGGCAGCCTCAGCATAGGTGAGGGCACGGTCAAAGCCGGCCAGATCACGCTTAGCCTTGGGAGACTCGGAGTCACGAGGAGCAATCTCCTTGCCCATGCCTTGCAGGCCGGATATTTGAGAAGCCTGCTCCTGCAAGTTGGGATCTACGGTAGTAGCTGGAGTGGCGGATGCTGCGGGGACTTCAGCAGCGGCGCTAGGAGTCTCAGCGACCGCATTATTGGTAGTATCCGCAGCTTCGATGGGTGTAGCGTCCGCTTTGGCGTTGGCGTTGGCGTTGGTGTTGGCGCCGGCCGCAGGAACAACGGCGGCATTCTCAGCTCTACCTCCTGCCGTTCCGCTAGCAGCGCTGACTGCAGCACCCTCCAAAGCGTTCATCAAATTCGTTACATCTTGACCCCCTCCGAAAGAAATTTCACCATCACCGACCACCCTGTATATTGATTAGATGTCTTGTAGAAGTATATATCCATACATGTCTTATGCTTACAATGCTGGGGAGTAGGCGCCAAGGTTGATGTTCAAAGGAAGGGCGTTGACGCTGGCAAGGAAGCCGGCAACGGCAATCATTCGATAGCTAACCATCTTGGCTACTGTGTCTTAAGATATGCTCGTGGGACTCGTCTTGGCTATTGCTTGGAATATAAAATAAATAGTAATAGATATTACAGTAGTATAAAACGACCAGCGGCGACCAGCGGAAGAAGCAAACGACAGAATTAATCTGTTTCAAAGAAAAAATAGGGGAAGAGACCGGAAACGAAAAGTTGGGACGATGACTTGAGCACAGCTGAGTGATTCCAAAATTCCACATTTCAGGGCCAACGATGACCTTCATATACCTCGAAGGCTAACCCTCCCAGATAATCGGATATTTCCAGCCATCGAGTCGGGACCTCGTAAGCCAAGTGGCCAAGGCTGGTGAACGACATGGGATACCCATTCTCCTCCGGTGCCAAGGTGTTTCTCCTTCACCTTCTATGTTAAAAATATCTTCGAGCAAGGTGTTTGGTGTATCACATTGGCGGAGGGAAGAGATCTCTTCACTGGGGGAATCCAGTTGTCACCATTGGAGGCGGAGACCCAAACGACGTTATCAGTGCTTGAAACGCAGCTGGATGACCGGGGTAGGAAGAAACAAATCACGGAAGAAGCTGTGGCCGTACTAAGTACGTGACAACGAGGCTCTTGGCTGAACCTGCCAAGGGCCGTAGGTCTGTCAATGCGACAGCTCGGAGACCACTAAGAGGCAAAAGACGCATGTGTGAGATGAGTATCAATCCAGGGCGGATCAGTCAGTCTTGAGACCTGCCAAGCGACCAGGGTTACTTTCTCCCCACGCCCAATGCATGCCAATGCGCCCAGAACATACAAGCTTCGTAACCAAGCAATTCACTGATTCGCTCATCTTGTAGAATTTGCCGACGATCTAGATAACCCTGAAGACGCTTTGTCTTAATACTGGCGGCGACTAGTACTGCCAAGCCTGCGAAGACACTTGCAGTCAAGATTTCAGTATCATTAGCTCTAGCAGATTTGAAGGGCAGCAGCTGGTAGAACGCGGCTAGTGCCGTGAGAGATGGTTTCGAACGACGACTAGATGAGACTTGCCGACGTATTCGAGCAGGATTATTTTTCTGTTGTGTTTGTTGATACCCTCGAAAATACAATCCGGGAATTCAGGATGTGATCTGAGGATATACGGCCATACATAGAAATGCATACAATATCAATCATTGTAAGGTGCAGATCATACAAGCCGTACCCATTTCTAGGAATCCAACGCTTAGGCTATTGGGGCCTGTCAGCTGCCTCGTCTCAAACAAATAGGTTGTAGTGCCACAAGCCATCCACGTTCTGAGTTACTATGAATAGTAATGAAAGTTTGGATGAAAGGAAGATCATCGCAGAAGCGCGACCGAAGAACCAAGTTCAGGAGTTAGCCTGCGGGAAAAGAGATCTTTGGGAATCCGAAGCTTGATCCAAACCAAGACCATCGCCAAGTGAGTTCAATCGGGACACTGTCCATTCCGCATCGGGGCCGACGATGAAGCAAAGCCGAGATATAGTGCCGAACCAACACAGGAACAGAAACGTTTCCTTGCTTGGCCATCTTTAGCACATCTCCTTGTGGCTTGTCCTATTCTGTTTAGAGTTCGATAACTAATTCGTATCTAATATTTCCATGAATATTGACTTATTATAATCCAGTCATTATGGGACCAGTGAAGAAAACGGAGAAAACGATGGAGAATTACCACCGATTGAATGGAGAACACACCTGCCAAGTCCACTGCGGGGTAATTGGGGTAAAATTGGGACTTTAAGGTTATTCTACCGACAACCCCGATACTGTGCTCTGGACAGTATCTGCACAGTAGCTATCTCTCAATACCTATCTCTTCAGCGTTTACTCTTTAAGTGCTTTAATTAAACAGCCTAATCATATTTACTCTCTATACACGTAGATGTAGGCGAGGTTAACTTTGATATTTAATTTTTATGTTTGAACTTGAAGTTTAATTGAAGATGCCATTCAGCCTTGGTGAAGCGGCCGTGCTACGTAAGAGGCGCAGCAATTGGCCAACACTGATATCTGACTTGAATAAACGAGGTTACACGCGCAAGCAGCTAATCCTCCTCCCACTCGTTTGCCTAACCAACCTAAGCTTGCGTATCCCTCCTTCGGTGGCTGCCTATCGACAATAGAACGTAGCAGCGAGCCTTGTGGCTTTTCAATTGCTTTTTAGACTGAGACATCCAGATAGAACAGTCGTGTTCATTCAAATGACTTGCTGATTTGGTCTCTAACTTTCTTCGCACAAGCCATTGCTGAATACATCAAAACATGGCAACTCTAAAATCGTCTGCGTTGCCTCTTAACGAGAAGCAAGATGACGTCCTCAAATCGAGCGCTCAGGCACCATCGAGAAAACCAGGCTGGCGTTGGAGCGGTCGCTCTCTGATTGTAGTGTTCTTAATCATTATGTATGGGGGTGCAATCCTCAACTATTTCGGCTACGACCCCGTTCCCTACGTCTTTCATTATCTGGACTCGGTAGGCCGGGCGCTGTCGCGGTCACAGTCACAGCCACAGTCACAGGATCCCGAAGGATGGACTGAATGGTCAGACGTAAGCGCTCCAAAAGTCGCGGCCATCGCGAGAATATACCTACAGTAGGTAGTCAATGTTGACGAAGCTATCTTTTTGTGTTATAGATCACACCTAGCGAGAAACTCATCTGGCAGCCATGCTTCGCCATCTATGGCAGTAATTTCAAATGTGCTCGACTCACCGTGCCTATGGATTACCACCGGCCTCTGAACGAGTCAGCGGATAACCCAGAAGTGCACTTAGCCCTGGTCTTGATCCCTGGTATCAACCGTACCGAGAATCCGGCTTCCTACTCGGAATCACCCTTACTCATCAACCCGGGCGGCCCCGGCGGTAGTGGAGCGCTCTTCGCCCTGTCAGCTGGTCAGATGCTCCAGACGGCGGTTGGTAAGGATCGCGACGTCATCGGATTCGATCCACGAGGGGTTGGCGCTACCACGCCCAAGGCTGACTGCTTTGCGTCACCCGACGACCCTTTCGGGCTCGACGGACGCAATGTCGCCTATATGAACCGTCTGAGCTGGGTCACATCTGGCCATGATGTCGGCATTGTCAACTCCAGCAATGTCGCGCTCAGCAAGCTTGACACCAGGTCAAGAGCTCTGTCCAAACTTTGTAAGCTGGCTGACGAGGAGGAAGGTGACGACAGCATCTTCCGGTACTCCAATACGCCGAATGTAGCTAGGGATATGCTCTCCATCGTTGATGCTTGGGACGAGTGGAGATTGGACAGCAACGTCAAACCTGCCAAGTCCATGCAGAAGCCGGAGACTGTAGATGAACTCCAGGCCGATACCAAAATAGAATCCAAGGATAGCACCCAGGGAAAGCTTGTTTACTGGGGATTTTCCTATGGCACGCTTCTCGGGGCTACATTCGCCTCTATGTTTCCGGATAGAGTTGGTCGGGTCATCTTAGACGGCGTTGTCGATGCCGACCATTACGTCGACCGAGTAATGGCAGACGCCATTCTCGACACCGATGCGATATGGGAGAAGTTCTTCGTCTACTGTGCCGACGCAGGACCTCGTTGTGCCTTCTTCCAGCTTGGAGACAATCCCGAGAGTATCAAGAAACGCTATACTGATATTATGAGCTTGTTGGAGAAAAGGCCCGCAATCGTCATACCCAAGAACGCAGACATTCCCGTTTTAATAACAGCCAGCGACATCAAGATGATCATATTCTCGGCATTATATTCACCGATTCTTGTGTTTCCTTCCGTTGCTATACTTCTCAAAGCCATCGTAGATGATCAGCTAGAGAATCACGTTGCTAGCCCGGCGCCGACACTGCTTTGTCACAATTTGACCCTGCCTCTATGGCCAGATGACGCTCAGAAGGTAATCGGATGCAGCGACAAACGCTACAAGGTAGAGACTATCTATACTTCTTTAGAATTCTTGAGAAATCGACTCTAACATCAGGCAGCTCAACGACGATCTTGAAACCCTCCAGAAACGGTTCGAAGAGATGGCTTCCTATTCCTCATTTGCCGACGTTGTAAGTAACACCCCATCTCCGCGTGCAACAAGTTCTCTAGGTTAACCCCCTCAACCTAGTGGATGGGCGTTGGCTTCAACCTCGGCTGCAACGGCTGGGACATCGAAGCAAAAGACCCGCCAATGCGTTGGGACGACCATCCAATCCATAAACCAGAACCGATCGAGACCGACTTCCCGGTCTTGTTCCTGTCCAACCATCTCGACCCGGTTACGCCGCTGCACGCCGCTCTGAAAATGACGCGCAAGTTCTCGGGCGCGAGCATCATAGAGCAGAAGGCGGAGGGCCATTGCACAGTATCGTGCATGTCGCTGTGCACAATCGGCCACATTCGCGCGTACCTCGACAAGGGCATCGTGCCGCCAGCGCCGAAATACGACTCGGAAGACGAGGGCGAGTGGACGACTTGTGAGTGCAGTGAAAAGCCTTGGAAGTCGCTCAACGACTATGCTACGATTCCGGTCTCGAACGGCAGTGCTCAGGAAGAAGGGGATAGTGGTGTTTTAGAGGGCAAGACTGCCGAGGAGGTGGAGATCTTGACGGCTTATCGCGGCGTGCGAAATCGGTTTGCCGAGTTTATGGCGCGCCAGCAGCATTTCGAGTACCAGAATCCGCTTAAAGTTGCCGACTTGTACGGCTCATTGCTCAATGGCGATGGGCAACACACTTGCAGGCCATAGAGCCAATAAGCAAATTTGCGAGGTGATGGTGCTTGCCTTTGAAACGGGAATAAACGAGCGAGTGAGCGTCTCTTTGGTTGGTTTATACGGTATGAGATACTTTTACTCTAGCTTGCCCTGGGGTTCTCGCGGTTATATGACATGGGCATTGTACAAGGCACGGTGTATTGCGGTAGAGCAGCGAAAGGTCCTGGCTCTGCCCTATGGAGTAGTCTTGCGGTAGTTCAAGATCAGGTTCTGATGAATCCATTAAGCAAAGCGGTAGCTAGGTATTTCTCATTTACTATGTTTCTCGGATAAGAGTCTTTCCCCATGTTTTATGTAATAAAAGCTGGGAGAGACATCGCAATATCCTACATTCGCTTAATGATGAACCTATTGCCTATCTTCGGCCATCACTTGCCAATAGTAGCTTTTATACTGCTGTGCTGTAAACAAAGTAAGAAGGAATTGGGCGCTGGAGAAGTATGGAGAGGCCTCAGACTGATATCTTATAGAGAGTTTGCTTAAACGCCAGGACATTCATATCCATATGCTCAGATCATGTTAAGAGATATAGCGTTGTAGGTTCAACATAACCAATACTTTGGAGTCCTATAGCTCTGTAAGATGCATTATAAGATCATTAGCCAATCTGCTATTAGCAAAGGTATTTTAATACGGAGATATTAGTGAGATAATATCCCAATAGCGATTTGGTTTCGGCTTTTCGATAGATCACATATCATGAACTTGGTGATGCCGCGGGGTTTATAATGCATTGACCAATCTCGTCTAGCCATTTTCCAAGCGCCATGCCGCTGGAACGAAATTCCGCAGTTATCGAGCACTCAAGTATCCAGTACAATAGATCTTCGCTTAAGCCACCTTTTTCTGGCTAGACAAATCCTCTTATCATGTACATATACTCTCCTACTTTGGTTCGATAAGATATTGCGGGTCTGGGTGGCCAATCAACTTGACAACCGTGACTTCCAACTAAATTTTTCAAGCTGTCGGGAGCTTTTTTTTTATATTCATACCGTAGTTTTCTTTCATCTCTTCCACGACCCTCATCACCGGTCCCCTCTTTCCGTCCCAATTGGTTCTCTCTTTGGGTTATAGGGTTTCGTCAAGATGTCGGCGTTTTCGCGAACACTGGCGCCGTTTCTGCGCGCCTCCCGTCATTCCCTTAGAACCGGCAGCACCGCCAACCCGTTACAATTTGCTGTGCGACAACAAAATGTGGCCGCGGCTCTCAACATCACACGATCATATGCCGCCGTCTACGAGAGAACGAAGCCTCATGTAAACGTCGGTACTATTGGTCACGTCGATCACGGCAAGGTATGTTGCAAATATACGATTAGCGAATCATACAAGTATTCAAGAGCCTATTTTGAAGCTAACTAAGTACCTCGAATTAGACTACTCTATCTGCTGCTATCACAAAGAGACAGGCTGAGAAGGGCCTGGCGAACTTCCTCGATTATGGCTCTATCGATAAGGCCCCGGAAGAGAGAAAGCGTGGTATTACCATCTCTACCGCACACATCGAATACTCGACAGAGAACCGACACTACTCCCACGTCGACTGTCCCGGTCACGCCGATTACATCAAGAACATGATTACTGGTGCCGCCAACATGGATGGCGCTATTATCGTGGTTGCCGCTTCCGACGGTCAAATGCCCCAGACCAGAGAACATCTCCTTCTCGCCCGTCAGGTCGGTGTCCAGAAGATCGTGGTCTTCGTCAACAAGGTTGATGCCATTGAGGACCCTGAAATGTTGGAACTGGTCGAGATGGAAATGCGTGAGCTGCTCAACCACTACGGCTTCGAAGGTGACGAGACCCCTGTCATCATGGGTTCTGCCCTGATGGCCTTGGAAGGAAAGCGGGACGACATCGGTAACAACAAGATCGACGAGCTGATGAAGGCCGTCGACGAGTGGATCCCTACCCCCCAGCGTGACCTCGACAAGCCCTTCCTGATGTCCGTTGAGGATGTCTTCTCCATTGCTGGTCGTGGAACTGTCGCCTCTGGCCGTGTTGAGCGAGGTGTCTTGAAGAGGGATGCGGACGTTGAGTTGATCGGCAAGGGTACTGAGGTCATCAAGACCAAGGTCACTGATATCGAGACTTTCAAGAAGTCCTGCGAAGAGTCGCGTGCCGGTGATAACTCTGGTCTTCTCCTGCGAGGTGTCCGACGAGAGGATATCAAGCGCGGTATGGTCATTGTCCAGCCTGGCAGCGTCAAGGCCCACTCCAAGTTCATGGTCTCCCTGTACGTTCTGACCAAGGAGGAGGGTGGCCGACACACTCCCTTCGTTGAGAACTACCGACCCCAGATCTTCCTGCGAACCGCCGATGAGGCTTGCGCTCTCCACTTCCCCGACGACGTCGAGGACAAGTCCCGAGCGGTCATGCCTGGTGACAACGTCGAAATGGTCGCCACCCTGCACAACCCCATTGCCGCCGAGGCCGGCCAGCAAATCAACATCCGCGAGGGTGGCCGAACCGTCGCAACCGGCATCATTACACGCATTATTCAATAAAGTTGGTCCACGGGATGTTTAGGGGCTGGTCCATGTGTGCAAGAGGGATAGAACGGGCTCTTCGGCTCTGCTTTTTTTCACAGCCGGCATGGGGGGAAAATTGGCGTTAAATCCTCTTGTGTATAAGGGAATTCGGATTATGTATTTTTTACACTATTGAGCCCATGTACACTTCACACCTACCTACCCCTTGGCTCGTCTACTCTCCCCTCTAACGCATCTTTCACGTAATCTACTAGAGCATGATGGAATGAATAAACCGTTAAAAACTAAGAATTATGATATACTTAGCCGGTGCGTGATTTTGGTGTTAAATCTCACTTCGTAACCTGTGAATATGGGCACTTATCCAATACCTACCGTCTACCTAGGTACCTAGATAGTGTACCCCTTTAATGAGACAACGAAATACCCGAGGTAGTTGTAGCATAACAACTCCACATATCCAAATGAGTTGTACGTAAGTTCGTAGCCCAACTACAATAGCTATTCTTAGAATAGCACTCACCATTGAGGAGTTCTATGGACCTTTTGCCAGGGCGTCGATGAGTTGCGTTGATGTTGATGCTTGTGCTCTCGCGATTAACGAGTATATCCTCGTTCCAGCGTAAGAACCATGTCTTTTATTTGAGTCTTTCTCGTGCCTTCAAATGGTTTAAAGGTGATTTGTTGATCCTCGCGACGAGGCATAGGTCTTCGACCCACCTATTAATAGGCATCTAATCTTTCCCACTTTAGCACGACGGCTACTTATGTAATGAGGTCTAGAAATCCACATCGTCGATTTTATAGCGCCCCTGCTAACGATATCCACAAACTCTAATCGCCGGGAATAACAGGTATTTTGTTGGTTGTATCCGTTAGACCATAGCGTATCCAGCAATATGAGCGTCGATTATCTCGTGGTGCATTATTTGCAGGACAATATCGTTGATGATTTAATGCCTCCCACACTTCATTATGTTAGACTCATAATTTCATCCAGGTAATGATGCCCAACGAGTTGTTGTTCAGTGAGAGAACGGGTAGGTATTCATTCCTTCTTCCATCGATAAAGCCTTTATTGCCGAGGATACAATGCAGCCTCCTTCTTGCCGATCCAGCTAAACCAGTTCGGGCTTTGGAGCGGCGCGGGCCAGGCCAAGCTCGCGCTGACAAGCTTCGGCCGACGAGTAGCGTCGCGGGATTCGCGTCGTTACCTTCGATGTCTTTCCTAAATCTCTTAGTCTGGAATCTCAAAAAACAATGCCGTCTTGAGCTGTGTAACGTTCAGGGTTCACAGAGAACTATTTGCCCATCGTAATCGATGTGACCCAGCTCTATCTTGCAGAAAAAAACACTGACCGCGTCTAGAACGACGCAGTATACCCAGCGGACAAGGGGTATGAGGTCATAGCCCTATCGTGAGTGTTCCTTCAACGCCTTGGCAACCCGATGTCGCTGTTGAAAAAAGAGGCATTTTAAATCGCCAAGACTTTCTAACATCACAGGAGAACGTCAGGAGAACGCACAGGTCAGAGGAAGATCAGCTTCAAGCATCCAGACGAGGAAGTCGTTGTCCGTCATCCTATTATCAGGGGTCCCACAGGAGACAATTTGCCGTAACCGGTCCAATCCGTTGTCGATAAGATACGGTCTCCCGCTTTTGGGTAGCAGGGTTTCAAAAAAACAATCCAAAAAACAATCACCAAAAAATCGATGGTACTTTGATGAAGTTTTCGAAGCTGCTTTTCTTTCGTACAATAATATGCGGCCTATCTTAACAGTCATATTATATATCTCTCCATTCGGACTGTAGAAAAGGCACAACACATGAAAATGAAACATTAATTAACAAACCAGGATTTCTCGATTGATTTACTGGCTTCCCGTTCCTTCGGGACTTACCGGATTAGGTAAGTGTCTTACTGAATTTTCTTGCCTTGTGGGTCCTCAGCTTAAAGCTGTAGGAGTGGACCCCTGAGAGTTGCGGCTCGAGGGCCGCAGGTGATCCAACTCTTACAACACCACTCAATCTCCTTTTCTTTTAGTCTCCTCACCATGACGAGCATTCTTCAGGAGATTTTCAATTGCCGGGGTACACTCTCTTGTAGATCATGACTGAAACCATAGTCGCTGATGCTCTCAGTTGACCTCAAACTCTCTCAATGCTGTCAAACTGCAATGACCCGGATCTCGAATTCGAGCCGTGTGGCCCCGAATTCACGGTCCCGGCCCTGTGGGTCCCTTTTCAACACCGAGATTCGCCGAGTCATCTCCTGTCTAAAATATCTACCCGACTCGCGCCCATGAAAATTCATGTAAATTAAGCCCTACGTACAAGGTTTCTAACTTTGCCATTATCAACAACCAACGGACCTATCCCGTCTCGCATAATAATGGGGGTTATACTCGAACAGGAAACTACAGTGGTTCCGCCATCGGGCACCTATCCAGTACATTCTCGACATCTAAAACACTCCCACTTATCTCGTCCTACCTACCCAATGAGATTGCTTACCATAAGAGCTTGTTAACCGAAGGCGAAAAATGGGCTAGAGCCTCAAGGATGTTTTCCTCGTCTCTAGGTATATAAGGGATGGATCCCGCCCCTCTCTCAGAGGTTTGGCTGAGGCCATTTCCATCCTAATCTGAGGCACCCTAAGAGGCGTTTTACCTTAACAGCCCTCAAGGATATAGTAATACTTTAATAAATATGGATCCCTACGAACTGCCCACAGTGGAAGGGCCTTCCACCCATCCCAACCAGGCCCAAGTCCAGTATGAATCAATCGTCCCTGGTTCATTAGCCCGCCGGCCTACGAATCCCATATCCCGCAGTGCTACAAAGGAAACAATTCGAGATCCGAACCTGGATGTAAACTTACCGTACCGAACACTATCCGGCGATGCAAATCTTTCCGAATACACCACCGAAACAGCAGCCGGAGAGATCCCTGGACCCGTAGAACCCGATGGCGAGCACCGCTACAAGCTCGTCACCTTCCGTCCGAACGACCCTGAAAACCCCAAGAACTGGTCCAAGGCATATAAGTGGTATTGTACCATGGTCGTTGCTGCTACATGTTTCGTCGTGGCCTTCTCGTCCAGTGTCGTCACCCCTGATATCGGAGGCGTAGCCGAAGAGTTCGGCGTCAGCGAAGAAGTGGCGCTGCTGAGTATCACTTTGTTCGTCGTGGGATTCGGAGTTGGTAAGTGAAACTCTAGAATGAAATTTGAGAATGAAGAAAAGGGGCTAACAGTTGTAAAGGACCAATGATATTCGCTCCGCTGTCAGAAGTTTACGGAAGACGTATCATCTACGGCACAACACTACTAGCCGCTGTTGTCTTCATTATCCCCGGTGCCGTCGCGAAGAACATTGAGACCCTCCTGGTCGCTCGAGCCATTGATGGCATCGCTTTCTCTGCCCCTATGACCCTTGTCGGTGGCACTCTGGCCGACTTGTGGAGGTCTGAGGAGAGAGGTATTCCGATGGCTGCTTTTTCGGCTGCTCCTTTCATTGGTCCTGCTAGTATGTTCTTACCCCAAACATCAGGTTTTCTCAATTCCCTCAATTACTAACACAGAATTGCAGTTGGTCCCCTCGTTGGTGGCTTCTTATCCGATGCCGCTGGCTGGCGATGGTTGTATTGGATTCATCTAATCCTAGCATTCATTGTTTGGGTCCTGATCACATTCACCGTCCCCGAGACCTACGCGCCTACGATTCTAGCAAAGCGAGCCAAGAAAATGCGCAAGGAGACCGGCAAAAGCGACTACGTGACGGAAGAAGATATCGACAAGCGGCCTTTCGGCGAGAGAATGCGCATTTTCTTGATTCGACCATTCCAGCTTCTCTTCGGCGAGCTTATTGTCTTCCTGATCAGCCTTTACATGTCCGTTCTCTACGGTTTGCTGTATATGTTTTTCGTTGCCTTCCCTATTATTTTCCAGGAGGGCAAGGGTTACTCTGCTGGTATCACCGGTCTCATGTTGTAAGTGGTCATCTCCATAACACATATCTTCAGCTTAGTCGCTAACACGTCCAAGTATTCCTCTAGCAGTCGGCGTCGTTTGTTCCGCTGTCTGCGCTCCCTTCGTTAACACGCACTACCGAAAGCTCATCGCAAAGCACAACGGTCTGCCCCCACCAGAACTGCGTCTCATCCCCATGATGTGCTCCTGCTGGTGTATCCCCATCGGCCTCTTCATCTTCGCCTGGACGTCGTACCCGCGCCTAACCTGGGTCGGTCCCGCCCTCGGCGGCTTCCCCATCGGCTTCGGCTTCATCTTCCTGTACAACAGCGCCAACAACTACCTCGTCGACGCATACCAGCACCAAGCAGCCTCCGCCCTCGCCGCAAAGACATGCATCCGCTCGTTCTGGGGCGCCGCCGTCGTCCTCTTCACCCAGCAGATGTACGCGCGGCTCGGCTACCAGTGGGCCAGCACGCTCCTCGCGTTTATCAGCCTCGCTTGCTGCGGCATCCCGTTCCTGTTTTGGATTTATGGTGAGAGGATTAGACAGAAGAGTAAGTATGCTTATGCTGGTGAGGAGGATGAGAAGATTGCGGATGCGAGTGAGGGGCTTGGACCGGTTGTTAGGGAGGATGATGATGAGGATCAGGATTTGAGGCGCGCGAGGAGTTATGTGAGTAATCCTTGAGCGTGGTAGGAGTTCATTGTAGGGGATTAATCGGATGTGGTGGACGTGAGAGTGGGTTCTCTCAATTGGGGGCGTGAGGCACCTGGTAGAGGTTCGCTGCGTCAATGGTGCGGTTTTACACGTCGCTGGCCACATAGAGGAGAGTGGGTGGCCTAGTACCATCCTACAGCCATCAGGATGGGTTGGTTTTGGATATCCAGGTGCTGGGAATTGGCCGGCGTTCTGGGGATGCTAAGTTATAGAGGGGGGAAGGCAAGGCGCTCTTGGATAAAGGAGCACTGTCTTAATAATAGAGGGTGTCTAGACGTACGATACCTTAGGCGCGCCTTGTCATATCGGACTAAGTAGACGCCTTATAGATGGCATTGCATACATAATCAAGTAATACAGAAAAGTTCAAACATTAGGTGGATTGACAGTCCGTACCATAAACGAAACGTGCTCTCGTGGAAAATTGCTTGTGTTTGAATTCAACACTATCTAATAGACTCATTGCGGATCAAGCGCTTCTATTAAAAGGAAAGCTACCTCCTTGTATTTCATTCATTCTACCGATCTAGTTCGTCGTCTCTTAAATCACTTTACACTATTCCATCCTACTTCTTCAGAACCCCCATCTCTCAACCCACAGCTTCACCCACTCCTTATTGACAGGCTTAAGGGCCCTCGCAGTCGGACTCGCTCTCAGCGTGTTATCCACTTTCCAAGTGTAGTCATCTTCTCCGCCTCCTTCACCAGCTCTTTCAGCCGTAGTATTCCCATTCCCATTCCCGTTCACACCCTTAGCCACGCCGTTCACGCCCTTGTGCGGGACAAGCGACTTGTAAAAGTCGAGCAGCTTCACCGCGGGATTCGTCTTCCGCGCCGCAAGCTCGAGGCTGCTTTTCTCGAGCGCGTCGATCCAGTCCTGGAACGACGTCTCTTTGCTCGCGATGCCTTTTTCCTTGAGCGCGGGGAGCAGCTCCGTGAAGGAGACGGGCGTCGGGTTGACGAGGTTGTATACTTTGGCTCCCTTTGCTTTCCCGGCTGCTTTCCACGATGCCTTGGCACCGTCACCGCCACCGCCGCCGACGCCGTTACCGTTAATAATGCCGTCGTCGTCATCGTTGTAATTCACATCATCGACGACTTCCAGGATGATCTTAGCGAGCTCGTCGACCGGCACCCACTCGACCCTGCTGCTGGTACCCAAGCTATTCGGCAGTTTACCCAGGAACTTCGCGCTACGGACTAAACTCGGAAACCACTCCCACTTATTCCACGTCCCACCTTTCTCTACCGGCCCAGCAACCTGTCCCACGCGCAGCACAGCCGCCTTCCTCCCCGTCGCCTTAACGTAGCTATCCAGCAGCCTCTCGCCCACATACTTACTCCTCGCATACCCCTGCCTCAGCACCAGTTCCCCGGAATCCCGCAGCACCGCCTCAGGGACCTGCATGCGCCTCCCCATCGCCGCCGAAATACTCGAAACGAAGAACAGCGGCGGCCGTCTGGCCCCGTTATACGCGATCTCGAGCAAGTTAGCCAGCCCCGCGATCGACGGCTCGAAGCTCTGCAGCGGCAGCAGGAAGTTTACCGGCCACGCGTTGTGGATAATAACCGTGGCCTCGTCGAGGAGCACCTTGTAGTCCGACGGCGCGAGACCCAGGTGCGGCGCGCTGAAGTCCGGGACTGTGAGGAAGACGACGCGGCCGCGGCCACTTTCCCCTTCCTGGACGGGGGGTAGCCCGCGCGATTTCAGCGCCGAGGCTTGGCGGGCGGAGGCGTCGGCGCCGCGGTTCAGGCAGAAGATGCGGCGGATGCGGGATGAGGGGAGCGCTTGTAGGGCGGATAGGAGGTACGTGCCTAGCGAGCCGGTGGTGCCGGTTAGGATGACGGATTGAGGGGTCCGCGGGTGGCGCGCGTAGGGGATGTATTTGTTCAGCATTGTATCGACGCCGCCGTCGAGTCCTTCTGCTGCGGCTTTGTCGTGGTTGTGGCCGTCGCCGGTGAGGTAGGAGGATAGAGTGGCGGATAATGTGCGTGCGGTTGTGGAGCTGTACATTAGGCTGATGTTGATGCCGCTCAGTGTGTCCTCTGGAATACCGTAGTTGCGCAAAGCGGCTTTGAGCCGGGATATGGTGATTGTAACGCCGTTGGAATCTAAGCCGCGCGCGAAGACGTCCGTGTCCGCGTTGATGTCAGTGGTGTCGAGGGCTTGCTGGAATAACTGCGTGAGCACGGGCGTCAAGTCCTCTGCTGACACCGACTTAATAGGATCCAAGTCATTATCCAAGATTCCGCTCTCGACTCGTTCATACAACACATCGATCTCATCCTCATACGCCTGCAGCGTAAGCTGCCGTTGAATAGTCCCCTTACCCGCGCGCAGGAACGGCTTGTCCTTCGTTGTGAACATAATCAGCTCGCGCGGGATCTGGCCGAACTTGGGCGAAGTCTTATTCGCCTCCTTGATCGTAGGCCACAGTTTTTCGAGCGCCGCGTGCCTCTCCTCGTCAGTCTCAGGGACGAGGTGGTCCTGCAGCTCCAGCAGCATACACAGGCGAAAGCGGTGCGAACCGCCCACGATCACGCCCCTGACATCGGGGTGCGACGACACGATAGCCTCGAAGTCCGTCGGATCCATCTTGTACCCATTCGCCATGGCAATCCAATTATCCGTGCGCCCGCGGAAGCGCCACCAGCCGGGCTGTCCCGGCACAGGCGCAAACAGGTCCTTGGTGCGGTACTCTTTCTCGAGATCGGGGTACGATCTAAAGTACGAGTACACGCGATCGATGAGCTCGGTTTTCGGAAACACGAGCTCGTAGAGGCCCGGGAACACCTCTTCCATCTTCTGCCCGACGTCGACGAAGCGCATCGCGTCCCAGTTCTCCGAGTTCGTCGAGTACTCCAGATGGATGAGCGCGCCCTCGGTGCTGCCGATCAGGCTGTAGAGATGGGGTGTGATCTTGGCTAACCGCGCGCCGAGCACCGGGTTGATGGGCCCGCCGAAGTACCCCACGTGCTTGACGCGGGATAGGGCCTCCAGACCGGGAGGGTAGTTGAGCATGTTTTCGATGGGAACGGCGGGCGAGATCAAGCTGTTGGCACCGGTTTGGTTGAGGACCGCGGTTATGTTGGCTGGGATGGGGGTTGCGTCTGGGTGCAGGAGGATGGCTGTCATTTCGGAGTGCAGTGCGATCATGGTTATGTACATGGCACCGGCCTGCCCAGTTATGAGGGTTCGTTCTTGAGATATTAAGGAGATATAGTGAGTGACCTACGTGAGATTGGTTGCCGATGACGAGGACATCGTGGTTAGCAAATGTGCTGCATGTATTATTTTCCACGAAGTGGCCATCGGGGAGAACACCTTTCTCCAGTGGCGAGTATAGGTTCTCGAAGTGTTCATGTGTCCACCAGATTGGCTTTGGGTGACCTGTTATATGTTAGAATCATTCTCAGGTAGTATATCTAGTTTATATTTAAGTGAGAGAGCTGGTCCGAAACTCAATAGGGAGGGTCATGCGGATAGCTTTAACATCTTCTAGTAAAATGAGACAAAAGAATGGTATCTAACCCGAAGTCCCAGATGTATGTAAACCCATGAATCGCTTCTTCCTGACTTCATCGAAAGTCTTATCGAAAGGATAATCCGGGACGGGCTCGGGGTCTAGTATCTCACTGAGCGACAGGCCGGGCTTAGCTGTCACGTTCGGGCTAGCCTTTTCGATGAGTTCTGCAAGGGTTCTCGATGACTCGGGTCCGTAGAACATGTGCTTGGCTCCAACAGTATCGAAGAGCCGAAGGTTGGCTGGGACTCGATTACTCAGGGACGGAAATACTACTACCTTGCCCGTTTTCATGGCGGCTATCTCGAATATAATGTACCGGGGGTCATTTTGTGACATCCATATGAATATCTCCTGGTCCGGGGCGAGGTTCTTGCTGAGGAACCAAGCTGCCCTGTTAATGGCATTGTTGAAGAGGGCGAATGTTACTTCGATAGTATCACGATCTGGATGAACAATTTTAAAAAGAGGACGCTTTTGGTTGATCTTCCTCTTCACAACATGAGGGATCAGCTCGTGGAAGCCAGCCATGGTTTAGTATATGAGACGAAGATTAGATGATGAGTGCTGCCGTGGCTGGCTTCTTCTCTTGGTGAAGAATCGAGACATGCTGGTGGTTATATACCTCACAAAGCCCACAGAGTCCTAGCTCTTTTATTCGAAGCCTCGGAAGAGGTATTCTTTGTTAACCACTAGTGCCGCTCTTCTTTTTGCGTTGTTCCTACTATTACCGTATACAGGGGTAGGCCACATGTCATCATCTCTTATCCTAACAGCGAAATGCTTATCCGTATACAATTGGGATGTCGCATACGACGTTGTAAGAGTTCGCCCTGAGGTCCGCGTGGGACGCCTGGCGGCTCTGGATATAAGATGCCGAGCGATCTCCCAAACTGATTATGGCCGGAATGGTCCAGAGAGACCAATCGGCTTCAGGTTCGCAGCCAGAAGGGATCAAGACTCATCTTGATAGTATATACCTAATATTAACGACACCATTGCGGCTGTATGCAACATACACGTAGAATCTGTAATGCAGAATGCAGTGAAACATTGCGTAGACACTGAGACAGCATCGCACGTGCCTAGAGAACAAAGGAAGTAGAACGGGAATAAAGACTCAACACAGTTAATAACGGGAATAAAGCCGGGAATTAAATTTGAGCGCATATACATTGGGTTTCCAGATCAACGAAGGCGCCATCGACTCTGGAAATAACTACTACCCGTCGTTGCCGAACAATGAGGGTGTCGTTAGAAGGGCGTCTACGTGGAATTTCGGTCAACGGGACTCACCTGATGGAGCTACAGGGTTCGAATCGGCATCACCCCTTGAGCGGAGATTTGAACGTGCAGTCAAGGCTCCTGGGCGATCTTCCATAGTCAA
The DNA here is from genome assembly GCA_023628415.1 of Hypoxylon sp. PDH2405. Taxonomy (NCBI): domain Eukaryota; kingdom Fungi; phylum Ascomycota; class Sordariomycetes; order Xylariales; family Hypoxylaceae; genus Hypoxylon; species Hypoxylon sp. PDH2405. Next base: position 248,583 of record JAMAKT010000024.1, read on the forward strand.
ACGTAATAGCCAGGGAGATAAGGGGTATTGAAGATGCAGAATCCACTACGGTTGATATGAACGGATCAGTTGTCTCCATACTAGAAGCTTCTTCCCGCCTTTTATTCCCGTTGCATAGGGTGTCCTAATACAACCATAGACGCCTCATGAACTTAGAATGCCAACGACGTGTCCGGCATAGGATGTATGGGGACATTACTCTCTTTTGACGCTCCGCCTGGAGTAGTACCGGTTGTCCCATTATTGAAAAACACAAGGTCTTCGCCATCCATATCAAGCCGGAAATCCTGCGGAAATAGTCACATTTCATACGGTGTGGTAACAGCGGATAGTCATCATCGAATTATCGTAAGCATTGTCGTGGTGGTCTAGCTGTCTAGTCGAACTGAAGAGCCCATCTCGCTCATCCTCCCCCCACGCACAAGCCCGTACCGATGCCTCAAGGCAAATGCAGAACCATGTTCCTGATAAAACCCAACTCCATTTTCGCGTTGCGATCGCGATGACGATTCATGGCGAGATAATCGTGGTAGGAAAAAGCGAGAAACCGAAGGGTGGTGGCATTTATCGGTGCTAGGTATGATGTGTTAGTTTTCCTGGTTGTCCATCTTCGATTTCGCATTTGCCGTCGCTGTGATTCATACCTTGACAAAACCAATGTCGGCAGCCTTCTCACGGAAGCACTGACGGCAGATGTTGAGGCCGTACTTTCGGATCAGACCGGCCTTGTGGGTGCAGACTCGGCTATAGGACATCATGTCGCGTTAGCTGTAACCATTCCTCATTTCTAAAGGATCCTTCAAAATCTCGAGACATACCAGCCGCGAGAGCCCTTGCCGTATGTTCGCGGGCGCGAGTTCCAGACGGATTCGTGAGACATCTTGACGATTGTGGTGTTGCGATATTAGCTATCACGAAGCGTTCGGGTCGAGTTGTGGTTGCTGTAAGACTGTCTGCTTTAGAGAAAAGTTTCGCGAGATTTTGGTGGATTATGGAGTTGAAAGTGGAAAATTGTGTGTGGCTCGGATAAGGGTTGCAGGGGGTGGGGGAGGGTGGCGCCGAAGAATTAGCGCCTCAGTGCTTTAAAAAACTTTGACCATTCAATTCCCCCACTCTTTGTGGCTGTGTCACCAATAATGAAGTTGTGAAGTAGCAAAGGATAAGCTGATAAGGTGAAAGCCACATATCCATGAAATTCTTATCGATAGGAAGATATGATTTTGCTAGGGTCAATCTTAAGAAGCTATGATGCAGCCGCTTGCCCGCATCCCCATTGCAAAGTGGCATCTTCTGCTTTGTATTTCAAAGCATTGAACTGATTACCTACCCATCTTCCTAGTCATACGACAAAATAGTACTACTCGAATATTTTCTTCCTTGTCGTACCTAGATACTTCTTCTTCTAGTATATACCCTATATACTAGAATTTATTTTCTTTCAACTGCAATAACCCGTGTGGCGTTCTCCCTTACTCGTAATTGTGAGACAAGCAAACAAAAAATGGTCCTTATCAAGAGCTTCGTGCTCGCCGGCCTCGCTGCCGTGGTGACGGCCAAGTCCGCAGTCCTTGACCTCATCCCAGACAACTTTGATAAAGTCGTCCTCAAATCTGGCAAGCCCACACTAGTCGAGTTCTTCGCCCCCTGGTGCGGTCACTGCAAGAACCTCGCTCCCGTGTACGAGGAGTTAGCGCAGGCTTTTGCAACATCTAAGGATGTTCAGATTGCCAAGGTAGACGCTGATGCCGAAAGGGAATTGGGAAAGAAGTATGGCGTCCAAGGATTCCCTACTCTAAAGTGGTTCGACGGCAAGAGTGACAAGCCTATCGACTACAATGGCGGCCGAGATCTAGAGAGCTTGACCAAGTTCATTACCGACAAGACTGGCGCTAAGGCCAAGAGGAAGCTGGAGATGCCCAGCCAAGTGAACATGTTGACAGACACTACCTTCAAGGATACCATTGGAAAGGACAAGAATGTTTTCGTCGCATTCACCGCTCCTTGGTGTGGCCGTACGTATCACGCGACAAATCAAGCTAACTACCTACTCAATATGCTAACATCTTATCAGACTGTAAAGCCTTGGCTCCTACCTGGGAAACTCTGGCTGAAGACTTCATCAACGAGCCTCACGTCGTTATCGCCAAGGTCGACGCCGAAGCCGACAACAGCAAGGCGACCGCCAGTGAGCAGGGCGTTGCCTCCTATCCGACCATCAAGTTCTTCCCCAAGGGATCGACCGAAGGCGAGCTCTACTCTGGCGGCCGAAGCGAGAAGGATCTCGTCCAGTTCCTAAACGAGAAGACTGGTACCCACCGTGTCCCTGGTGGCGGTCTTGACTCGGTTGGCGGCACTATCGACGCTCTGAACCACATTGCTCTTAAGTATGCCGCCGGTACCGAGAAGTTGGCTGACCTCTTGGCCGAGGCTAAGAAGGTCGCGGAGGACCTCAAGGAGGATGCGCAATACAAGTACGCCCAGTACTACATCAGAGTCTTCGACAAGCTGTCGGAGAACGAGGGCTATGTTGCTAAGGAATCGGCCCGTCTGGACGGCATCATCAAGAAGGGTGGTCTGGCTCCCGCCAAGTTAGACGAGCTACAGAGCAAGAGTAACATCCTGAAGCAATTCATCCAGAAGGTTGAGGAGAAGGTCACTGGTAAGGATGAGCTATAGTATAACTCTCGAGCAAAGGAATAAGCCGAGCACGTACTTGTAACGAATAACGAAAGAAGTGTTTCTTAATGGAGAGACGTAGTATTGTCTAGACCTAAGGATCTGAATTGTGTCATTCCGTCTCATGCAAGGTATTAATCAAACCCATATCAACCGCCCCTAACGCCATGCCATGCAATGCCTCAAATGATCCCAATGGCCTCCTCATCCAATCTCACTGTGCCTTAGATGTCGCATTCGCGTTGTTGTCTTCGCTAGCTTGGAGCGAGGCCTCGAGGTTGTCCAATCGTCTCGCCATATCGTCCACTAGATCCTGTTAGATTTGAAGTCCGCGGCGTAATTGGGGTCTACGCTTACTCTTTGCGAATATCTCGCTCGATACGGTTGAGAACTTGTTCGATAGCGTGTTCAGCAGTTCTTCGACGACAGCAGTAAGTTCATCCGTGGCCTAGGTAGTCGAATTAGCTACGCGCTCTCTGCCCGATTCAAAGTTGTTATCCTTACCTTGTCGCCGTTCGTGGTGGGCTCGTCAGCTTTCTTGGACGACATCTTGTAATGCGGCAATTCGTTCACCGGCGCGTGTATTTTTGTCTGTATCGTGTGGGATGTATGCGCTATTCTGAGCGATGAATGTAGTTTTGGGTAGTAAAAGGCAATTGCGCGGCGCGTGAATTTGTAGAAAGTGAGGGAACACTTCAAGTGACAGCATTGAAGCGATACTAAGCGCTTATCGATTATCAAAGGTTGCCTTATCTCTCAGCCTCTTTGACACTGTGTGGGGGTGTGGCCCGTGCATGGACCCTTGAACAAAGCCGTATTAGGTAATATGTATGTACCTCATGTATGTAGGTAACAGGTATTTACCTAAGCTGTTCTCCGGATACCTACTTCGTCACTTCATCGTACGTCTACCAGTTCCTTAAGATAGATACATAATTTCAAATCCGCTCTCTATCCTAACATTTCTACTAGAGAGTTCGGATACTATGTCAATAGTCTAATCTACAATGGAAATAATACGCTGCTATGCCTCAGCCGCAAGATAACGCACGCATCATCTTCCTCATCCTCCTGATATTCTGGCTCGCCACAAGTCCCGACTCAGGACCGGGCCTCATCGAAGGTCCGAACCTAATAAAGAACCGCCTTGCGCGCCAACGACATGCGCTCAGCATCCTGAATAGCACACAATGGGGTGACTTCGCCCCGCGCCTTGCCGACGATCCGCCCGAACCCGAGATCGAACCCAAGTATTTGAACCTTACGGGCTTTCGGGAGGAGGATGGCTATGTATGGGAAGACCTCGGGCGCTTCAAGAACCGATGCGAGGAGTGGAGTAAAAATGCCGTTGGAATACCGGAAACGGCAGAGCCGGTGTGGCAGAACGCGACGGGAGTGGTGCGCGGCTGGTGGCACAGGGCGAACGCATCGTCGCCGAGATATCATTCAAGTTATAACCTGAGCGAGATCAGTCCAGGTGTATCATGGACCTCGCTGAATGCCGACTGGGGCAGAAACGTCACTGGTACGGAAGGGAAGATCATGGTGCGACTCGAGGATAACGAAGATGCCGCTACGGAACCAGAAGAAATAGACAAGTTAGTACTGGAGAAGAAGGAGGTTAAAGCCCGTGAAGTATCCAGTACGGTCACTATCGATGATGTCGAAGGCAGCGGGAGTAGCTGGGAAATGCGACTCCACGGTGTCCATTGGCCCCGACAGGGAGCGATGCTTCTCACGACGACGAGCGAAAAGTTCTCGGGTATTTTTGGGCTACCTCATCTCACAACTCGGCCAGATTTCTTCGAATCCAGTAAAGCCCTGCTAAACAGGACCTTGGATAAGGCGCTCGAGAGAAAGGAACAGCATACTTTCACGGATCAGATCGACCCCTGGACATCCACTTTGGATGCGCCAGGGGAAGCTTGGAACCCAACTCCGCATTGCGAGTATTTGTTATATATTCAAATCCATCCCCTACAGCAAGATCTGCTAGGAGTACAGCCTAGCCTTACAGGCCCAGAAAATGTCGCCAAAGCCATTCATGATATTGAGGATGAGCTTCGTTTCCCTCAAGGCACAGGTCATCGGAGAATACCGCCACTTCAAATGTCGGCCGTTATATTCTCCCCTGATTGTGCATTCTTTCTGGAAACGAAAGGTCCTCCAGCATTCGCGCCGGCCGAGGGAATGCATTTGGTCGGCGTGAAGCAAGAGATCTTCCTCCACAGTGTCAGCACGTTCCTTCTGGGTCTCGCGTTGATCGTGTTTGGGCAACTTCAGCTGCTCAAGCTGCAGATGAGGGAGACTTCTACGCCTTCCACATTAGGTCGCGTGAGCTTCTACACCGGCTGCATGATGTTGCTAGCTGACGGCATGCTCTTCACCGGTGCGGCTGCGTGGAGTTTCTCGGCCTCGACTACGTTGCTGCCGTCTCTTGCTGTTACATGTGTTTCGTTCCTATCTATGACCGTAGGGACATTCTTTCTCGCCGAGATCCATAAGGTGCAAGAACCTGAATGGCGCCGGGAAGAACGGGAGAGAGAACGGCAGAATGCGGCCTCGAATACGGCGACTCCTCCCAATTCTCGCCAGACTCCTGCAAGTAGTTCCCCTCCTAGATCAACCACTCCTCCGATTATCATTCCGTCAGACCAAGATATCGACGCCGAAATCGCCGAAAATACTAGTAACAATAATGCTACCCTCCCCGCTCCAGTAACAGCAGGGACCACCACTCCCACGGCTCAAACTCTTAGAACACAATTAAGCAACATATTCGGCCGCTTACTACTCGCCGGCATATGCATCCTCTTCCTCTCCCTCGCCGCAGCCAGCTGGCGTCCCAGCTTCCGCTCCGCATATTTCAACACTCTACTCTTCGCCTACCTCTCACTATGGGCCCCCCAGATCTACCGCAACATCTATCGCAACTGCCGCCGCGCCCTCTCGTGGCGTTTTGTCATAGGCCAGAGCATCTTGCGTCTTCTCCCCATAGCCTACTTCTACATCACGCCGAATAACTTCGCGTTCACGGAACCCGACTACACCGCGTTCGCAGTGCTGGCCGGCTGGGTGTGGATCCAGATCTGGATCCTCGTCGCGCAGAGCATCCTCGGCCCTAGGTTCGGCGTCCCCAAGGGCTGGATGCCCGAGGCCTGGGAATACCATCCCGTGCTGCGCGAGGATAATCTCGAGGCCGGCGGCTTGCCGATCGGGCTCGTGTCCGCCCCGAGCAGTCCTACCAGTCTCGAGCGCGTGCGCACGGGCGAGGAGGGCAAGGATAAGGATAAGGGCGGGCAAGAGAGGAAGCGCACTAACACGCATGTCATCGACTGCGCCATTTGCAGAGAGGTCTTGGAGGTGCCCGTCGTTAAGGCGGGTATGGACGACCCGACGGCCGGCGGGGTCGCGGGCGTGTTCGCGAGGAGAATGTACATGGTTACGCCGTGTCGCCATATTTTCCATAGCGCGTGCCTCGAGGGCTGGATGAGGTTTAGGCTGCAGTGTCCTATTTGTAGGGAGGAATTGCCGCCGCTGTAGATTATTTGTTAGGGCTTGTAGAATTGTATGGTGTTGGGAGCGATAGGACTTGATAATGCATATTGCCTCTTAGGCTTCTACTTCGGATTTTTCATGTGCTCTTCGTCTCGTCTATTGTTCGAATTCCCAATCAATATTTGTCATGGCTACCTAATCGTCCAATATCGTAGTCCGCCATTAATGGTTTTATGTTATAAGCCCTGCACAACCCTCCTTTTGCACTTTTAACTCTTGCGTACGAAGATGATCTTACGCGCGCACCTACTCCTGAATGTATAGAGTTTACCCACGCCCCTAGCCGTCGATGTTTAAACGAAGCTATATCCACCTTACATCCCGACATCTAACCTAGTATCTAGCCGGTAGAAAGGTATATAAACGAAAGCCACCTAAGACCCCCAAGTAAATCAAGCCCAACAGGCCGAGTTGGGACGGCCTAGCGAGGTGGTAGCAAGCGTTAGTATTATTACTCAGTATTATTACTTAATATAATTACTTAGTATTGCTATTCAGTATCATTAGGCCCTGGGGTTCGATTCCCCAGATGGCCATCCTCCTTTTTTGTTTTTCCTCTTTTCTTTTTATTCTACACCTATTCAACCTACTCTCTAGAATTCTTACAATCATTAGTCTGATGGGCTGTTAAATGGCGATGGTCAATAACACTAATTGATATTGTCCACCTAAGGTGTTCTACGGGATTGAGAACACTACTTCCATCTACTTACATCTTGAAAATTGTTCCTGGCAACAGCCCTGTATGACCAAAAGGGGGTTCGCCCAATCTTATAAAAATCTTCAATTGGATAATGACTCCACGATTGCGAGATATAGTATTGAATCCTCGCTGGATTGAAGAAGCCGTATTGACTGATTGACGACTTATGTGATTCCTGCCAAGATCCTGTTTTACCCACGGACATAAATAAAGTTCACCGGTACTAAAGCCGCCGAAGTCTTCACGAAGCTATATATACGCCATTTTCCGCGCTTCAACCTACACCTCCAGACGAGCAGGACTGGAAGACATATAAACCAAACCAACCTAGGGGCTCCTAGAATAAGGCCGGGTTGGGACGGCCTAGCGAAGTGGTAGCAATAACAAGCGCCAATATAATACCTAAATATTACTACTTAGTATTATTACCCAGTATTAATCACTTGGTATTATAATTCAGTATCGCTAGGCCCCGGGGTTCGATTCCTCGAGTGGCCAATTCACTTTTTTTTTCTCCCTCTTCCTTTACTACCTCAACCACTTTCTCCATAGATGGCGCAACGCAGCTTTTAACATGAACACAAGTGGACTTTAGTTCCACAAGTCGTGATGCACTTTCATCTTTGGGAGACGGAATATTACTTCAATCGACTCGACATATTTACTAAAAATAATAGCGTTAATGGGCTATATTGCAATTGTTAGGCACTGTGCTGGTTTACCTCGTCGGATCACGATGCATTTGTTTTTAGGACCCTTCTTCTATTACTTCATGTATTTAGATGTAGTAGATTAAACTGAAAGAAAATAATAATCTGCATGGGTTCCTTCATGCATCGTCCATCTCGTCATCTGCCCCGTCTTTCTGGCCCGGCCTCCCACATAAGCTGGCACCTCGAAACTGGTTGCAATATATCGCGATCTTCTCGTTATCTCCTAGAAGTTGATGGGTTTACTGCATGTCTTACTTAGTGGGCGTATAACGCTGGGTACCATACCTTATGTATTGGGCCAAATAACTCACAAGGGGATAGCGACAAGCACCACAAAAATGCGAAAAAGGAGGGAAAAGAAAAAAAAGAAATGTGAAGTGGCCACTAGGGGAATCGAACCCCAGGGCCTAACGATACTGAATAGCAATACTGAGTAATTATAGTTATTAATAATACTGACGCTTGCTACCACCTCGCTAGGCCGTCCCACCCGGCCTTTGGTACTGTCTTTCGACTTAGGGGATAAAGGTCACTTTGATTTATATACCTTCTTTCGAGCCTATAGAAGTATGTAGGTAGGTTGAATTCCGGGAGTATTAAGACGAGTGGTGATTATCAAGCTTTCGCGATAGTATAATGGCTAATGTCTAAGGCATCTGTGCGGTCATACTAATAAAGTATAATATTCTTGGCTGAGGTGAAGTCAAAGCAACTCGACTGGCGGGTGCCACATCACGCGTTATTGTATGAGAGATCTCTGCCAGAGCTCGCAAAGATTGTCTGGTGTAGCAAATTCGAGATACATTGGAAAGATGAAGTGGTTGAACGGGGGTTCGAGTTATTTCAGGATAGCTGTGGGCCCTGGCAGATCCAACGAAATTCCTGGAATAGACAGCCTTTTTTTTCGGTGTGCTGGACAAGAAAAGAAAATTGCCACAAAGGTCTCATTAGCAAACAGTTGGAATCCTGTAGGAAGTAGTCGTAATCCAGAAGACGAAGAGAAGTTGGCCATCAAATGAACCCAGCCCTAAGGCCCAAGAAACACTGAATGACAACATCAAGCATGTAAATTAGTGTGGCCTTCCTATTCCTTTTGCGAGGTGGGGAACGCTTTTCTTTTGGCTTATAGATCTTCCTGCATGAGCGACATCATCGGATTAGATATCGGAGCTGGGAGGCGAATTGATGGATTGTTAGGGTTCTATGTGGGACATGAATGAAAACGATTAGACCGGAAGATCACCCAGAAGACTCGTGGGAATTAGCAGGAGTCAAGCGTTAATGCTCATATATCTAATTATACTATACGTGAGTCGCCCACGAACCCTTCCTCCTTTCTTTCACTACGCGCAATGATTCAACCCAAGAGCGAACCATGTTCCTCGATACCATAAAATAAACACTGTATATCTAATACCCGGCAGGTTATACTAGAGTTACAGACCTTGGGTTCTCTTTGGACCGTTAGGTGACAATGGGGATCATGAAAAGGGGTGGGAGGAAAAGAAGGAGGGCGACATGGCCACTAAGGGAATCGAACCCCTGGGCCTAACGATATTGAATAACGATACTAAGTATTGATACTAGTTAAATATACTGAACAATATACTGCATAGTTATACAGACCGCTAGACCACGCCAGTGCGGCCTTCTAGCTTCATTATGTTAGGATCCTTCAGGCTGGCATCGTTTATAAAGTCTTCTTGCAAGCCCGTAGAGCTCACTGGGTTGGATATCGGGAGTGTAGTGCGGTGTGGAGGCTTCGTTAAGCTTCAAACCTCTATAAAGTTTGAAGACATAGTTCAATTCTTATACTATGTTAAACTCCCCTTTAAGGGGGGCTAGTCTGACCTCCAACTTCCGTTAAACTTTACATCAGCTTTGAGCCAGGTCCTTTGCAGGCTCCGCTGCTTTCTGCTCCCGACCATACACCAATAATCAAGATTGGCACAAGATGACAATTCTATATACTACCAGCGCATTGTCTTATATCGCTCCTCAGTAATCGGGATGGCGAACGAATCTCAGTTCCGTAGATTTACATAGCAATGGAGGCTTCCAAGGACAGTGTGTGTATGTAGTATTTGATTAACTGAAAGCCCCTGAAACCCCTTAATTGCCCATAGGCAGGGATAGGTAGCGTACCTACCTTACTTAAGTTGGCCACTAAATTGAATAATTGATGAGTTAAGCGTGATGAGTTTTGCGCTTAACTAATGAAGTGAGAGCGAGATAATATATTGGCAAAACCGAGTATGTTAGGTGCGTGGTCAGAGAAGAGAGCATCGTTATCCTCATGGGATGCTCGGCTGATCCAACACTCTCCTTACTTACTTACCTACTGTCCTTACTTGAGACCACAGCTCTGGCTTTACGTGGTGAGATAGGGTATGAAGTAAACGCGCAAGAAGACTTGCTAAGTTGGCAGTCTCTTCTCTTCCACTTGCTCAATATGTAATTCAATGTCCTAGCCTTAGCGATAATGGCTGAAGCGGGACGGAAGGTAATCATAGACAGTAAGCGTTCATTCATAGAATCTCTGCGAATATTATTCAACCGCCTTCGTTTCGACTCTGGCCCGCTAATGTCTCGTCAGGTATTCCCCCAATTGCTTTAGAAGCGCCTGAGCCTTATCCAACGCATGAGAAAAGGGGTATGCGAGAAAAAAATCTACAACTTTAGTGGCTTCGCAAGCTCAATTTTCTAATTCATCTACCTATCCAATTAGACTAGCAACCAGGTAGTTAGTGATCGTAGTCTATCTGAGCTGAGCTGCACCTCTAAGCAAATGAGGAAATCGGCGGCGAGATTAACGCATGGCCATTTCTCCCTGTCCAGGATAATCTTCTAACGAAGACTTGGCGGTGAAAATAAACGTACTAAGCCTACATAGTGAGACGACGCACTAAATAGAAAAAAAAAAATCGAATGCGATCCGATGATAGATAGCATCAGCACTCATTGGAAAATATCGGCAAAAAAAAAATAGCAAAAGATTTGGACGAGCAGGGAGTCGAACCCTGGGCTTCTCGCATGCAAAGCGAGCACTCTACCACTGAGTTACACGCCCTGTGTGTGGATTGGGAAATCTCCAGTTTCTCAGATCCTGATTGGGTGTGTGGAAACAAACTGGTTTATTTTATTATATATAGCCTATCTGCCATCTAGTCTTGGCATACATACGTTACTGAGCCGCGTAATCGAGGTCTTCAATCCAAAGAATTGCGGGTCTCTTTCGGTGCGTGGTCCACGTCCGGAGCTCTTCTCCGGCAGACAGTTCATGCAGAAGTGCTATGCATTTTGGAGTCAACCCCTCCAGCACCAATCTACCGAGCCGCATTGCTACAGGAACGCGCAACCACTTAGACACATGGGTCCATCTATGCGGGATCGATAGAAAGTTTCGTTTCGTAACGGGGTTTGAACAGAAACAACTTCAAGGCTGAGACCTGCGGCCGAGGACCGCTTCCGTATACGCTGCTGTGAAACAATCGCAACATCGCACCGCGCAAGCGCGCACTCTAATAGAGGTAGGTAGGTAGCACCGAGACCTACGTAGTAGTCGATATGCGAACTGGGGAGTCGACGGCAAGGATCTAAATCATGTTTCTGCACGTATCCGCCCCTGGTCGCGAAAACCAAACGGCAGGGTCCTCCTCTTCTGGCCAGATATTCCATTTCAAGTCGTGGTTGGACTATTGGGGTAGGTTACTTCTGCAAGCGATTGAGAGGATTTCTTTTCATTTTTCAAAGATGAAGATACGAGCTTTGTGGTGTTTCAAAAATACGCGGTAGGGATTACTGTATTCACATTTACAGAAGATATTCTGTGTTCTAGACTTGGTGACCCCAACGTATACTGCTAGTGCGGCGGAAGGATGAGGCGGAGCTGAGCTGTAGCTCATATCGCCTTGGGAGATTTTGGTAGCTCCGAAAGCCTATTGATGCACATTTTGTCTACATTGGCTAGCTGCCCCTGGCGATTCGAAGGCCTGCACATCGCATGGGACAAGGTAAGGGGTTATACGTAAAGGGAATCGTAACTCTATTTCGGGATCTATTTCAGGATACGTACGTACTGGAAGCGATGACGCCAACAAGCGAACGCCACCGGTTCGATGTTACTCGACCAACAAGACCCTTACCTGCCCTTTCCTTCGATCTTAGTCTTTAAGCTTGCATGCGCAAGAAAGGGACAGTAGATGACAAGAGCTAGTAGCCTGAGTAAAAGTAAGCAGAAAAGAAGGATGAATATACCAAGAGTCTAAGAGTCCAACATTCGTCGTTAGCGTCGCCGCCGCAGGGCTGTGCATTCGCGGCGAGCTTTAGATAGGTATTCTTAGAATGCGGTCTTCTCGGTTTCTCATCCCGACCCCACAAAGTAGGAATCTCACCTACATGCAGCTAACAGCTTTGGCAACTTTCATTCTCACTTCCGTCTCCTGCCGCGAGAAATCTGGGTCGGTTTCTAGTCGGAGATAGCTTTACCTCGGTTTTCCTCACCTTGTGGTAAATGACATGCAGGAACCGACCCAAGCTGACTCACCACACATCAGCTTTCGCCCCCTCCCCCCCAAAAAGTTTCAAATCCTGGGGTCCATACTGCGGCTGAGAGCTGACCAGCTAATAAACGGCGGCTTTTGTGGCTTGAGTACAGCCGCATTTGGACGCACGCAGGGCCTTGAAGACGTTTACGGATACTGTCACAGTCTCCTTGTGCAACGATACTGACCCCTTTGTAGTAAGCAGCTCTGGGGTAGCAATTGAAATCGCACGGGAGTGCAGGTTCTCTAGCAACTATCAACCCGAAGAAACGAACTGCGCCTCGAAACAGCATGTGTCGTTGGTAGCGAGGGAGCTGATAGAGCTACTACACAGTAAACTCCTCGGCACCAAACGGTATCTCTATGTAGACGTCAGCAGTGACCCGGCAAAGACAGGAGTGCCATGTGCCACGCAGGGGAGATACCTATTTTAAGATGGCTATCCACAGTTCTTAGCTCCGGGCAACACCGTCGAGATGCTCGAATACCATGCAAGGGAATGTTTCCGATTTATACAATCGCAACGTCAGCAGTACCTACTACCAATCCAGAAATCACCTGGTCAGGTTACCGGGACGAAGCTCTTGGACGTATGTTTTCGAAGAAGGAGATAATTAATGATTATCATCTTGGGAAATTATAGTTCGCGAACTTCCGGAACCTGGCTTTCGGGAGCGTCGAGGGTAGGCGTCGAATGTCAATTTCTTATTGATTACGTGGCTGGCGTCATGTCTTGCTTTTCGACGACAACTCCAACCAGGTAGTCAACAAGCTAATTCCGCAAGGGATCTGGACACTTTAGACAGCATTGATATTGTAAAAGTCCATCACGGACGAAATAGCAAAATAGACTTGTTAGTCTATCGTCCCAGACTATCAACTCCATTGTTGTTATCGGGAATCAGCTGATTTCAACGCTCCGTTATAAATAGGAGGTAGAAACAACGGTAACTTGGATCTCCCTTGTCACGCAGTCACGTCACGGTTCGTGGGATGCATTTTTAGAAATCCGATGAGGATTAAGGTTGTGGAGAGCGAGTCTTAGGCTAATCCGAGTTTAGCCAAACAGGGAAAGTGAACGACGGCTTCTCTCAAGGCTATTGGTTGTTTCAGACAATGGCAAACGTAAAATGGGTGACGCCATAAAACTGTCAAACATGGATCGCTTCTTGAGGTAGCTTTGTACCTACACCAGAATCACTGGATCACTGGAATGAGGCGAACCGTATTCTGTTGGAAGTATTCTTAGAAACATGAGTCTTGTTGAGATGAGAAAATACCCTATGATAGGATCATGTGGCGAAATAGTCGAGAACAAAGTCCCAATAATGTCTTTCGCTCAAACGGAAGGTTGATACGGCAACGAGACAGATATGCCATAAGCCAAGCGCAGATCAAAAAAAAAGTCGATGCAAAGATTCAGGCTATTTCACCACCCGCGCGCCGGACTCTCGGCAAAGTTGTCTCAAGAAACGCCCTGCGTTTAAACAATATCAAATAGAAGACATCTGTGCAACATAAAATACGGCAGATAAGCCTATGCAGAGATCCCTTCCTGAAGCGCTTTAGATCTCATAATGTGTTTGGGCGTGCCCAGATATCGGAAACATTGTCAAAGTAGATCAGACGAATACCTAAACGTGGCGCTAACTCTTGATGTATTGGAGTTGAGTAACATCGTTTCATAAGTTAGAGTGCGTTGTGTACCATTGATCTTCTGATTCGGTATAGCGGGTTAAAAAATCTCATCGGCTACTGTAGAGCTAGTGTTAAATATCTCAAAAGGTTGAATCGATTATTACATACCGACTCAATAGGGGGAAACCCGGGGAAAAGGATTCGTGGATATTGTTTTGTGCAGAAGGATGTGTGCTTCCTTGGCGATCGATGACGGTACGGTTGTCCTATGAAAGAGCGTGAATGAGTCTCTTCGGACACAACGTGGGGATGACTAGAACGATCGCAATAGATTAGGGGGGAAGAGTATTATAGAGGTTTGATTTGACTCTATAACAGAGCGAGGTTCTCTAATATGATTTGCGAATGAGTCCTCAGACTAATAAGGTCACGAGTGTTGAAGAGTTGGCAGTTTTAAATGGGTACGCTCTGCAGAAGCTCAATGGTGGCCAAGAGACAATAACCAATCACTGAACGACAACGACTAGCAGCGTTGCATCGAGTCTAATGCGGGTTGCGTTTTCCGAGTTCTAGTTGGCCGTTTAGCAGTATACTTCGCCCTCTTTTTGTTCACACCCAATTGCTTTCGCATTTTGATCTCCCTTCTCCTAGAAATTTCTATACGAATTGGAGGGTAGTCCAACTACGAAAAGAGTCAGTTACGTTGCTTTGCACCTTTCAAGCCATCTTACTTTGAGGAACGATTCGTAGATTGTGAATAGGGATAGCACCGAATAACTTAAGACATAAGCCTATTACCTGCCCTATTGGATGGTCAATCGCCGCAACGACTCGGCGGTAGTCGGTGGTAATGTAGATCAGCGTGTAAGATGGTGTTCTAGCCGCAGAGCAGCTCGGTGAAGAGGACGCATTTTGACGACACCTGTCCATTCATAATGCATGCATAACGCCGCATATGAATCTGCAGCCATTCCTATCGTTAATGAGGATTGAGGCTTTCTCATCACCTTCATGCCTTCGCTATTATTCGTTTATAAATGCCGCGGAGAATAAAAGAACGGCTTCCTAGACGGCGCCGTATAGAAAAGGCGGCTTACACGTCTTACAGGCGCAGTTAGCGGGGTTTAGTGGGTTTTGTAGGTGCCATTGTTACCGCTTACCGAGTTACTCGGCCTAGCCGTTAGGAGGTAAGTAACAAAACGCTAGGTAGGTCTAGTTACCACGTACCGACATCTACTGCAGGTTCATGCTGTATGTAGGTACAACACCTATAATATGTTACACTACCAACACCGTTGAATAACTGCAGGTGACGATCTTCAAGGGTCTTGATCCATTAATATGTAAAGCGTAAAGCCTACACAAAAAGTGTAGAAAAGGTCCAACCAAGATATGATAACTCATTTTTGAGCACAAGTAAGCCTAGTACATAGTATCTGCGTGTAAGCCTTGTTTCTCGCCGCCACTAGAGAACCTCGTGCCATTTATCTCAAGGGAGTTAGTTTAGTTTGCGATGGAAGATTTTGCTATCGTGAAGGATTATCTATGGACGGATTCCCCAACGACCGCGATCCTACCGTATCTCCTACCGGCTTTCCATCGCACTTATGAAATACTCGTTGGTGTCTACAGTACGGTATGTCGAGCAGCCCGAGTAACCGAGTTATAATTCTTGGACCCTTGGATGATCCTGTCCTTTAGTAGTAATATGTCAGTTAAGGGACCCGTTGTCAGGATCCACCAATGCTAGTCCGTCCACTTCTCTTCCTCAAGCGAATGCGGTTGCGCGGTGCACCGAGCGAAAAGGAATAATTCTCCCTGGTTACTACATAGTACATGGAAATAGGATGGGATCATGGCTTGACAAGCGGCGGAGCTGATCATTTATGACGGTCATTTGTTAGGCAAATTGTTGGCTGACAGACGAAGAATAAATAGATTTCGTAAGTGCGGTGGCTATGGGGACCGGCACTCCGTGGCCCAGCCGTCCGATTATTTCATATGTTTGTCCTCCCCGAACCTCCCACTGTCATATCGTCAGTTAAAAAGAAAATCCCATTCGAGTTCATTCAAGTTCATTTTCTACATACAGAATAGCACCCACAATTCCTGTCATCTCAACTATTACGCTATCCATTCAATTTACCTATAGCACGGGCGTAGGTCCTTAGTTACATTGTCGGCCTGTGCGAGTCTCTCGTAAGTATCCAACGCCAGTCCCTTATTAGAAAACCACGCCGCTGCCCTAAATTCCCATGTTCACTTTGAAACAAGACATATTGGACGGTCGAAGCCAACACCTGCCAAAGTGAACGCCCTTTTAATCCTCCAGAGGCAAGTTGCAAGCCCTTTTTCTCGAGTCCTTCTTATTCGGGACGGTCTCTTGCCGTTGGGCGTATTTTACGTATTACTGTAATTATTACATATTCCTCGACTTTCACTTTCTACTTTACACCGTTTCCCCTTGAGAGAGGCTGTGCGCGCACCTACCTATATGTGGCCCCTTCTCTTGCCGTTCCCAAGGGTCTGAAGGTCTGAGAGTTACAACACCCGCTAAGACGAGAGTTCCAGTGTTCCAGATTTCCAGGTTCAGGGGAACTCTGGACCCCTGTCTGAATGGTACGTAGCTACGTCTCATCCCCCCACTGCTCACTTACACGAGAAGAGGGTCCAGGAAATATGTATACCACCCACTGCCCAACTTCTTTTCTTAGGAATGTCCCTTATACCTACCAATCCACTCGACCAACGATGTGCTTTTCCTAAAAACTCTCCCTTAGACAAGAGCTGGCCTCAGCTTACATTCTTACAGGTCAGACTGGTTCATTTTCAGTTTCCACTTCCTATATTTACCAAATTATACAAATATAAGTGCCCCCACCAGCGGGCCAGTATCTTAAAATACCGAAGACACCATGTCTCTAGAACAGTCGCGCTTATCGAACGGGCTAGACGAGACTCGGAGGAATTCCCTAGCTTCTAGAAAGGCTGGCAAGCAGTCTCGCGAGCAGTCGAGACATAGTTTCGCTTCATATTCGACTCGCGAGGAAGAACTGCCCGACGTGTTCACAGATGTAGACGAGCCGTGTGTGATCGAAGAAGCAACGGTTATGGATGCGAGAGAGGTTACCATCGAGACGCCGAGATTACCAGAGAAGAGTGCCCTCAGAGCATCGAGGTTTCTGGACAACCTAAAGCGCAACTCGATCGGTTCGATGATTAGCGACCTGCCCGATGTCTACCTTTCCTCAGAAGAAGACGCTTCGTCGTCTGCAGACGATTTCTCCGACTACGATACTTCCAGCGATGAGTCCGAAAACTCACCGGTGCGGCGCAAGAGTCACGAAGAAAGTGCAAGGGCTGTTTCGGTAATATTTGTTGGAAGACCTTGTGTTGTGGATTTGGCGAGTGGCAGGAGGTCAGTGTCACCTATACGGAGACCTCGTACGATATGCTCCACTACGTCTATGGGGACAGACTTATTTGAGGACCGACCAAGTCATCCACCTCGAAAGAGCAGTCTAGAATCCGCCGCAGATTTACCCAAGGAGAGTCCATCGTTTCTCAACCAAGACCCCTTCGCTACGAGTAACTACAAACTCGAGAAGGGAGCGTCTCCGCCCGGTGCCAGCCCTCGAGTGAAGTCAGTGGCCTTTCATCGGTTCCAGAAGTCATTAAGTTTGGTCAGGAAGCGCAGCCGTCCTAACCTTAAAGATGCCGCCTCCAGGGATAGCTTTACTTGGTCATCCGTCTCCAACTCGACGACAGATCTTTCGCTTAGTGTGAATACATCGCGCACGTCCCAGGAGGAGCAGAAACAAGTCAAGGAGCTTGCACCTTTATCGGCTACCACTACGCCGCCTCAGACACCGGTGATTTACAGTGACATTATCACATCATCTCGTAGGAATTCACTCCCGCGGGTACTCACCAAGCAACCTCCAACGCCATCCATGTCGCCGAGCCCCGTATCGGGGAAGAAGGGTTTACTAAGTGGCCTCAACATAAACAAACGACGGAGCTTACGA
The DNA here is from genome assembly GCA_023628415.1 of Hypoxylon sp. PDH2405. Classification (NCBI taxonomy): domain Eukaryota; kingdom Fungi; phylum Ascomycota; class Sordariomycetes; order Xylariales; family Hypoxylaceae; genus Hypoxylon; species Hypoxylon sp. PDH2405. The sequence goes on from JAMAKT010000024.1 coordinate 266,443, forward strand.
ATGAAACCTTGAACAGAACATTCACGCCACTCTTAAGCATCATCATCATCATCATTTTTCTCATTACATTAATCAATCCAATCAAAGGGAGGCATGAGGTCTGGGGGCGTTACAAACAAACTGGAGTTAGGTTACGGGGCGCATGGGACATTACTGCAAATACGGGATGCATGATTTGATTTGAGTTTGCTGTTGGGGCATGGGAAAGTATTGATACCTAGTAGTAATGAGCCACGGCCGCTGGGTATTCGGATATGGGGGTATTAGGGTGGTAGTACCAGCGACTAGCTGATGAGACGATTACATGGGGTCTACACCTAACTGACCGCTTCTATACCTTTAGTGAGCAACATGGCTCAAAGATGAATGATACCACGCAACGACTCCTTTTTTTACTTGATTTCACTCAAAAATGGCTTTTTTTTCTCTTCCCTTTTCATTGTTGCATGGGCTAAATGTGAAAAAGTGTGTTAAAAATCTGGCTAAAGTTAGATTCTATAACCTAGATGTGACATGGACGTTTCTAGTTCCGGCTTGGTAGGAAGTCTGTTTCGTCTGAAGTCGACTCCCAAGAACTTCTTGATTGTTTCACCTTAGCATGCCTCCCTTGTCCGCGATTGGCGAAACGAAAACTTTATCGATACAGTCTAACCTTGACTTCTCCTTATTTTCTCAACAGCGCGAGTTTCACACTCGACTTTCCGCATCTCCAATCGCAATTGTTTGTTTGCTTGCCTGCTAAAGCGTTTCGCTGACCGGGGCTCCCTCTAGAAAATTCTCTCTCTTTGCCGGTAGAGCGTTTCCGCGATACCGTTCCCCGCCAAAAGATTTCCGTCCCGGAGCTTGCAGAAACCAATTAACAGTTTATTTTCAGTAACCCATTTTCTAACCACTTGCGTACAGGTAATTTTTGATCAACGTTTAAGATAATAAATGTTTAGATTTTTAAACGTTTATCACTGCTCCAATAGCTTGCACTATCTAAACGTTTGAATAATTTTTAAACGTTTGAATCTTATTGTATGGGTGCGACTGTGTAATCTCCTGCTCCCGTGGCCTTAGCCAATCAGGGCTTTGGATCAGTTGCTGTTGCTGTTGCTGTTGCTGCTGCTGCTGTCAGTCCTGTCGTCTATATAAGGAGGGCCTGCCTCCCTAATCTTTGAAATCTTCGAAATCTTCTAAGTCTTCAAAGTCTCATCTGCATCAGGTAAGTCAACAGGCAAGTCAACAGGTAAGTCAACAGTCTCCTAGCCAGTCTCTCTCAACCAGTAAGTCAGTCTCTTAGTCAGTCAGTCAGTCAGTCAGTCAGTCAGTCAGTCAGTCAGTCAGTCAGTCAGTCAGTCAGTCTGTCTGTCAGTCTGTCAGTCTGTCTGTCAGTCTGTCAGTCTGTCAGTCTGTCAGTCTGTCAGTCTGTCAGTCTGTCAGTCTGTCAGTCTGTCTCCTAGTCACTTAGATAGCTCTTCTAGTAATTACGTAATCCTGTAAATCCTGAATAGTGGCATACTGCCACTGCTACTACCACTGCTACTGCTATTGCTACTGCGTACCGTACTGCCCGTATATACCTACCTAACGTCACCTAATTTCCTTTCCCGTGGCTCCCGTCTCCTTCCCGTAGCCCCTGTAGCTTCTTATAAACGTTTAGATTCGATTCAAACGTTTATTTTTAACCTAAACGTTTATATTTATTATCTATCGTTCCGCTATCCGGGAATTCCTAAACGTTTATTTATTTCAACGGTAAATTTACTGTAAATTTATGGTTTATTGGTCCCAGCGGACTCCGCTAAGGTTTACACTTACACGTTTACTGACACATGCAAGGAACAAAAAACACTAAAAAGAGAGATGCAGTGCAGCAACCTATCGCAACGCTCCTCCACCACACCCAAGCCAACTCAGAACTTGGTTTGCAGCATAGTTTGCATTCACCGTCGAAGGAATCCTGCTTTTTACTTGAACTAGTTAAGCAGAAGTCTATTCAACAAGAACTACAAAATTCGTAGAGAGAGCTAATTGACGTGAACGATTTAGTGGCGGATGTGGGAATATGGTCGCTATTTTATGACCGTCATACCGTATCATTAACATCCTACTACTACCACCAACCATCTACGTAGTAGGTAACCTGTAGTGCACCGTAATACCTAACTCTCTTTTGACATCCGTCAGGGCGACGGCATGCCCACAGGCTACCACTCCGATGGGCAATGCACCATCCGCGGAATATGGCCACCGAGAGATTTTGAGGTTAAGTTCGTACAGACTGGGCTTCTGGGCTATATTAATGGACACAACCCAACCCACCAATCCGTGACTGCAACCGCCTACCGCCTCGAAATCCGTAGGGTGGGGGGTCTTAAAGTGAGACTCCTGATTCGACGACTGCGCGCGCATCGCTTCTTCTCATGGAGGGTTTGACTTTAACTTATCCTCGGATACGAATTGTATCGAGGTGTACGTTACCTGTTAGTTAGGAGGTATGTATTCGGCGAGCAGTATGAGGCCATCTAACTCTGCCACAATCGGGCATTGAGTTGAGGCAGCCTCCCGCAGCCACATCGCCAGAGACATATGGCATATTATTATGCGCAGCACGCTGCATACATATGTGGCCGGTTAGAGAGGTTGGGGTTAGCGAGGACTACCTCGTCATCACCAGACTTCAGAGTTACGCCATGCTGCTGCACGTACGAGGTGTATGATGATGATGCGCTGCTATATTTCGTACGTATGTATGCACGAATCTGACACGGCATCTCGACAAAGTAAGGGGCAGGGCAGAATTCTCCTATGTAAAGCCCAAACCAGACCCCCAGATCCAATCCATTCCGACGGTTTGCCCCCAATGGCATCCCAGCCCCTCCTGTCCATCGCATCAGCGAATCAACGCTGCGGAGGGTGTCGAATCCTAGGCGCCTGCACATGCATAAAGAATTGGGGTCTATTAATCGACCTCTTATTACTTTTAGGGTTCTTAGGACCCCAATTTGGTCTAGACGATCCTCTCCCATTCATTCGTCGCCAAGGCCAGGCCTCTCCTACGATCTTAATACTCGGCTTAATTATCAGCGTTGGTCGCACACATAGCATGGGAGGGAACCGTCCGATGTCGACAATGCCTTAATGTCTACGTAAATAGACGAGGGCCAGAAAAGGGGACCTACATCTGCATCTAGCCCGTCTCTTATCGCTAGCCTTAATGGTTGAATTGAAGCGAAAATTATGCCTTATCGCGATTCCACCACGCCAGAGGAGCTGGACGAAGCCCGGACCATACTATGTACTAATTCCCCCCTGGTGAAACAGAGCACGGAGGACCGGTTAGGAACATCAAACGGGCCAGCGCGGAGCTTATCTCTTGGTATTGGCGAACCGTCCCGACGTCACTGAGGATCAAACTGGGGGAAGCATTGGCTACTCCATAGAGTTGCACTCGTGAGAGTCAGCGCAGAGTCGCAATGGAGGGGTTTTTGGCTATACTGCTCGTTGAAACAAAAACTTTGTTCCAACATCGCGCCTCTTGACTGACGTTGACGTCGATTCGTATCAGATCCCGTTGAGCGTTTGCTACGCCTTCACGGCTAAGTACCCCGGGTGCTCGTCGTAGCTGGATTTCAGAGCCCTCGCGCTTCTCGTCTCATTACTAACAAACTCAATTCAGACCGGTTACTAGGTAAATGACTTACAAGCTCGCATAGACGCTATTTTCCACATCTGGGAGAATCCGGTCTCAGGGCTGTGCGATGCCGCACAAGAAGATACCCATCACATAAGGTACCCACGCAACAGAAGAGTCGTCATCATCATTCGCATCTCGTCCCGCTGGGACGGATCCCCGTTCTGCGAAACGCAATCGCGAACAAGACGTAATACAACTTTACGCAAATCCCCCCCTTCCGGTCGAGGTCTGTCGCGTGCGCGACAAGGTTACCTGAAACCCGGGACGTCGTTACGCACAGACTTTCCAAACGCTTGAGCCAGCTTTAACCTTGCCGAATATCAAACTGTTCCCCTCTCAGCCTCTCTCTCGCGCGCCGCTATGCCCTCCCTCTCTCTTCCTTGCGTTGTTTCATTTACCGTACCCTCGTCTGGTCTAGCCTTTTCTTATTTGCATAGCTTTCTTTTTATATAGACAGGGGAGTCTTTTTTGGCAGGGTCCGTAGACAGAACACGTGGGTGCGGAGGCGAGATTGCAGGATCCAATTCTAGAGATTTCTGGGTGGGTCTAGGTAGTCTATCTGGTTCTGACAAGCGCACGCGTTTATATCAGGGGCTTGCGTAATACTATAAGGGACGTGGACGAATGGGCCGGATTCTTACTCAATGGAGTATTTGTCCTCCGGGTCGGTCGCTGGACCCCAGCATACCGCCGTTCCGATGCTTATCGGCCGGCTGTTGCTGAGTTCTCGCTACCTAAGTATTCGCTTCGCAGGTCATAGAATTTTAGTCATCGTCTACTACTTCTCCTATTTCGATTGGGGCTTGGTACTAAAAGAATAAGCTTTGAGCTTTGGGTTACCTCCCTTTCCTAGTAACTGACGTTGTAGTGCTTCTTCGTCTAAGATGGTAAATTTAAAGTTTCTTTCTGCCACTATTCGATCTGATATCAACCATATCTGCTCCCTGATGTGAATGAAAGGTCGCATGTATCCAACCGACGTAAGGCAGCTTCTCTAAAGGCCCTTGGGTAGAAGATATACCGTATTCCCCGATGACTCTGTATGTTAGATACTAGGTGGGTAGGCATACTTGACTCTGAGCCTGTCTGCGCCATCAATCTCAATTAAGGAGAGTGGATGATGCTTATCATATGTCCACCTAGTAACAGATAGAGTTCACCAACCTTCCAACCGCCGAAGTCTCAATGAGGTTATCCCCAATCCGTCTCATACTCTATTATCTGTCACCTCATCTTCCGCCCGATGTGTAAGACAACATATAAACCAAACTGACCTTTACACCCCAAGTCAAAAGACAATACCAAAAGGCCGGGTGGGACGGCCTAGCGAGGTGGTAGCAAGCGTCAGTATTATTCACGAAGTATAATTACTCAGTATTGCTATTCAGTATCGTTAGGCCCTGGGGTTCGATTCCCCAAGTGGCCATTTCACTCCTTTTCTTTTTTTTTTTTTACATGTGCTTTCTATACTCTGCCTTAAGCGACCGAGATGCGATCGATGGGGTATACATGGTACGAGAATAATTATTTCGCATATGCTAGCAAGTGGCCTTGTACAAAAGCACGCATCGGGACAATTGCTTGAAAAGCTCCTCTACGTAGGGTCTTGGTAATTGGGTGTGATCAAGTTTGGTACATCCTGGTTAATGGAGGGTAATTTGGTATTTCTCTCCCTCATTTTATGCTGCTATCATATGCGAACGGTTATGCTGGTTCTATAGGAGAAGACTATGCCGGCTATATCTCATGATAATCTAGAGACAGTATCGCTTCGGACAAGCCATTAGACATTGGGGAGACGGAAAAGAAAAAAAAAGATATGAGCTGGCCACTAGGGGAATCGAACCCCAGGGCCTAACGATACTGAATAGCAATATTGAGTAATTATGGTTCGTAATAATACTGACGCTTGCTACCACCTCGCTAGGCCGTCCCACCCGGCCTGTTTCGTTAGAGGTACCAGGCTGCTTTGATTTATATGCCTTCTTGTGAGCCTTGACAGTGGGTAAGTAGGTTGAACATTGGGAGATATAAGGAGCCACAGCTTTACCGAGACTTCAACGTTAAGCCCCCCTTTTCCCACATAAAGTTGCCGCCAACAAACCCGGCTTCAGCAACCTTTCCACCCGTCAAATCTTAACAAAGCACAATCCCATCCGCGCCAGATCCCAATATCCAACCTACATCTTCACCCGGCTCGCAAGAAGACTTTATAAAGGAAACCGACCTGGGGGCTCCTAGCAGAATGGCGCTAAAAGGCCGCACTGGTGTGGTCTAGCGGTTCGTATAACCTTTGCAGTATATATTACTTAGTATCTTTAGCTAGTATCAATATTCAGTATCGTTATTAAGTATCGCTAGGCCTGGGGTTCGATTCCCTAAGTGGCCATCTCAATCTTTTTTTTTCCATTGTCACCCCTTAATTGGTCTATCCACATAACGCAGTCAACGGCGTCTATTTCTGCAGCAAAACTACCATAATTAATGTCGTATTTCTATGGATAATTTTAGGCAACTAGATGAATATCTAGGAGACGAGTTGGCAAAGGATAGGAAAGTCCCAGAAGCGTCCTTGGTGGAGAGCTTCTTGATTGCAGATGATACGTAGTCAGAACTACTTGGGGTGAAGACCGGCGCCTGAATTGGAGACAAATATGACCATGACCTAATCTCATGTTGCAATTAGCGTCATTGCAGATATTTACATCTTGAAGGCAAATAAAGCCCACCAGCACTAAGTCATGGGATCTTAACGAAGCAGTATTCACTAGGCCGTCAACTTTTTTCTTGCTCCCATTCCCTTTCATGATCCTTAATGTCATTCTCCAGTCCTCCAGGAGAAATACCATCTAAATTACATAAGCCTTTATTTAGTCTTAGCTTGGCTGGGGGGTTGCTTGAGAGGTGGAAGAGGACTTGGCCATCACCGCACAATATTATCGTAGGGTCTTAGTCACATACTTGCGACGCTCTATCGACTCGACTTGATAATGGTGGTAAAATAGGAGGCCTCTACTCCAACAATCGGTGTGCGGAAGGATTAATAGCAACGGACGTATTGAGAAAAGGGGCCATGCGCGTGAATCAGGGGTTGATGATTTCAATGTGTATACGAATCAGAATCTCACGTTAAAGGATAAGTTTTTCTTCTTAAGCTCTTGGTAAGATTCACATATGTAAGGTATTGTTTCGCAGTGAATCTAGGTCTACATCAAGAGGGATTCTCAATCACTGGGCGAGAGTAGGAACGAGGAAAAGGGGTTGGTTAAGCGCAGGTAGATTGCCAGCAACGTAGATACAATTAATGGTTCACAAAGTATTTGCCTGAGCAATCATCCCCAGCAAAGTAAAAGTTAAGATGAATTTACCCTCGCAAATTTGAAAGTAAGTCTCACTGGGTACTCTTAACTTCCAATGTGATGAAGTTGAGTGAGTTATTATCTTATGCCTACCTAGACAAAGCGCTGGCAGTAATATCAGTAGTTTCCACAGACATAAACAACTATCGGGGTCTGCAAACGTTGCTGTAATGAGATGAGCACCGCCATCTATCCTTAATCCAATATTGCCACAGCCCACATGAGCAAGTAGTACCATCAAGGTATTTTGCCTCCAGACCACACAACTCACCACATCCAATGAAACCTCCAAAGCAAACAGAGAACAGCTTGGCAATGCTTCTATTCACCTAATATCCTACGTGTTGTGGTTGCAGCACTTAGACACCTAGCCAAACAACCTTACTTAGGCAAGTAGCAAGTTTAGGTGAATACAGCCAGCCAGTCTTCCTAGGGCACCCATCCTATATATAATATATAAAACCAAGCTCCTCAATCCTCCCAAGACGAAAATCCACAACTAAACATCCTATTCCCTTATCCTCTCCTCACCATCCCTACACATTTATCCATCTATCTATCCTTCCACCCAAGCAAGCAACCATGCAGACCAAGCTCCTCCCCCTACTCTTCCTCCTCGGCGCCGCCTCTCCCACCCTCGGAGCGCCGGCCACTCCTCCCTCTCCTCCAACCACCACCACAGCCGCGGAGCCATCCGCTCCGCCCACCCACAACTTCAACGACATCGACGTGCAGTGTCCCGATACGCACAGCGAGTGGGTGTACTACATCTGCTACTACGAGAACACGGAGGCGCAGTGCGACCCCATGGGCCAGGGCACGCCCGAGCAGAAGGCGTGTCAGAACTTGTGGAAGTACACTTGTGGTAAGTTTCGCCCCCTTATCCCATCTTCTCTTGTCTCTCTCCTTTTCACTTCTCCGCCGCTCTGTTCTGTGATCTATGAGCTGGTACGGTCAGTACCAGCGGAGCGTGCTATTGGTTATTTGAAGAATGAATATTGACTCTGGCTCTATAGGTGACCGCGCCGGCTGTAAGGTATCATAAGCTATTCAAGCGTAAGATCTGGAACGCTGGAGTCGGGGCTTCGTGTTTTAGTGGAGGATTGGTATGATTGAGATTCGGCGATGACTTGGTAGCGATGCTTTGCAGGTCGGATATACCAAGAAAAGGCACATAAGATTGATATACGGGGTGTGCGATTAATCTTGCACCGGTGGAGATGGATATCATACTTCGAGGTATCTATCGCAGACTCTGCAAGTAATTGTGCCTATAACAAGACCTCCGGTTGACTCATAGCTGTTTACTATCACATAGTCAGCTCATATCCAGATATTATCGACGGGCATATTCACAGTTGCAAGTCTTTACTAGTGTTGGATCTATAGTGCCCTCTGTTCTGTTCTACCCTTTGTCTCTCATTTCCTGATTACAGTTGTAGGTAGACACACAGTGCAAAATCTTCAGTGTAGAAGGTAAAGAATTAATAATTGACATTAGCAAAGTTGTAGTGTAAGTCCATTTTCCACGCCAGCCGCTCCTGTATTAACATGGCAGCAAGTCAATCCATGCAAGACCGTATGTACTTCTAACCAAAATACAATTCTAAATCCTTCTTTTACATAGGTACCTCCTTTAAAGTAGCTTTGTAGCAAGTGCAGACGGTTGCTCAAGCATGATGCCCGGGCCAGCGACAACGGTCTCCATAGTCGGGGCACCGGGGGTGTCAGCGAGAACGGCAGCAATGACGCCCTTGGTCTCGAACTGCGCAGGGATTGTGACGCGAATATCTTGCTCGGGCCAGGCCGACGTGTTGATGGGTACACTAATGTTGGCGAGGCCGTGGAAGAAAACCGCATAGTATTGCGTGTAAGGGTCAAACCTGGGTTGGTTCGTCGGGTCGGTGAAGTTGAGTGCAATGTTGGACCCAGGCGTCAGCGACGTGGTATTCTTAGCCGCAGATAGAGCGGGCAGCTTCTGACGCGGCGAAGGGTACTCGGGGTTCACCTTGGGGCAGCTGCCAGGCACGATGAAGGAGTTGGTCGTGTCAAGGATCTGGTTGGCATAGGGGAATGAAGTGTCCGTTGGTCCACCAAAGGGATTGGTCTTCCAGATCTCAATCAAGCTCCAGACTTCGTGGCGCGCCTCGGTTTGGCCAATTGCGAGCATAGCTCCTTGCGACGATGGTAGCTTGACTGACTGGACAAGGCCAGTCAAGAAAGCCATACTAGAGACCTCCAGAACTGTGACGAGAGCCAGGAATGAAATAGGATCGTAGAAAGGGTACTGGTGCTGGCACGCGCCGGGTTTTACCGACGTGGGAGAGATCTGGTTCTGGAAGATGCGCAAGTGACCGGCTTCATTATTTCGGATCTCTTGAATGCGCTGGTACGTGTTGTTAGGCATGCCAGCCTTAATGAAAGACGTCTCGTTGAAGGCCTCGACGGCTTGCTGGTAGAAGTCGAAGATAATCCATTCGGCCGACAGCAAGTTCTGCCATACTACATCGTCCTCACCAGGCGGTCCAATCTCTGTTGGCAAGACAGCATCTCTCAGGTACCCAGGGAAAGGAGCCTCGACACCGTAGTATGTGCTGAAGAGGGGGTCCTCGCCCGGCTTAGGGCCGTAATTGGGGTCGGCGAGCTTCTGCGTCTCCGCGAACGAGCCGATCTTGCCGAGGGGCTTCGCGGTAGCAACAGTCACGAGGGGGCTCAGCAGGCAGGCCTGGAAAAGAGATCGGATCGCCATTGTGAAGAAACAGCTCGTGAAAGTTTGAGAATTGAAGAAACGAGTGTACCGGATTTCTCACAACTGGCCTACTGATCGACTTCGGCCAGGACGGGGAGTCTGTTTATATTGTACTGCCAAGTCATATCGGCGACCTCCAATAGCGCGTCCTTAGGAACGCCACAAAATCTCCTAGCGGACTGTTGGCCGACCATCCAAATCTCGCTTGATGATATCATGATGGGAATAACAGAGATACGAATTAGACCTGCAGCAGCCATGCAACGAAGAAAACTTGATCAAGACCTGCTTGATAGAAAACTTCGACCAATTACAATATTGGTGATCCGGAACTAACGGCTCATGCATTCAGATCGACAGGCCCGTCTTCCGCATTGGCTGCCACTAAAACAGCGGAAGGCGTAACTAATCGGCGGTATTTTGACGAGCCGAAAGGGCAAGGAAACGGGCTAGTTTCAAGCCTCCAGCCTCCACGTTGAAGACCAATATACTGGTGTGGGGAGCTGAAAAGGAGGACTTGAGAATGTCCGCAGTGATGGGAACTAATCTAACGGCATTAGTCTCTAATATGACGACAGAGCAATGGTTTCGATGAGCAAAGATGTGATGTGCGATTTGATGTTCTGTCAATGGCTCTACCAAGGGCTCTGGGCCCTAAATCCGGATATCGAGATAGGTGTGGTGGTACAACGTCAAATACGGAAAGGGGGTGACACGATATGCAGATGAGAGATAACCTTTCCCCACGCTCGCTACCTGCGATGCTATAATGCTGTGATGTTGTGATGCCATCCCGGATCAGATCCGCGGGACACTGGGAAAAATGATAGCACAGATAAAAAGATGAAGACTACCATCTTGGTTCAGGAGCGGGACCAGTTCCTCGATCCGCGTACGTGTGCCAAGGGCGGCTCTGTACTACAGAGATCTAGCGTAACCTCATATCTCGAGCTAGCGGAGACTAACAAGGGATGCTCCAGCTGAAGCTTTGTTAGATACACGTACCTACCCCTAGCTACGATACCTTTTTTGATAGTTTGATCTTAGAAGTGGGCGATGATAACTTTGAAGTCTTAGATTTGAATAAGAATAGATACGAAAGATATGGTTGTTTATGGTAGGTGTCTCCAGATTCGCTCGATGCTAAGACAATGTCGCATCCAATTGTGATATTTTTTTTTACTGATTGTTGATTTGTTGATGATTCAGCTCCCACAGCTGGTTCGGAAGATAAGCCGTAGCATTGGCTCGGCACAGCACTGGTGGCTGCCTTTATCATTACTGTTTAGCGTAGCGATCGGCAACCTTAAATTAGCTTGCCTTATTTATGGATTCGTCTATTACTATGCCACTATACCAAGTACCTAGGTACTTACACTATCCCTCAACAAATCCTCCTCCCTTTCGTCCTTATGAGACATGCATCGGAACAAATCTTAAGCATATATGATGGCTTCAGTCCAAGACGCGTCTAGTTGAGCGACAAAATTAAACTACCTTGAGTCAAGTAAGACATCGGGAATTAAAGCTCGGTGTTCCATTTGTGTCTATCTTAAGACTCAACACATTCACCTCTATATCTCTTTGATTCAATGTAGCTTGGCACATATAGTACATGATCCTCATGAGATTGATTCTTATTGTCCTATTACTAAACTAAACATCTAAACTAGAGTATTTCGAATTGTGGGAGAGTCGACCTTCTATCTACTAATCCTTCGGAATGAAGAGCGAACAGATTTTAGGTCAACGAAATATGAGAGGATCTCACTTCAAGGCCTAGAGGAATCCAGTCGCGCTTGAAGGCATTCCCGCGCCTCAGATTAGAAGTCGAGAGAAGTGTAAAATTGATTAGTGTTGAAACCTCGGGACTACTAGGTAAGAGGGTGCAAGAATCTCATCTACTAACCTACATACCACTCTTGAAGATTGTTCTAGGTCTATCCAGGTACACGTAGATAACCACCTGACTAGATTCCACTCATGATAGTGCTTCCCCCTTAACCCATAACTGCATCATCCTTATTATCGAGGGCATTTAGACTCCGTCAAATATGAGTAATGCGCGTGTTGAAGGACGAGGTCAATTTAGGTAGGTTATCAGATGTGAGGTAGGTACCTAAGTGATCGTTGACTGTTGGATAGGTATGAGCTGGCGCCGGCTATATTTAAGAGCAAGTTGAATATGTCGTCTAGTATCACACTAAGCACGAGACTAGGTACTTCCTACACGAGTAACAGCGTTGAAATCATTCACATTCACCCCTATTCAACACCTTTCACCCCTCTCTCTACTCTTACCCTTCCACCTCTACAAGCCCTCCAAAAAGCCTCCAATAATCTCACCCGCCCTCCTCGCCAATCCCCTCGTCTCCTCCCCCAACTCCTCATCACCCGCCTCCCGCTCGAACCGGTCCTTCCAAAACCTCCATCGCGCCGTACACCACATACTTCCATCCCTCCTATTATACCACGGCAGCTTCTTCTCACGAGCCGCCAAATCCACCTGCACCTGCTCCTCCTCCTCCTCACCCTCCGGCCGCTTCCCCCACATCCACTCCCCAGCAATCAAAACCCAAATCGCCGCAATAGCAACCAGTAACCGCCTCTCCACCAGCGGCGGCGGCGCCCCCCTATGCTGCGCCATGGATGCCGGCGCGCACTCCAGCGCCGCGCGCAAAGCCCACACACCATAAACCGCGAAGTCCTTGGTCCCGCTCGCAACCAGTCTCGCCACAAACGCATTAAAATTCACATAAGCCCGCTGCTCGATCTCCGTCCAACCCGCGCCACACCCACAGCAATCGTTCCAAGCCTCGCTTATACTAGGACCGAGCATAAGTAGATCACTCCACAGGGTGCGCGTTTCCCATATCCAGTTGCGGAGCAGGGGGACGGAGGAGCGGGACGGGAAGGAAGGGTTGGGACGCGCTTGCAGGGCTTGGACTAGGGTTATGAGTTTTGTTTGGCGAGGGGTGTTGGACCATGGGATGCGTTTGGAGGCGTGGAGGACGCCGTACCAGAGGGCCCAGAGCTGGCCTTCGGTTGTGGGGAGGGAGTCGGTTTCCGCGCTGGGTTTGGGGATGGGTTCTTCGGGGCCCCACTGTGAGGGCGGTGTTAGTAGGTAGGTAAGTACGGTAGAGTAAGTCTAGTAGTTGTTAAGCAACGAGGAGGAGGAAGAAGTAGGTAAGTAGGAAGTGTAGAGGTTTTAGAGCAGCGTACCAATTCAAGCGCCTTCTCAGGACTATGATAGCCCCGCTGGGTGCGCGCCGTCATCTCCGCATTATACAGCGCCTTGCCGTAGTCAGCGGTCGAATACGACGCATCAATTGGCTTAGCCAAGGTCTCCGCCGCCGTAGCAGCGTCGATGTCGCCGGCGAGGAAAGCGTCTATGACTGTAGTGCTCCCGCGGAACCAACCCCGCCTCTCGGCGATGGCGTCGATTTTTGCCGGCTCGTCGAGCGTGTCGTCTTGTATGATTCGCTCTATGTCTTCTTCTTCTTGCTTTATATGTGCAGGCACGAATTCTGGTCCGTCTGAGATGGGACTTATGTTTAATAAGTCCTCCGCCATTGTAAGGAGTGACTAGTCGTGCAATCGGGCAACTACCTAGAGACGGTTCTAAAGATTGAATGGGAGAATGATTATGAACGGAATTTAGATCAATAATAAGTTATCCCGGTAAACATATTGTATTGCGATTATTTGGACCTCCCAAGCTGTTTGTAGGAAGGTCTTATAACGGCATGCCGCATGACTGCAATCGGGATGGTATCCACCTGCTTCGCCTCCTGCAAGGCACAGGTCCAACCTTAGCCTCCCACGGATTCGCGATCTGCAGCATCGTACCAGGCAGAAAATATAAATTTGGAGATCAAAACCTCAATCATGGATTTTTAACCCATGTACGAATTTGTCGGGGAGCACCCGCTCATGGGGCAATGGAGGATGAGGGGTCTAGGAATGAAATACCGAATTATCGTCAAACCTGACTACAGCACATCTCTCTCTATCTCTATCAATGAGTGAAAGTCTAATTTCACTTTAATATCATAAATTGAGAAGGGCGTAATCGTTAAGCGATACTTGAGGCCATCCGCCAGTGTGGAACAGTTCGTCTGGTGGTTCCTCCCCGCTGAGAAGCGCCCAGATACAGGAGCAGCAATGCACGGTACATACTAGCCCATCCATCATCACTTGAGTACCTAATCAAGGGCGGGTTTGAATGAAAGTTCATTTGGGGACATAAGAAGAGATATAGACGACCTGAAGACATATGGGAGCTGGCGAAGTACCTCTTAACATAAACCTACGCAACCTAGTCTAGTCACAGTATAATTTCCTTATAATAATCCGTCGACACTTAGTCATAAAACTCAATGACGAACTACCTTGCATGGAGTCGCGAGAGACATACTTCGCATACGTTGAGAAAATGCTTTCCCAGAGAATATCCTGGAGATCGCTAGGGTTATAGTAAGTACCATCTATGTAGCGAGCTTGTATGCGTACGATTGATACGGCATTGAGCTGTCTACGCCTAGGCGCCAGCTTCACCCTTCATTCTGCTGAAGTACCTATGTGATGTCCCCAAGCGAACCCTCGGTGCTCTCAGCGTGATATCCAAGACGGCCGAATAAGGACACGGAATCGTCATCCAAGACGAAACTGATTCCATCAAGACCGAAACCCACGAGTCACCGCCCCTGTCTAATCTGAATATTATTTCCCCCAGTTAATTGCTCAAGAACCTTCCGCCCACAACGAGGGGCGCTGTTTAGTAGGGACCGTTCTTAGGCAGCGAGAGGTAGCTCCTTCTCTAAATCCGTCGCCATCCTACCACTCTTGATATCTGTCTTCGTGTACCAATGCCATCTCGTGTGATAAGACCCTTGGTATAGGTTCCCAGTGAATAATTTGTTGTTAAGACACAACAACTGCCACGGAGATCTGAATCTCCTCCGAGCAGACTTGGCTGCTACGCGAGTCTTATTATTCCCCCCGTATATGTATTAAGAATAGATCCCATCCAAACAGTCGTGTCTAGATCGAGCATTGAGTCTTGACGTAGCCATATTAGGTCATGCATAAAACAAACAACAACCACCACCCTTCCAGTTGCGCAGCCAAGTCTCAGGGGTAAACCCTCTCCACAAAAACGAAGCTGGACAAATCCGTATCATCCGGCTTATACAGCAGCACCTCATCACCAGAAATGCCATAAAGCATACTATCCTCGCTCGTCGATATAGCGGTGAAATTGACCGCAGGGCCCGATCGGAAGTTGATACTCGGTATACTCCTGAAGTGGCCTCCCCACCACAGGGCCGTGACGGTGCCGTTTGGGAGGAGAGCGAGGAACATGGTCTCCGTGAAGTTATTCATGAGCGTGACTGTGAATTGCAGACTTGGCGACGGTGGCGGTATCTCGTCGATCAAGGACCCGTCTGTGTCCGTGTTAGTAATCAGATATCGCCCCTGGACAGGCTGCTCGACGAATAAGAAATCCATATTCAATTGTAGGGTAGGTACATACCAGAGTTCCAACCCTTCACATACATGTTTTTCTGCATCGTACCTATCATCCCCGACCCGAGAGACTCGGTTACCAGAGCTACTCGATTGATCCCATACACGTCATCAGGGCCCGGACCCAACAACTGAGGTATCAGGCCTAAGCTAGTGTTCTGGGCGACTGACCTCGCATCCACCACCGTGGTTGGGTGCTGCCAGTTACTTGCATTGAGGGTATTAATATCACCTTGCGGTGTCTGGTATGCGACGATCCAGAAGCCGATGGTGTCGTCGGTCCAGCCTCTCTGCCATGTAGCTGCCAATTGGGAGCCCGGGTACGTCTGCGGCCCGTTGCCGAAGCCTGGATCGTGCTGCCAATCGTCGGGTCGCGAGTCGGTGTTACTAAGCCAGATCGCGCTCACGTAGTTATCCGGGACTATGAACCAGAGATGCGTCTCGTTCACGCCATTGTAGACACACGACGAGCTGGCCATGGACGCTCCAGGTAGAGGATTCAACGGAGTTGTAGAGCCTCTCATGGTTTCCGTGATATTAGTCGTGACCCATGTTGTGTTCTGTGAATCCCATCTTCTGGCTATGATGGCAGCATTCGGGTCTTGGAAGAAGACTGTGCGGTGCATATAGCCATTGGCATCTGTTCTATTAGTAGATGCTAATTTCGATATGCTGAGAACGTTGACGTTGGGATTTGTCGAGGTATTGTTTGGACTCGAACCACCACCTGGATTACCTTGATTATCTTGAGAACCATCTGAGTGGTTAGAA
This sequence comes from Hypoxylon sp. PDH2405, assembly GCA_023628415.1. Lineage (NCBI taxonomy): Eukaryota > Fungi > Ascomycota > Sordariomycetes > Xylariales > Hypoxylaceae > Hypoxylon > Hypoxylon sp. PDH2405. Next base: position 282,533 of record JAMAKT010000024.1, read on the forward strand.
GTATGGTGCTGTGTGTTTGCGAGGCCGCCGGCAACTCCTCCGGCTATGGCACCGATTATCACTAGCAGTGTCCCTATGAGGATGAGATAAAATGTGCGCTTCGGCAAGCCACAAGTCCTGCTGGCTGATTGTTCGTGAGACGTTGGTGGATTGCTTAGTGGTTCTTCCTTCGTGTAATTGACAACCTCGGGAAGGTATGCGCCAGTAGCATCGTTTTCGAAGGCAGCTGGCTGAGGGTAAAGACTATCATGGTGAGCAGTAGCCTCTTTACTTATCCCATCGGTGTCACGACCTCCATCTTCCCGAACCTCAAGGGTACTGTAAGACTGAATGGTTACAGACTCCATTCTAGATCCAAGTTTGGATAATATAGAGAGAACTCATTCGCGAAGTTGACTTTCCATCGTCACGATTTCGATTAGTTATTGTTGTTCTTGCTAGGTTGTCAGCACGGGAAGTGTCTATCCAAAAGAAGCATGTAGCTAAAGGCGGAGCGGGAGCTTTTCCCTCTCTGCTAGGCGAGACATCCCGGTCTCGTCTATCTGACGCCAGAGCTGAGCCAATTATGAACGGCAGTTCTAAACATGCAAATACGCCTGTGTCACCATAGTCCTACCAAGTCAACTGATCAAGGCACGGTATGGCCTAAGTCTAGCCCCCTAGGGCTGTTGAAAGGGCATAGTCTGAGGAAGATGTATTTGAAACCTCGGCCCCCCCTGTTAGACAACCCATACGAAGAAGTGTTGCGATTTGTCAGATTCTATAGGATTATACTTGCTGCAATGCAGAGTTGCAATCTACACACTCCTAATTGATAATTATTTTCATTAAGCTGCAGGAGAAGGAATCGGGGGCCTGACCCTGGATGTTCAGCTGCCGGCCTATATGAAACCAAACTCCGTGTGGCGCGGATAGCGAGACACGGCGAGACGGGGATAGTGATAAGGTGACGATGCTAGACAGTACTAATTAAACCCGAAGATATAGTAGATCCGGGACATTTTCGGTCTAGGTGAGGTAGTTGACAATGTTCAGACACGTAATAGTTGAATTTTATAGAAGATTGAGGTTAGGAAGGTTACCTAAGGCTATATAATTCCAACCCAGCGATGGGCATTCGATGTTACCTTTCATCTAGACCACTGCCTTACATTTATTACGTATAGCCAGTAGCAAGATCGTAGATCGTACCTCAACCAATCTCGATGGACTTCCCCAATTAAAGACCGCGCTAAGATTCGAGACATTAAAAAAAAAAAAAGATATGGTTTAGTGTCAGTTTTCATTATTACTCGCTATTATACGCGCTTTTGCCTGTTTTTGGCATGAAGCGCTGGTCCGGATTATGCGACATGAAGGGGAAACATGTGTTGAGGCTGCCATGGTAAACGTCCCTCCCATGCAGTCCTATATCCTTAGATGCTTTTGTCATCACCCAACCGTCCAAAACGCCTCTATGTGATCTACTCCGATTGTACATTATCTACACATGTAGCCTGCCCCCCAGCACCCTCCCCCCATTTCCCCGTCGTAGCGGTCTTTTGCTAAATATGTCGTTATCGATTAAGGGGTAAGTAATACAATTCGAGAACGGTCGTAACAGACGCAGCCCTCAGCAATCGAGTTCGTCATTTCCTCAATATTGGAACTCAAAAATCCCAAACACGAAATAACGATCCAAGCTCCTAACCAGTGGATGGGATATCCGGACTAGCTGATACGAGGATAGGCTTTTACGCCTTCCGGGATCGTGTAGTAACACCGTTGGTCTTCTTAACTCCAGTGGCCAGAATGGGTTGGGTGGCGTTTGCAACCACGTGGTGGTCTGGAAGAGGAGCCTGCGACATACGGCGAAGAGTCTTGCGGGTGCTGGGCGCCTTGTGGTCCTTCTTGTATGTAGCAAAGTAGAACGAAATGAAGAGGACAAGGTAGGAAGTAAGGGTACCGATACCAGCGAAGGCAGCGAACTCTTCTCCGGCACACTGGCCAGCGTTGGGCATCCATTGGAAGTAGGTAGACGTGAAGTAAGTGTAAGACGCGAAGTACACAAATCCTAGACATCCTAAGTTAGTATTCCTGAGCCAAGTATTTCCACCAAATGTGTAACGTACCAAGGTCAATGATGAACTGAATGATCTGGAGGCGGGTAATCCATTCCTTCCACCAGATTCGGATGCCTCGGGCGCTCTGGAAATAGTACCAGTACATAACAACATGGACAGTCAAGTTCAGGGTGATTACGACCCACGACACCGCGGTAGAACCTATCAACTGGGTGTAGCAAAGGAAGGCCGTAGCACCGTGATGGTAACAGTGGAGGAAAGCTACATTAATCTGTTAGATCCAATTATTGCCAAACTATTTCAGATTTGCACTTACTCAGAGGCTTCTTCTTCAAGAACAAGAAGACGGTGTCCAGCAGTTCCAGGTACTTAGTCAGGTAATTCAGCTGCTTCGGGTTAGTTTCTCGTCAGCATGAAAATGTGGCCTTTACAACTTACGTAGTAGAGGACAACCAGCGGCTGAGTCCAGCCTCCATCAGCGTCGCAAATGGCATAGAAGATACCATGTCGAACGACAGTTGGGAGCAGCTGTTCAATGAACAGTGCCAAAAGAATTGCACTTATGGCGGTGAGGTAAAAATTGTGAATCAGGAAGAGGGCCCTGAGCTTGAAAGGCTCGCGATTTCGCATCAATTCCCTACCACCGAAGATGATGGCGTAGTATATGACAATGAAGGTCAACGACTGTTTCAGCGTCGACATAGGAGTCTTGCCGGCTTCGAACCGAAAGTCCTCCGCTGGATAGCCGACTACCGCCTCGAAGGCTTTGCTGAAGTAAGGCCATAGATGGATTCCGAAGGGTCGGTCTAGGGTTGGGAGAGGGATGGACTCCCATAGAGGGACGGGAGCGGAAGAAGCCATGTTGAAGCAGGATAGTCGGGCTTAGATGCAATTGAAGCGTGTCGTCAAGTTCGCGCAGAGAGGATGCGCTCGGAGGACGAGTTAGAGGAGGAGGGCTACTAGCAAGCCTGTCGGCGACGAGTAGTAAAAGAAAGATTTGTCTGAAGGAGTGACAGGAAAGAAGTATTAAACCCTGCGATTGACTCGCCAAGGGGGATTGTGCAAAAAGAGAGGGTACAAGAAAAAAGAGAAGATTGACCTCGACGATGGGAAAAAAGTTGAGGACGGGGATATGGTTCATTTCAACTCCACGCCAACAAAGGGGGAAAAGAGGTACGCGACTTCTCATTGGACGAAGCGGTGTCGCGCAAGGATCACGGATTACCTATACAGTAGGTAGATTCGGAATTGGCGGGACTCTCGGTCGCCGGTTCCCCACTCCTTTGGATAAGGCTGCACTCGAGATTGATTATAATACGCACGTGCCTCCTTGTCATACGTATGTCGGTATTGTGAAAAGCCATTGTTTATGTGCAAGCTGGCAAGTTATACCGACCTTACCGGACCATAATACCCGCGCTCTGGAGGTACATCCATTACCTAAGTTCAACCTTACCTACTACGGAATACATGCACTACACTACGGTATCTCCGCACACCCTTCGTACCTGCATAGGTACCTTATGTTGACGTATTAATGGCAATGGCAATGGCAATTAAACTTATCCATAGCAATCAATTTGCCATTGAATGCAAACTGGCCGATTCGAGGTTGCTAGCACGCAGTATCCCCCTATTTTCCTCTTCTGCCTCCTACCCTATTTTAATTCCCTAGTTGCGCATCAGAAAAGCAAAGACGATACAAATAGTTTGGAGATTGATTGAGATCTCAAAATCCCGTGCATCTATGTATTGCTTATCATCAAATTGTGCACATACCCATTGCGGCATAGTTTAAATAAATAAGCCTAAAGTTAGTTCGAACCTCGCTACCTCGGCCAATCTCGAAATATGGGTCCTTTCCCTAGTCCAAGGAACGGGTATTCCGTATGCATATCCAATCTCATCAGATGCCAAATTCTAGAAATCTGCGACTTGGGTAGCAATACTAGGTAGAGAACCGAGGACGAACCGAGGACGATTTAAGGACAAGGTTGCTTGGTTATAATGAACTTGTGATAGGTGCTTTGTCCGAGGCTGAAGTTGCATTGCGTTGTGGCTGGAATTGTGGCTCCTTACCTAGGTATGTACAACCTGAAAATTGGGGAGCAACCTTTGAGAGGGGCATTTCTAGCTATGTACATGTAAGTAATAAGAATATGCAGAACTCAGGAGTCTATAAAAAGGCAAATTGTTCTTAAAGTTCAAAACCCTTACCCTCCAATCCTCCTACTTACTCTCGTGTTGAGGTCACATACCAAAATGGAGAAATAATAACGTGATTTCCTGCCGTACATACCCGATCCACACGAAATATTACCTAGATCAACTACACGGGAGAATACGGTTAACGTACATAGTAGGTATGATAGGTGTAAGCACTCAAATTCTCTAGAAGTGCCTCCAGCGTTGGATAGTTCGTTGTTCATGGACAGAGGTAGACAGACCGCTCTATTGGATCGGTATCAACTACCTACTTACTATCTATCAACCACTTTTCGAAATGTAACATGGCCGATCTGACACCGGTAGCCCGCCTACAACGTGACTGTCAGAGTCGAATCGAATCTGGGAGTCGGCTTTCTCCTAGGCTATTTGCAGTGTTATTAATCTCATCGACATAAGTCCAATTGGCAAAGTGAACAACCAACATTAAGGGAAATATTAGAATTAGAAACAGAAAACAGTGAATGACGTCGAAAACCCCCAGCTGGAAGTTCCGGTAATAGTAAGGAGCTCTCCGAAAAACGCTTAGGCCACACCATCTTGGGAGCTTCACATCCCAGCTAAACCCCGTTTAGTAGAAAGTCGGCTCACCAGAGCTCCACTCGCCAACGCCCGACGAACGAATGAGAGCGCAGTCATTGTCTTGCATTTTCCCCAAGGTAGCCACGCATCTTTCGATTTGTGAGAATTCAAATCGACGACTCATTTCAATTTTTAAAAAACCTTAACCCGAACGGTCAAAACCAGACAGACACCAGCTCCTCCTCCTCCTCCTCCAACAACAACAAACCGAAGCTCTATAATTCTTTACTGTCGCACCAGACCGAAAAATCTCTCCCCTCCTTTTTTTCTTCCCTTTTTCTTTTACCACCACCCCCCTCTTAGTAATAGATAAAAAAACATGTCTTCTATGTCCCTCCTCAGAATTGCCTCGCGCGGGCCCTCCAAGACTTTCTTCCGCGCAAACCGACCAGTCGCACCCACCCGGTCGAGCGCCTCCTTCGTCCCGGGCCTGATCGCCGGCTCGAGCCTCAACTTCAGCACCACCGTGTCCCGAAAAGCCGCGCACCAAGAAGAGACGTTCGAAGAGTTCACTGCTAGGTAAGGAAGCTTTATATATGCCGCAACAATCGGGATGGAAGGTCCAGACAGAAGCTGTGGAGGGGAGGCCTTAACCTCGATCCAATTGACTGGGAGTTATTTCATTCGAAGAGGCCAATTGGCTCCGGGACGGGATTGCGGGAGCTGTAATATCGCTCAATTGGTCCGTAGGAGCCGTTGGGCGTTAGGCGGGATGCCAATTCACATCCGATGCGAAGTTAGCTGCTAACGCGAGCTTCCCCGAATAGATACGAGAGCGAATTTGAGAAGGTGCAGGATGTTTTTGAGCTCCAGGTTCGTGCTTTTCGTCTTTACCTAGGTCATACACATGCCTCATACCTCTCTCCATCTCCATCGCCCACCTTCCATAGCCAGATAACCTAGCTCGACCCACTCTCTCCACCTGTCCGGAGTCATAATATCCTATTACGACATTGCAGCACTACAGCATTCAAGAAGCTACATACATGAGCTAACACAATCAACAATCACAGCGCAACCTAAACAACGCCTTCGCCTACGACCTGGTACCCTCCCCCTCCGTCGTCGAGGCCGCCCTGCGCGCAGCCCGGCGCGTCAACGACTTCCCGACGGCTGTCCGCATCTTCGAGGGCATCAAGGCCAAGGTCGAGAACAAGGACCAGTACCAGCAGTACCTAGACGAGCTGAAGCCCTTGCGCGAAGAGCTCGGCGTCATGCTTAAGGAGGACCTGTACCCGGAGAACAAATAAGCCAGTCACCCCACCACGATTCAAAGTGTCAGCGACAGAATAGGCGGGGCAGTGAGGATGCGGCACGGAGATACGTATATGTGTGTACGTGACGAGGAGAAGAGCAGCTCGACGGAGTAGTAGCAGGGGAGGAGCAGATAACCGGGGAGGAGGAAGAAGAGAGATGGTGGCGGTCTGGGAAGGGAAAAGCTGAAGAGAGCAGAGTCGGTCTTGGCCCTTGGATGTTTTCCTACCCGCCGCTCGTGTATATGTCTACTACATTTACTACAGTATTGCACACCTCAACAACGAATTAGAAACCGAAATTTCTCTCTCTGGGGGCGCATCAGAAAAAAAAATACCACATTGCATTTACTGGACAAGCAAATGGCCAGATTCTAGGTGTTCACAGGGGATAGAGGCGAGAGAGGAGTTCCTATTTTCTCTTAAACTGTTCCCATTGCTATTGCCGTGTAAAAATATCTACTGCCATCGTCACTTAGACTTGAGTCCTGAACACTTCGCAACATTTCCTGTTTCCCCATCCCTCGTCTATGGCCTAGGAAATCAACAAAACACCCAAGCCACCAACTCTGAGGGGTAACTAAAACCCCGTAGGATTTCCCTCCACGATTCCAAGCCCACGAAAGGCCGCTACTGGTCAGCATGATACCGAAAGATTTGCAGACGCGATTCTTTTGGGTAGAGTATCGTACGAGCCGTCAGCTACATGCGGCAAAGCGTTGTGCACCAAGGCTACTGATGATTTGGGGGCGGTGGCGGTGGTGCTGTAAGCTACTGCCAAATAAGGGAAATAAAATGCGATGATGGATGGGAATGGACTAGTACGATCAAAGTGCGCCTGTCCTGATGTGTATAGTACTGATTGGGAAGGGAAGGAAAGGGGTAGAATAAGGTCATTGGCTTACCTACCGCATCTCAATGCTATACCAGTATCACTCCTCTACATGTTAGTCCATTAATTCATCAGTTTCACATAGCATCATCATAACCTCTTCACAAAACCATAGAGAACCCGTAAACACATATGTTGCAAAGCAAGTCTCATTGTATTCACAGACAGCACACCTTGCTTCTCATTATACTATACACGTTCAGCTCAGGTAATTTTTTTTTTAATTTTTCTCCCCCCTTTTTCCCCGTCCATCATCATCATACAAACCAGCAGCAAAATCCAGGAGTTCCTGCATCTATCTAATTTGACCCCGAGGGGAGGTTGTGGCGGGACCTCCCCTCGGGAGTCGGGATATCGTCAAAATGCTCGAACAAGGAACAACGTAGGTAGGTAGGTACCTGGTACAACGCAATGCAACAAGGATGCGCCCAAGGCGCAAAAGGGGCAAAAGCAAATCCAGAGACTTTCTGTCTCTTTCCATCGTTCTGCGACGTAGGGGCAATCGTGATGGAATCGTAATACATCATATAGTAAGGTGAGTAGGTGAGTTATAATAGGGAGACCATGTTATCCTCCCGGCGGAAAGCTATGTGGTGAAGGGGTTATATATCGAGCTTTAGAATCGAGTCTCTCGGAGCTGCGATGCTCGGTTGTTGGGAGCAGGAGTACTGCTCCCGGTGCCTGTCTCGAAGACACCTGTAGGCGGTGGAACGGGACTAGTGCCCCGGCTGCTAGAGCCGCCTTTGCCACGGCCGCCGTTTCGTGGGCTGTTGAAGGCGTTCAGTCGAGGGCTACGCGGGGCACTACTCTGTCGCGTTCCTCTCCGGGTCTCCTTCAGCGTCTTGAGCTCGTCCTTGAGTCGGCTGAGCTCGGTCTCTCGATCTTTGACGATCGCCTTTTGCTCATTGAGCATTCGCAGCAGTTCCTTGCTCTCACTCATGGCGTGGATTCGGTTTACTTCAACGACGTTCTCGTTGGCTTTGCGACTGAGAACCACGATTCGTTGTTCAAGCACCCGGTTCTCACCCTGGAGTTCTCCGGCTCTCTGGGAGGCATCCTGATACGCATTTTTAGCGTACTCCATGTCATTCTGAGTCAGAGTGATTTTCTTCTCCAACTGCTGAATCTTGCTCTGCGAGTCTTCGAGGTCCTTCTCCAGGCGTGCCATCTTGGCAACCTCAGGATTACTAGAGCTGAGAAGTGATTCCTTCGCCGCAGCTAATTGCTGCTGAAGCTCCGCATTCTTCTCCTTCAACTCGGCATTCTCTTTCTTGCTAGACTCGAGATTAACATTGGCAATACTCGTTTCCTCCTTGGCCTTGTAGTAGTTGTCCTCATAGGTACCCCTGTCCTTCAAAGCGGCCATATACTTCGTCTGTAGGAGGTTGAATGAAGTGATGTAGTCACTAGTCTCTTTCTGGGATCTGTCGCTGAGCTGGCGGAATTGCTTTTCGCGTTCCTTGCTCTCTCGCAATTGAGCTTCGAGGTTGGCCATCTATAAGAAGTTAATTCAAATCTATACAAATGCTTGGAAACGTAGTTAAACGAACCTTAGCCGATAATTCCTCTAACTTGCTGACCGATACCGAGATGACTGCCTTCGGAGAGTCGTCGGTTAGATCATCTCCAATGAGGTCTTTCAGAGAATCGCTAATGTGACTCATATTGGTCACAACTGTAGGTTGAGAGACTCTAAGGCGCTTAGAGGAGGTTTCAACGTCCTCAGCCTGTCACTCAGTTTAGTATTTATATATAGTTAATAATCACGGCAATTGGACTTACTTCGTGAGATCTCTTGCGGCTACCAGGATGTTGGTCGGATTCGATGCCTCGTACATCAGGTCGCAACACTTGTGATTCAGTACTGGCGGTGTGTAGGTCCTCAAACACTTCCTCCGGGATGTCCTGAGGCTCCCAATAGAATGCATCATCATCCGGATCCTGAATATAATCTGCAAAAAGCTCGGCCGCCTTGTCCAACCTAGGGACCTGAGGGCTGCCGACTTTCTCTATGCATTCCATTGCTTTAACCAACGCGAGGACGAGTACATTCTTTCGTTCCAACAGCTCTAGATTCTCCGAGACACGCATGTTAAGGTGCTGGATAGAGCATGTATTCGCTAGGACCATCAAGACGGGAGAGCGTTCTCTGACCGACAATGGGAGTAGCTCGGGGCGGTATGTGTGATCAAAGGCAATGATTGCGTCAACGTCTTCGGGAATAGATGATGGTCCGTCAAGAGTTGATGATATCACGACAGTTAGAGGATGCTGAGCGCTTGAAGCATCAACAACTTCGTGGCCAGATCGCACATAACGGTAACCTTTGGTTTCCACAAGGTTGCCAAGGAAATCCATTACTTGTCCTGGACGGGCCAAGATAAGAATCTTCTTGTCCGACTTCACGTCAGCCAAGAAAGTGAGCAACTCGTCAACGAACGCGAACTTCGCGTTAGTGCCAATAATATGCTTCGTGATTTGAGTAGGCGTCATAGACGGGATGGTCTCTAGGAAGGGTGGGAAATCGCAAATGTCGAAAAGACGGGAGAACATCTCATCTAGCTTCGACACTAACGTAGGATGCGGTCTCTGATAAGGCGAAACAAGAAACGACGCGTTAAACTCGCGGATCAACTCTTCATTCTCACGAATAACGTCGTTATACACAGGCCGAGAGTTGTTGTAGAACGGGAGTGTGACTAGGTACTCATTAGGTCCAGTCGGCACATACGGGAGAAGACTCTTCGGATAGTCGGGAGGTGTCCCATCCTCCTCATGAGGGAGGTTGAACTCATCCAGTTCTGGTATCTGTAGACTAGGTTGGACATCGTCGTGCGTGGGTAATGATGGAATAACATCCATGTCATGCTCGATAGACGACAGTGTCAAAGTAGACGGATCCAAAGTTGCGGGCTGCTCTTCATTAGCAGTGTAGCCGACGCCGGTATGGCCACTCTCTCCCATCTCCAGTTCGCTTTGCTTCTCGTGTTCGACAGGCGCCTGTGCAGCCTCAACTATTGGGGAATGCTGCTCATTGGATGGCTCGCTTTGAGCTGTTCCCAGGGGCTGGCTTAGTGCTCCCTGTATACTTCCCTCAGGCATTGCTAGGATATCACCTTTCGCACCCATTTGATTTGCATCAGTAGGGATTGTAAGATCTGGAGTTACTTTCGGAAGCGACGCGAAGTTTTGTTCTCTAATCATTCTCAGCCTGTCGCGAGCCGACATTCCTGAGCCGGGTGCCCCAGGACTGTCCATATTCGCAGGTGCAGCACCCTGCTGCGGGATAGAAGGCGGGTTGCTGGGATGGTTTGAGGTTGTAGGTGCAAGTTGGGTAATATATGGTTTCTCTGCTTCGTCACTATTAGCCGCTTTGCGACGGTGACTTTGTGATAGTTCTACGCAATTCAACACAGGTTGAGACCCACGTTGGTAGCCTTGTGATGATGACGTACACCTAGTATTCCCATCCAACTCGCTCAAGGCCTGACTTGAGTCCTGTGAATCGTGCTGAACCTTGGAGATCCTTGATGCAGTATCGGGTACAACTGAATCGTCGTCGTACACGGTGAAATGCGAGTGGCTGCGCGTAACAAGTCCTCCCTGTTGGCTACTTAAAGGCAGCACAATCTGAGCTGCTTGAGAGTTGCTTTGCTGTGACGTTATGCTATTGGTGTTTGTAAATGTCCGGTTTTGACTTACACCCGTCACAGAGTCAGATTCATCTGAGATGATGTCGCGGTTGGTGTTTTCTTGGGTTAGGGGACTTGAACCGCGTCTACTGGTGGTGGTCTGAGAGTTGTTTTGGTCAAATGAGCCTGGGTCTGTCTCAATCACGAAAGCGGAACCTGACAAGTTTTCTAACGCGCCAGCAACACGTCGATCTATCTGATGCGAGGGGATTGTTGTTGTGGTTGTTGAGTGGGAGGGGAAATTAGATTGCAAGAAGTCTTGGGGGTTATGGATACTGCCTCGCGCTTCAGATATTGCGATGCTGGAGAACTCTTGAGAATCGGGTATGATCCTCGAAGAGTTGCGTACAGGCTGGGATGATTGCTGGCTGCCTGTTTGTTGTGAGTCGGTTGGCACAGCGAGGTATTTGTTAGCATCAAACAACGGGTCCCGGGACAACTCGACCACTATGCGAGAAGTACTCTGGGGGTGACCGGCCGTATGTGTACCTACGTCGTCACCCTTTGATCCACCTCGAGCCTTCAACGAGTCCTTAAGATCCTTAGACTTCTTAAGGTCCTCTTGCCCGAGGCCACCACCCGTACTCCGAGAAGACACAGGCTGATTCTTGGTAGCCTTTTCCCACGCAGCTATGGCGCCGGCTGTTACGTTATGCTCCGGCTCCTACACTAAGTTAGCTTATGCGCAGGCAAAACAGAAACAGTGCGATAGTAAGCGCACATAGGGAGGAGATAACCTACCCAAGACGGCTTGTGAGGGTGGCCGTTCTTATCAGTCCCTTCCCAGTCCACCAGATAGTATCTCTTTCCACGTCGCAACTTCTCGTCAATTATATCCTTGATAGCATACCAGCCGTCTTCATTGGCATCGTTGGCGTCGCCGTCGTCTCCAATGGTAGCATGGGCTGACTTCCTCTTCTTTGACTTGGACGCTGGCTGTGGTTCTGCTTCTGGTTGGGGTTGTGGTCGGGTTCGGGATCGCAAGTCACGCTGTCGGCGACGGTCTTCTGTTGAATGGAGCTTGGGGTTTGCCGCGCTCATTGGCGGCGGATTCCCTGTGAATGAGCAAAATCCATGGTTAGTGTCATATAACAAGATAGTGTCGCTGTCTCTAATAGTCGTGCGATAATGCTAGCTCTCACCAAGATCTCTTCGACTGTGCTTCTAGAAAGGCTCTGGACCAAATGTCAATGTAGCCGTGCGACGAGGCTCGGTAGCTGTTTGTCACCGGTCGCAGGGTCCCGAGGACAGGGGTCATGCAGACCTGTGGCACCCTGTGAGGTGCTGTGGCTCAGCCCTGGAGTGCTACTATATGATACCCGCCATGGCGTCACAGCGCGCACACGTGGCTGAGCTCTAAGAGCTCTAGGTTGAGACTAAATAAAAAGCGTAACTTACCCGCCATCATTAACTTGGGCTCACCAATACTCGTGACCAATAACCAAGAAGAATGAGAAGAATGAATACGAGGTGATTGGTTATTGATTTAATAATGACTTGTCGAATATCAAGAAAGAAATCCAAGACAGACGAAGACGACGTCAAATAGAAATCATGGAGAAAAGAAGAAAGGACGAAAGATGCCGCGGGTTGCAAAATTCAGAATTGTTGTTCGGCGGTGGATTCTTCTTCACTCTACAGAGAATCGCGAAATTGGTTCTAGGAGAGAAATTCGCGTTTTAAGTTCGACGCTAGCAGTAAATATTAGGACGGCGGTTGCCAGATGTCTGTCGACTCCCACTGGCAGTTGTATATAAGTGCTCTCCTAATATGGTACATGTATATTAGGTAAATACATATAAGGCAGGTAAGGCAGGGTAAACAGGTACATATATACCTGATATAGCTAATACCCAGTTCGACACTGACGTGGCGAGTATAGAGACTGATTATTACATACATTATTGGGTACCTCATTAGTTAGTTGGTGCCTTATAGCTAGCTCATTCACGAATGCCCCAACTAACGCTAAACCGGTGTCTTGTGATTAACCAATGGGAGTACTAATAAGGAACTTATAGAACTGACAAAAGCCCACAGAGAGAAAAGTCACCTACTGGGATCAAGTTCAAGGGCACGCTAGATTTTCTTTAACAGTACACCTACTTGTCCATAACATCGACAATTCCTAGTTAGGGGCGAGACACAGGAGAGACTCTAGCTTAACATGTTGGTGCTAGATGTGATAAGTCAACGGAGGTAGGTACCTTCGTCTAAGAGTCTCAGGGCCAGAGAGGAAGAAGATATTTCTATGATTCACTTGACTTAACTGGAGGTTTGGCAGGGAATCTGAATCCAGCAAAGACAAACAAGAGCTGTTAATTACTTGGTATCTAAGAAGCCAATCAAAGACATTACACTATATCATATATGACCTATCTTAGGGTAGGCAAGGGGAAAACAGAGGTATCATATCCTTACCCCTATATATACAACGCAAGCTAACTACTAGGCCTCTTTTGCGTAAGATCAGATGGACAGTAATATCCTTACTTACCCAGGTACAGCAAGGAGATCTGCGGGTTTTCCTTTCTACCTACAGTCTAAGATGACCTAAGATCAATAGCGTAGCATAGACGACCAGTGTATAGTGAAATAAATTGTTTCGATATTCAATCGCCTAGCTAGGCAGTAGTCCAAAGAGAGACTTCAAAAACCCAGGAGTTGCCCCCTTACCAAGATGTATCGAAACCAAAGCCTCCAGCTGGTGCAACGACTAGGTAAAGCAACATCGAGCCTCAGCCTCTCGTCAGTGTACCTACGCAATAAGGGGTATGTATGTCATCGCATCTGCCTTGACTTCCTTTCAAACCAAAGATTCCTCACCAAACACCTAACTCCAAAACAGCCCAGTTTCTGTAATACCTTTTCCTCTACGCAAATCAATGTCCTCTTTTCATACAACCACATATGACCATCTAACTCTACAGCACATTCCACATTCCTTCCTAGTACAATAACTTCCCGCTGTTAACAAGCTCCCGGAATTTGTCGTCTGGCTCCTGGAACCTATACTTAGGGCCCCTCACCACGCGATCAATCTCCTCCCTCACAAACGGATACACGTCCTTCCACGCGTTCCTCCCCATCCAGCAGTCCAAGTGTCCATAATCCGGCACCACGCGTCTCGTATACTGAGCGCCCAAAGAATCATTGCCCGTACCAAACGTATCCGTCAGGATCTCGTACGTCTTCTCCGTGCTCTCGAGGCTGAGCACAGCGTTATCCCGGCCCACGAACAGCATAATGGGAATGCCTTTTAGCCGGCGGATATTATCTCGCGTGTCCAGCCTCTCGAATAGAGGGGCGTTACCCATGACGTGGCCGTCGTATCCCTGCTTCATAAGCACCTGCATGAGGGTCATGCTCACGCCCCCGAAGAACCGATCGATCTGGCGGTGGGTCGCCTCGTTCAGATTGTGATGGTTCCAGCACCGTCCCAGCGCCATCGTGCACCTGTGACAACTTGCATTGTTGCAGAGCTCCTTGCGCTCGTCTGGCATGAGCCTTAGGAGCTCATTGAGGGCCTTCTGGAGAATACTATCGTTCTTGCTCGTGCTGAAGCTGAACCAGTCTCCCCCTACGAGTTTGTACAACCTGTCACCTGGAATTATAGGCAAACCAACGATCTTGAACATGTTCGCGAGACTCCAGACCGGGTTCATGAACACTTGGCTACAGGTTAAGCCCTGGATCCACTCCGCTGGGATTGTGCCATCGAGTAGGCCGGTCGAGAGCGCCACGCTGCCCATGCAGTGTGCGATGGTGTATATCTTCTCGGGTTTCTCGCCGGATCCTGGATACTCCTTCCGGATCTTCTCCAGGCAGGCTTTAAAGTCTAGCCGCGCATCAAAGGTGGTCCAATCATCCTGCGCAACCATTAACATGCCGATCCGGTGTACGGTAACCCACACCCGGTATCCTGCTCGGCAGAAGTAGTTGACGGCGTTATAGCGGATAGTGGGCAATGCGAAGATCTGGTGATCTACCGATGCGCCAGGGACCATGAACAAGTTCTTGGTCTCGATTGCTGGGTTGGTAGATTCCCACATGTGTAGAGTGGTAAAGACGCCGTCTGAAGCTTTGATCTTAAAGGTCTTGGTTGGAGGAGTGTTGTTGACGAAGCCTATGTAGGTCTGGGTGGGATATTGCAACGGTGTGAGCGGTGCTAGGAGCAGCGACGCAGACTTCCGCGCGAAAAATGTTAGGAAGTTACCCGCGCTCATAACTTTCTGCAATATGCTGCTTCCCGTAGGGGTAAGGGTCAACACTTCAGATAAGAAATCTGCTAGCTGAATGTGCATAACCCCCTTTGCGACGATTTCTCCAAGAAGTCCAGATTCATCCGCATCTTCGCATCTCCTGTCTGAATCTGACAGAGGCTCAGTGATGGTAACATACAAGGTGGTAGTCGATTTCCAGAATTGTGTTGGGGATAAAGCGACAGACGAATCGACTACCTTATAGCCATGGAAATGGAGCTTCTTCCCGTTAATGCCACGCATGTCGAAATCGTAGGTAAGGTTTCGAGTCCCAGGAGCTTTGCGGTCAAGCAAGAACAAATTGAAATCGCCTCGTTGCACCATGAAAGGAGAACCCTCAAGAGTAGGACAGACGAAAGTGCCAGTTAGCATTGCTCTATGGCTTGGATCATGTATAATAGACCTGATGTCGAAGGCCTGCACGCTCAGGAAGAATCGAGCCGTTTCGCTGAGAGACTTGGCCGTCCTAGCGGCTAACTCATATGTGTCTATGTTGTCTCGCTTCAGTCCTTTGTCGCGGTGGATATATCCAGACATCACTTCTGTGAAGCCAAAACCGGTATCGTTCATGCGCCGAGCAGCCGTAATTGCATTAGTCGCACTATCTATTCTTTCGATCTCCTCGCTATCTTCAATGTGCTGCATCTGCGCGCGCTTCCCATGGTAGCGGCATTTCTTTTTGTGGTGGCTATGGTGTTGATGCTGAGGAGGGCCAAAGAGGTCGAGGATTCCGTTTTTACTCTCATCGACTTTCAGCCCTTCCTCTTTGATGAAGTGGTCCACGGACCGTTCGGCTAGAGCGGTAATAGTCGCAAATGGATTTGCACCAAGGGCAGTTGGAATAACTGCAGCATCCGTGACGATGAGACCGCGGTGGGTGTCTGTGCCTGACCCGGTGAAAAGCTGACCTCTATGGTTTGTAGCACCAGTCGAACCAGTACCGTCGCGGGCCATACAAGCACCACTAAGTACTATTAGTATCTCGGTCTACAAACTAAACAAATGCGCTGATGACTTACCCAATTGGATGGACGGTAACCTGCTGTCCGCCCATAAGTGAGTCCCAGGGATTCGAGACGAATGTTCCTCCGACAGCTTTCGTGGCTTTCTCAAGTATCCCCTTCAGATACTTAACATGGTCACTACGGCCGACGCCTACGAATTCAAGGACCGGTTTGTCATTTTTCAAGGTTAGATACGCTTGATTACCTGATACAGGTCAGTAACTAACTCGGCTAAGAACAAGTCGAAGGAAAATTTGAAAACTTACTGTCGTGGGACATAATCAAGTACACCTGCGTCCTCTCAATGGCGCCTCTTCGGAAATACGGCCCAAGGAATGCACTTCCAACACGGGCAAGAGTTGCCTTCAGATTCCCTATGAGGCCCTCGCCTGTTGGCTCAATGCTACCAGGTAAGTGTTGAAGCATAGCTTGCAAGAATGGCGCGAGGGCGCCTGGCATGGAGCCTTCTTCTATAACGTAACCATCTAGAGGATTTTCATGGCCGTCTCTGTTGTCGATGATGCCGGTAATGCAGGGTCCAATGGGACGGTAAGGAGATGGGAACGGCCTTCCCATTGCGTTCACTTCATTGTCTGTGTTGTATCTGTAAACAGTTAGAATAAGTCCCGAAGCATAAGTGGCAAGGTCACGTACCCAAATGCCAATATATCGCCATTCCCGCTCATATTCTGGCCGACTTTGTCACTCAAGTCAAGACCCATGTTTTTGCTTCTAAGCAGGATCTCAGTTGTGCCGATGGCTCCGGCGCCTAGGAATACAGCCTTCCTTGCATGGACCCACATGAGGTCGCCATGCAGATTGGCTTTGAAATGACCGCGATTTCGTCCATGCCAGGCAAAGTAGACGATATATCCGCTTCGCGGCTCCGGTGCCTTAGTGATATATCGAACTTCAGCTTCACAAAACATCTCGGCGCCCCAATTCCAAGCGTCCGCTACGTATGTAACGAGTGTGGTGTTCTTGGACCCATCGTTCAAACCCGTGGCGTCTTGACCAGTAAGTGCCGACGGGTACATCTCGACACCACAGCTGTTTGGTCCATTACGGAATCGTGTTGTCTGTCTCACTCGCCTAAATTTCTCTCCAAAGTTGAGACACTTTGCTTGAGTCTCTAGTAGTTCCAGCTTTTTCAGTTTCGGCCAGTCGGCAGGGTACTCCTCAGGCTCTAGGACTGCCTCCGCTTTCTTGTAGTCTAATTGACAGCCAGTTAGCTTCAACCATAGATAACCAAGCAACTCTCATCGTTTAGGGGTTGGTATCCAACGCGGGATATCTTCACGGTGTTGGGAAATACTAGGAACTTACATTCATCTAAGCATTCGGGGTCATCTCTGATCTCTTCCGGCCATGCCTCTAGTTTCAGCGTTTCCTTGTCTGCTTCCAAAAATACATTGGCATTCATCAGGCTGGTGCCGCCGAGACCTAGAGTACTGTTAGCCTAACATCATACCCTGTTCTCATGCATGGCGACTTACCATTGCAAACAACAGCATTCTGACCCCTACCGAAGATCAGATGATACATGCCGGTAGGATCTCCACCCTCGACAACCTTGCTGGGTAACCAACTAGGTGCGAACTCGCCAGAGTAATGGACTTGTTCAGCTGCATCAAGCGTGCCATCGGGATATTCTCCAGGCCAGCGCTCTTTGCCTCGCTCCAAGAGACAGACGGATTCTCCAGCGCGGGCCATGCGAGATGCTGCGACACCACCGCCGTAACCGGAACCGATCACAACACAGTCATATGAGTGGCGCATAAGCTCCACAGGCTTCGATAGGCGAGGGAACTGTGCCGTTTTAGGATCGTCTCCAAAGGACCGTATCCGGGCGTAAGTTCGAGATCGGGGGCCACCCGCTTCCTCTTCGTGATCCCCATATGAAGAGCCAGGTAGAGGCTGATGTTGATCCCAAGTGTTGTCGGGACTTGGTTCACAGACGCTCTGGTTAAAGGTATCGACAGAGCTAACACTATCTCCACGACCACGTCCGTTTAGAGGCCATGTAGCTATCCCGTTAGGCTTTCTATGGCGGCCGTTTGTAACCGGCACTTCGACCTCCGTCGTCTGAATATCATCAGCGCTGGTCGTCGTGATATCGGGAATAATCGCCGGCATCGTGACTATAGATCCAAGTTGCTAGAGATGATGGAGTGCCAAGATTGGCCTCTGTGCGGGCCGGGTTTGCAAGAGTCTGCCAGTGTCTTCAGAATAGGAGGAGGAGGAGGGAAGCAAGCAATGTTGAGTAAAGTCCCGTAAAAGTGAGGGCTAATACAGACTGAAGAACTAAGAAATAACTAGGGTAGGTATACGAGGCAAAAGATGTACCGGGATGGAAGCTTGAGACAGTGGGACTCTCATCTCGCTCCACCCAGGATGGTAGCTTCATATATCTGAGAACATGGGATCTTTGTACTTCTAGGCCGCTCCGTAAACGTACAATGTTACTAATATAATTATAAAGAGTAGCTCTGCTAGGAATGATGAATAATGAGGGAGGGCCGAGGAGCGACGATTTACGATTAGATGCCCCATTGCTACTGTAGAACAGCAGCCGCAGTAACATATCCACCTTCATCTTGCAGAACTACTGCAAGTCCAGAGTGACCAGGGGCGGCGCAGCACCCTTGCTGCTGAGGCAGGGCTGAAAATGAAGCAACGATCGTCAGCCCATGTTGGTGTCCCCAACTAGTAATAGGTTGTTAGCGAGTTGTTTGCCGAGTATGCCGTTCACAGACGCCATTGGGCGATGGGCGCTAGTTCGGGTAAGATCCAATAATAAAGTAATAGCGAGCTGAGCTGCAAAAACGGACGAAGCTAACTAGAAACGTGATATTCCCTACGTATCGCAGCCCAGATAAGTGACAGGGGTGAGAGAGACCCAAAAGTGATATGAACGAAGGAACCGTGATCCTTGTTGATCAGATTTTAGCGGGGTAAAACATCTGCTCCGTATGGTGTACTACATATAGAGTATCGGGTTCGTCGTTCCATGAACTATTAGAGGTGCGACTTTGATCGATAATGATGTCAACTTTTTAACGTTGATTCTTTGTGAGGTATTCGATCTGGTCCGAGACGGAATAATGCCGCTGTGGTTCAGACGGCTCTTCCCGCTTGGGTCTCCCCAAGTCCAAGGGCGCGGGTGTCCCCCCTTGAAAATTTTCATTCATTACAAGATGACCCAGGATCTTGACGAAAGCGTGCAGGGGACGTTGCAAGGGATGGTTGAAGCATATGGTATCGCCGACCCAATGGTGCACCAATAGTGACGACCAAGCAACATACCTATTACCTTTTTGGTCATTGATATACATTTCTACCGAGCTACTCAGTGTCAATTGGCCAACGAACGACTCAATCGGGAAGACCATCGATTGATAGCCTTGTAAGACAAGAGTTTGCAGTTGTTGTCAATTCTAACATGCCCTACCTCTTATCTCGTAGGCCACGTACGTTCGAGGTAACACAACGTACTTTGCTAATTGATCGGCTACGGCAAATACGTAGAATCATTGACGCATGCGATGCGATATTCTGGTCTGTCATCACCATGACATGGATGACCTTGATGAACCGTAAAACCGTTTCGAAGTTTCAGCCACGCAAGGCACCGTTTACGAGCTTATATTCGAAGGCATCCAATTAGGGCCGTAGACGGTCATGGTCTATCTTTGTGTTAGCTGGGACGCTAACTTCGCAAAGCCATGCCAATTGTCGAGCATGACACTTTACAGCTTAGTATAGCTTAGGTAGCTTACGGTATATAGGAACACTACTATAGTAGTACGTAGTGGCCTATTCTGAGATTTAGGGCTGAAACAATAGCCAGTATTAGACGCAATTAGGGTCGGTATATTAGCAACAAAGAGTATTGGGATGAGAAATGAGCCACTCGGGTCGAAAGCCGCGCTCGTAAGAATCGAGATTAAGAATGGCTGTATATAATGATTAGCACTGCTATCACGTACCTACATACAACATTAGGCACATAACGTAGCATTCGTAGAATTGGCACTAGCAAGGGGATGTTGGAGAATGATCGGGTAGCGCTTGGGGCTGAAAACGTCGAGCGATTCAAAGGCTGTATCGAGACGAATCCAATCGAAACAATGGATATTTTGGAGGCTCTCAAGGTTGCGGTCAATTGTCAGCTTGACATCGGCATTTTCGGTCCACACAGCATGTAATGATACGTCTTGTCAGTACCGTAATTGATGTAATGATGCTACAATGATAAGATCAAAGATGCAACACAACGACCTGTTCCTATTTGCAAGTCGAATCGGCCCTCCTCCACTAGCGGATTGAACGTGGAGGCTGGGATGCAGTTGCGGAGGAATGTGGTGGGTGACCTTTTTAGTTGATCCCTATTAAAAGATTTAGACTGTAATCGGTAACCTTCTTATTTTTCTCTTAAAAAAGTGGGGGTTATAAACGGCTGCATAATTTTTTGTAAGGATTTGAATTATACCTCCGATTCCCCTTTAATAACTTACTAAATTACTTTAAAATATTTTATAAGAGATTTAAGTTAACGTATTTTAATTTTTTTACTTTATTAAAAAATTATCGTTAAATTTATTTAAAAAAATAGTTAAAATAAAAAAGAAATATTTAATTAATTAATTATTTAATTTATTAATTAATTAATTAATTAATTAATTAAATTATTATATTTTTAAATATTTAAATAAATTTATTTAAATTACCTTAATAATAAAATATTTTTAATAATAATTAAAAGTTAATATTTAATTTTTTTATTAACGAAAAAATTATTAATAATTAAAATAATTAACTATTAAAAGCTTTAACTTTTACGTTATTATTAATTCGATTAAAAAAAGCGGTATTAATTAACTATATTAAAATAAAGAAATAATTATAAAATTTATAAAATTAACTTTAATTTATTAAAGAAAAGGTTTAATAAATATATAAAAATTTATTTTATTAAAACTAATATAAATTAAGATTAATAAAAAATTAAAAAGAAAATTTTCTTTAAAGTTATTTATATTTAAGAAAATATTAATTAAGTTTAAAAATAAAAAAGTTAAATATTATTAATATTTTATAATTATTAATTGTTTTAAAGTTAATGTAAATAAAAATAATATTATTAAAGCTTTTAATAAAATATAAGATATATTTTTAAAAAAGTAGTTATAAGTAAATTAATTAAAAACGAAACCTTTAAGAAATATAAATACTTATTTAAAAATATTTTTTAAGGAAATTATTTTAAGAAAATATATTAAAAAGGTTAAGAAAAAAGATAATATTTTTAATTAAGTTAACGTTAATAATATTAAAAAAAATAAAGATATTAATAATAAAATTAATTAATTAGTTATAAAGGTTATTAATAAAAAAATAAAGATTAATTTTAACTTAATTATTAAAATATTTAATAATAATAGAAATAAATTAAATAATAATATATTATTAAAAAAGCTTTTTAATTAACTTTTAAAAAAAATTAAATTAAATCTTTAAATTAAATTAAATTTTTAATTAATTTTTAATTAGTTTATTAAAAAATTAGCTTATAATATATTATAACCGTTAAATTTATTAAGTATAAATAAAATTAAAATAATTATTTAAATTATTTTAATTAAATTTATAGTTAAAATTAATAAAGAATAATTATTAAAATATATTAAAAAGTTATTAACACTTTTAAATATAATTATATTTAATAACCTTAATAAAAGTTAATAATTACTTTACTTAAAAGCGATATAAAAAGCTTTATAATAATTTTTAATGTTATAAAAGGTATTATAAAAGGTATTATATAATTTAAAACGTAAAATTTAAAGGAAATTAAAAGGTAAGTAGTTTTTTATTACCTTTAATTTAATAATAATAAATTAATTTTAATTTAAATATATATATAATTATATATAAGTTATATTTTAATGCTTATTAACGTTAGTTAAATCCTTTAAAGGTAATTAATTATATAAAAGATTTAAGGTTATATTTAACATATTATAGTATTTTTTATTACTAACGGTTTATATGGGAATTTAAAGTATTTTATTATAATTTATATAATTTTAATATTTTAAATTATTTTAAAAAATATATTATAGTTATATATATTTATTAATATTAAATATTATTATTATTTTTAATTTATTTAAAATTATAAAATATTTTATATAATATTAAAAATCATTATTAATAACGTTTACTTAAGCTTTATTTTAGTTATTATTATTTAATTATGCTTTATATTTTCTTTAATATTTAACAATTATTTTATAATAAATTTTAAGTAATAAATAGTTTAATACATTTTTATTAACTTTATTTTTAACTTTTGTTAATTATTTTTTTTTATCGTTAATATATATTTATTCCTTTAGTTTAATTCTTTTATTAAAGCTAATAAAATTATATAAGTTATATATAACGTATATAAGCTTAATTTATATGTGTAATTTATATTTTAATATTATACTTTATATAATTTTAAACTTTCTTTTAAACCTTTTAAACATTTACTTAATAATTACTTAAAAATAAAAGTATTAAAAATTATATAATTTCTTTTAAGTTTTTAATTAATACTTTAAATTTTATTATTTCTTTAAGTAATATTTTATTAATAAAAAAGGAATTATAACACTTTATTAAATATTAAATTTAACATTTATTAAATAATATTAATTATTAAGGATATAAAAGTTATAAAAGAAAATATTATAATATAAGTTTAAATCGTATATACTTTTTTTAGCTTTTATTAATATATAATTAAAAGTTTTATTAAATTTTATTATTATAAATATGTTTTATAAGATAAATCCTTTATGGTTTTTTTATTTCTTTTATATTTAAAAGTTTATATAAGCATAAATATAAATTTCGTTAATTACTTTAATAATTTTTATAAATGATTTTAACTTTAAATTAAGCTTTACTTTAAGAAAAACGTAGTTATTACTTAGTAAATATATAATTGCTTTAAAAAGTAATATTATATAATTTAATAAATTATAAAACATTGTTAAAACCGTTAATTAATTAAT
The DNA here is from genome assembly GCA_023628415.1 of Hypoxylon sp. PDH2405. Lineage (NCBI taxonomy): Eukaryota > Fungi > Ascomycota > Sordariomycetes > Xylariales > Hypoxylaceae > Hypoxylon > Hypoxylon sp. PDH2405. The sequence continues at coordinate 305,574 of JAMAKT010000024.1, forward strand.
TTTAAACTTATAAATAACATTTTATTATAGCTTATTATATGTTAAAATTTAAAGGAATATTATTAATTTTTATAATATAATTAATTATTATAAATTATTAAAACTAATATTAATTTATAATTATTTTAAAAGTTTTTTAAATATTTTTTTATTTATTTAAAATAATTATTTAAATTAATAATTTAAACCTTTTAAAAGCTAATTTATATATAAGTATATAATAACGAAATTATTTATACGTATAATTTTTATAATAAGCTTAAGCTTTTTTTAATAAATTAATTTAAATATATATATAACGCTTAATATTATTATAATAAAAGCGCTTTTTTTAATAAATAAATTTATAATTATTAAATAATTAAATTAAATAATAAACATTTATTATAACTATTATTTTAATTAAAGTTATTTTAATTAATAAATAAAAGGCTTTTTATAAAAAATTATAATAATTTTAAAATCGTTATAAAATAAAAAAATATTTTATAACTTTTATAAAACGTTATATTTTTTTAAGCTTAAATTATTACCTTTATTAAAAAAATATATTATATAAATTACTTTTTAATAAATAATAAAGTTTTAAAAAGTTATATAATAAAAAATAATGCTTAATTAAGTTAAATTAAATTTTTAATATATTTTAAATTTTTTTATATAAAAAAACCTATTCGTATAAAAAAATTTTTTAAAAATAAAAAGTTATTAATTAAAAACTTAAGCTAATTAAAAATTTTAATTAGTTACCTTTTAAAAACGATATTATATAATGATTTCTTATAGCAATATCGAATTGAGTTAGCCGAACTTAGTCATCCTAAAAATCCAATTAACGGGTATGGAACTTCCAATGGGCATTACTATTTTTGGGGGCGTGTGCGTGTGTGTGTGTGTCTGACTGCCGTAGTGTAATGCGGGTAGTGCAAACATTTTGACTGCAGGTACGACTACTGCGAAGCCACCACACTACTGCTGTTGGTACTGGCTACTGCTACTGCTACTGCTACTAAACTACTGCATCTTGGATTTGATTTGGTGAAGTTCGACGGTAATACTAGCACCGCCCATTCCGTCCATGTAGGTCTATGTAGGTACCGTGTTTCCCCCCGCCATTCTACTTGATGGATCTTTGTGTTCCGTTTCATTTGAGGCAAAGCAGATATTCGGTGTCCTTTTCCTATTCTTGACCTATTCTCCGGAGGAGCACTCTCATATATTGAGACAGGCTTTGCAGCGTAACACGGCGTCTAGTCCGCCAACCACAATGTCCGGCATAAAATTCAACGTTGTATACGCCGGCAGATGTTATTATCCTACCTACCTACCTATATCACAGCTCTATGTATGTGCGCCGTACGTGCGCTTCCGTCAGCATCAGCCCACTCCGGTATATGTCAATCTATGTGGGTAGCCCATTTCGTCGAGCCAGCTCTAGGACTTCGGTTGGATTTCCGACCGGTAAAGGATTCGAGTCGTCTCATGTTTGGGGGACTAAACCCATGGCGAATTCTGTAATTCGTCGTGAACTCCACCGCCACGATTTCGTATCGTGTCTTGCGGACCGAATTACTCATTCCGGAGAGAGAGATGATGTTCAAACCGTTCAAACGAAGTTGTCAATGGCCAACGAGAGGCATATCACGAGAAGCGCTAGTATCCTCCGCCTAGGTGACCATATAAAATTTAGTTTAGCTTCAAGTAATGCCATTGGTACACCGTTACTAGCTTGCTTCCTTCGTAGGACTTCCAACGTACCCCTTAGTGAACTCCGGTATATAGGCTACCAAGCAAGGGGGACGACAATTTCCGAGGGGGGCGCTCTGAAACCCGGTTCCAGATCCAAAGTGAGACTCACATGGCAGCCCTGAACCCTCCCTAAAAAGAATTCCCCGGGTACCACCACCTGTTCTTGCTCGCCCAGAACACTGGGTCTCCCTTGCATGGGGGCGGAACTCACCAGGCTTACTTATAAGCCGCCAACGCCGTGACCACTTCAAAACTGGAATCAGATATGACGACGGCGGCTTGCTCACGCTTACTATTTGCCTAATCTAATTAAACATACGATAACATACTACGTCCGTATTCCCAACTGCGTATATGTAAGTAAGCTAAGGCATACATAGATCGGCGACTGCTCGGTAGGTAGGTCTAATAATTTGGGCGGAATCTTCGGTGAGCCAATGGGTAATCACCTGCATATATGTGGATAGGTTCGCGCTCAGCTGAACGATACGGCGAGTCAACGTTGACGCAAGTCGTGGAAGCTGAGTGCCCGGAAGGATTGACGTCGGATGTGATCCGAATCAGATATGGACTGGCCAAACAAACCCAAATTCTCCATCCACTCTTACGGCCGAAGCGATTGAGAATGGGAATCTAAACGTCGATTTGCATACTGGTTTGCATACCACGCCTGTTCCGAAACCTCACCCCGTCTACTCCGGCACTTCACCACCATCAACACCGCCTCAATATATCGCAAATATCTTCATCCACCTGACCTACCTACCTAAATACAACAACGATAAAATAAACCCTGGCCGGCTGCACCCAACCCAATTGAGCCCAATCCAACCCCAAAATGCCGGGTCCGTCCCGTCCAGCCCCCTACTCCGTGACATCTGGGCAGCGTAGCATCGGAGTCTGGAGTTTGGAGTTCAATCGACCCAATGGAACCGTCGCGATAGACATATGATACACTATACGCGGCACCCATAGATACGTAGTGTAGTATCCGCGCAGCAGCAGCTCAGAATGCGCATCCATGCCTCCTATGAGATGTAAGGATAGCCGCCATCGACTCGAATCCTTCTGTCTGCCTCACTCCCGTCTTCCGTCTTCGACCCCAACGCCGATCAAATAGGCGGCGATGATCTTCATCCTTTTCTTAAGCGCACTTACTATATTGTAACACAAAACGCATGGGAGGTTTAGTCGAACGCAAACAAAAGAAACAGGGAAGGGGAAAAAAGGCTCATAAACATATTTATAAAATCATACGATCAAAATGCCTCCCCTCGTAGCGCCATGTTTGCCCCAAAAGGGACATCCGTAGGTATCATATATACAGTATCGCCAGCTCACTGGCTAGTCCGGCGTGTGACTTCTTTCGGTAGCGAAATGATCCATGAGCCGCCGTATCGCCCCCTACATGCAGACACGTAGGCCGCGGCCATACCCTTAGATGAAGATATGTAGGTCGCGGCCACCCTCCCAACCTTTTCACCTCAGCTCCCAAGACCCGCCCAGGTGTCTGTTAGCCTAGGCACTTATGCTTCAAGTCCTAGGCACAATTCCTCTAACAAAGCAAACACCACAACCTACAAGCCATGATGCCGCCATCCGGTTCAGGATTCTACCACCGCACCACACCACACCACACCACACCCTACCCTACTCTACCCTCACTCTCAGCTCACCACCAGTCGCCCTGGTCGTGCATAGCCTGGACGACCTTGATGAACCCAGCAATATTCCCACCCGCCACCAAACTCGGCAGCTCGCCCTCCTTCGCCTTAACATACTTCTTCGCAGTACTCAAGCTCTGATCAAAGATATTCTTCATGATCTGCTTCAGCCTCTCATCAACCCTCTCCTCCGTCCAGCTAAAGCGGCTGCTATTCTGCGCCATCTCCAACCCGGAAACCGCCACACCGCCCGCGTTCGACGCCTTGCCCGGCGCGTACCAGATCGCCTCCTTAGCATCCCTTTCCTTTCTCGCGGCTTCGAACACGTCGATGGCCTCCTGCGTGCACCCCATGTTGGACCCCTCGGCCACGAACTGCGCGCCGTTGCGCACCAGCGTCTCGGCTTCTTCCTTGCTGACCTCGTTCTGCGTCGCGCACGGCAGCGCGATGTCGACTTTGCCGACGTGCACCCAGGGCCGCGCGCCCTCGATGTACTTGAACTGCGCCTTGCCGCTGAACTCGGTGATGGGCTTGCGGTCCAGCTTGATGGCCGCGATCTCGTTGATGTGCGCGGGGGTGAAGTGTGCGTCGCCCTCCGCGATCAGGGCGCCCTTGGAGTCCGAGAGCGACACCACTGTGGCGCCTAGCTCGATGGCCTTCAGGGCGGCGTACTGCGCCACGTTACCCGATCCCGAGATGGCGACGCGCTTGCCCTTGAAGCTGCCCTTGCCCGCGTATGCGAGCATGTGTTCGACGTAGTAGATGAGGCCGTAGCCGGTAGCCTCTGTTCATAATCGTCAGTCGTAGGCATTCTTCCATGTTAGGTGAGTCGGCGGCAGAATTGCGGCTTACCTGGTCGGATCAAGCTGCCACCCCAAGCCAGACCCTTGCCCGTGAGAACACCTTCCCACTTGTTCCTCTCCTTGCGGTACGTGCCGAACAGGTAACCCACTTCTCGGCCGCCCACGCCAATATCACCAGCGGGCACGTCCGTCTCGGCTCCAATGTGCTGGCACAGTCTGCGCATGAAAGCCTCGCAGAATCGTCGGATTTCGCTGTCGCTCTTGCCCTTGGGGTCGAAATCAGCTCCTCCCTTACCACCGCCCATGCTCACTGAATCAGTCATGTCATGTCAGTGATGCTCTATTTCTTTTCTCCTTTGTCAAAACTGAAATTTGAAATTTGAGAACCTACATCCGGTCAAGGCATTCTTGAAGATCTGCTCGAAGCCGAGGAACTTCAGACTATTCGCGAAAAACCAATTAGCAAGGTTAATTTCGTTGCGAAAAGCAATTTTTTTCTCACATTGATAGGTTGACGGTGGGATGGAATCGCAAGCCACCTTTGTACGGGCCAAGCGCCGAGTTGAACTGAACGCGGTATCCCCGGTTCACTTGTAGGTTGCCCTTGTCGTCTTCCCAGACGACTCTGAACTGAATGATACGTTCGGGAATAGAGACGACGTTTAGTGCGGTTCTGTACTCGGGGTGCTCTTGGAATAGCGAGCTGTCCTCGAGAGTGGCCGCAAGCTCTGTTCCTTGTCAGTCCAAAGCTACACTATTGCCATGTCATGTGGGCTCATCTACCTTTGTAGGCCTGCTCGAACTCGGGCTCAGACGGAAGGTGAGACATGGTTGTAAAATGGAATCAAGTCTGGGTATTATGCGACAGTGGGTATCAAATCAATGAAAATGGGTATCTCAAGCGAGTTTCGCTATGCGTTACTATGAAGGGTATGAAGGGAGGCTGACGATGATTTAAGTAGATGTTTAAGCAGGTGACCTCAGTCCACGCGGGTATCGTCCTTTGTTCAAAGGGCAAACTTTATTCTTCAATAGGCGAGAGGACAAAGGAGGGAGGTCGAGGAAAGAGAGGCATTATATAACTTGATCCCGAACAGAACGGGTCTGGAAGGGCCAGGAAGAAACACCGTCATCGGTCCTATCCATGACTAGGACTTGAATCCGTGCTGATCAAGCCGCGATTGCCTTGGATATGCATACGTTGCTATCGAGTAGCCCTAGCCTACGGAAGAATATGCGCCAGCCGTGGGCTTCAATGACTACAAATGTTCGCTAATGACGGTAGGTAAGCTTGTATGCAGCCTCACCCTGTTCTAGGTAGAGCCGTGTGGGGGGCGCCTAGCCCACGGCGATTCATTATTACCTTCATAATATTTTCACCTTGGCGCCCCTGTCGAACTGAGGCATATTCTTGTCCTACCGTATTGCTCCGAGGTCAAGAATATGCCTCATTCTAGTTCACCGCAGATCTGGCTCTTACGGCGTCGCCAGCTGTACATAGACTCCGGAGCGTTGTCGGCCATCAGAAAAAATTCTAGCTGGGTACCGAAAAGCTGCCGCCAAGGTAGCCTTAGATCTGTGAACGCTAGGGCAGATCTATCATATGTGCTACATGCGTAACATGATCCCGAGCTACTGTGCTAGCGTACATAAGCGTGATAGATTACTCGTTTCGACGGTAGCGCCCCGTACTACGAAAACGCCTGATGTTAAATTGCACATGTAAGCAAGGAGCAAACCGGTGACGGAGGGAAGTGTGTTGCTACAGAGCCATGTGGTGCCTGTGTGGGGGAACAGGGAACCAGATCATGAATCTGGGAACAGAACCAACCAACCACAGAAAGCAGAGAATCGGCCTTACCGTAGAGTAGGGATGGTTGCCGAGAGAAGCGAGAAGCTTAAGTTCGCCACAGATGAGCGGCATCTTATCATAGATCGTTGATTCGCCAGTTGAATTTGCGACGACAACAATATTCACGTCAATTGAATGCTCTTGCAGGGCGTCCACGCGTGTAAACCCGTCAAATATTAAGGCGCCGAGCCGCCGTTCACGGAACGGACCCTGCCAAGGGCTTGGATCCAGCAGAGCGGACCCTGCAGAAGATGCATCTCATGTGAATTCGATCCAGTAACATCACTCCAATCCATATATATTGCGTAATGAAGAGTCATTTTTCTCCGATCGTCCTTCAGGGGGTATTAGGCCGGGATGTTCCGCAACCGGAGCAATTCGGAGTATAGTTTTGGGGGGCATCAAGATATTCAGTCCTTCGCGACACAATTGACGGATGGAACCGGTCGTCTGAATTATTGGAATAGTAACGTTGAATTGTATGGTATCCCTCACCCTTCCATTGAGCTTGGTTCTCTACAGGGAATATTAATGACTACATTCCCTCCCAAAAAGCACCTCAAGACTCCTTGCATCCATGCATCTTTCCCAACGCCCAGCCTCCGCCAGAACCATGGCAGCCTTGATTATAATCATCACCATATGGCAGATTGGTCGAAATCAAATCGTTTCAACTCCTTGCTAGCATCCTCAACGTCCTTTTTGGCCTTCATGCGCATATAGAAGATAGGGCAATCCTTGCTACTGCAGATGACCTCGCAATGCATACTGCCCTGGCATCGCTGGCATTGCGTCCATAACCGCCCAAACCGAACCTCAAGGTCCGATACCTTGTCTAATGTTTTCTTGTAGAGTTCACCCACACGCGGTGCGCAGTCAGAGCAAACAGCGCCGCCGCTTTCCTCCTTGCTCACAAGTGGTTTCTTGCAACCCATGCATGTCATCGTCTTCTTCGCAAACTTCATGAGACCACCGACTGTTGGTGCCGCAACTGAGATGGAACGTGTGTGATCTCCATTGAGGAGTGACTTTGACTTGGTCTCACCTATAATATTGTCGAAGATACGTCCTAGCGGTTTGGCTAGCTGGTTGTCCAAGTAATATCTTGTGTCGATTGGAACATTGTTTTCTAGGACGAAGATGGGGTCTTCGGACCGCTCAAAGTTCTTTGAGCCGCTTGCACCTTTGATCATGACATAAGCTACTCGGTCGCCTAAGCCAGGGGCGGAACCGGCATCTCGTTTCTTCATACGCTCCGCGAGAGCTACGTGAGCTTGCTTAGCATCATAATCTTCACTTTCTTTGGTAAGTGCTTTTGTGATCACAAGCTTGGACATATCTATCTTATTCTGCAGTAGATCTGCAATCGTGTCTTTGACATAGCTGTAGAATAGATTAATACGATGCAACTAGAAATAGGGGTGGTGAGACATACTCTTGCGCTCCTTGGACATCCTGATCAATCAGGATCATCCTGAGAACTTTCTCGATGACAGTCTGAACTAGCAGGCAGTTGTCTCTTCTGACGGTTTCGATACCTTTGGTATCCATCTTGTCGTATTTATCGGGTCTGGTCCAGAACAAGCCGGCATAACGCTTCTTGTTGATGAGCAAATATGGGTAATAAACCTTTTCAAATTCCAGCTTGATAGGTTTAATGAACTTTGATGAGACGTAATTAGCTGCTTCTTCGCCGAGCTTCATCGCTTCGCTTAGGTCCTTCGTTCCGAACTTGACCATGACGGAATCCGTATCACCGTAAATGACTTGGGCATTATGGGAATAGCCATTGGCAATATTGTACTTATTTTCTACTTCAGCTTTTGTCTTCTCAATCATTTGTCGGCCGTAACTTGTGGTACTACTGGCGATTGCTAGACAGGGGAGCTTGCCAGTCGTGGCACCTGTTAGACCGTACACACTGTTGGCGCTGACTTTCAAGGCAAGCTGACGACCGTTCAAAACGGCCTTCTTGAAAGGGTCGGTTTCAACAGCTAATTCTCTTTTGGCTTGTTTTCTTGCTGCGAGAAGTTCTTCGAGAATCTGGGCAAGGAGACCCTTTCGTTGCTTGACTGTGACGAACATGTCACCATTTGGTGTAACGATATAATCCTCATCTTTCTTGAAGCCGAACCGGTCCACAGCCTTCTGGTTTATGAGAGTCGTGTAACAAAGATTGTGTGCCTGCATGATACTGGGATACAGTGACGCGAAATCGAGAGTCGCGATGGGGACGTCGTAGAAACCACGGGTAGGTTCGATAACTGTAGCACCTTCATACTGATCATCAGAACTTTCTGACTTCAGGTTTGGAATCACAAGCTTTTGCTCCAGAGCCTTCCGGAACAGTTGGCTCATGAACTTGACCTGCTGTCCACGTGAAAGGAGGAAATTGAATGGAACACCTGTGACTCTAGCCATTTCTGTATAATTGGCAAGACAAGAAAGCTTGTCCATCAGTCTTTGGGGCAAGTAGGCATCCTTCAAACAATAAAGAGCTAGACGGCGTCTGGACTCCGGTGTACCGTTGAAAAGCTCGGTGATCATTGTGTGATGGACGTCTTCTTTCTGTTCTCCTAGAAAGTGAGAACACACTGAGTTCAATGTATAACTCCTCAAATGGTGATCTCGCTGGATTAGCTGTAGAAGGTCAAGTTGTAATCGCCCATTCGTATTCGTAGCTTTCGTGTCCCGGTTGCCCATCTGTTTGCTAGAGAAATTCGTCTCTTTGGCCACTGACTTTACGCTGGGTAAACGGGTCCAATACTCGAAACCATCAATCTTCAGATGCTTTGCGCGGTCAAGCAAATATGGAAAATCGAAGTTGGCGATATTGTAACCGGTTATCAAATCGGGATCGACTCTGTCAAGAAATCGCTTCCAAGACATAAGCATATCTCCCTCCCTCTCGAACTCTAGGATTTGTGTTGCTACGATAGGACTCGTTTTGTCGAGACAGAATACGTTCCGAACGAAGGGCTTGCTCTCTCCGTACCGTGTCACAACGTTCGCGATTTGGATCACAGGATCCTTATCCGCCTGTGGGAAGATACCCTTTCGGCCGGCACATTCAATATCGAATGATAGGATTCGTAACGGTGCCATCTTCGACCATTCGCCTTTTGGTTCGTGGGAAATCAGGTCTCGGTAGTTGATCTCAGCTTCGATTTGACAGCTCGATTGCCGCTGGTTCTCTGGGATGAGACGGTACGTCTTGGCAGGTGCTTCTACCCACGACATGCCCGGGATCTATTGCAATTAATAATTGTTTTGAATATGACAGCACTCGATGCATACCTTGCAATCAACCATGAATCGTAAGATGTATGGCAGATTATCAAATGTCCTTATACCCCCTTCAACTCCCTTCCATTGACCCTTCCAGTTTGCTTCATTTCTCTCAAAAGCCGAACGGACTCGCGGAATGAACTTGGGTTCTGTGACTGTGATCTTGATGTAGGGGCTTTTCGTGTTGCCTTGAAAGCCGTAGATATTTTCTCGGAGGACGACCTCGCAATGGTGGATAGCAGTCTGATTTTGGGCTACCTGTGTCTCGAGATAGGCTTTGAACGCTTCGCAGTCGTTGGGTGAAAAAGTGACGGGGGCAGCAACGTAGAGATAGTGCTTGAAGTCTGTGACGTGGAGCATGACAGAGTGGCCATTCTCAGTCACACCAAAAAGTTTGACGGTAGTGTGTCCACCATGAAGGGTACCTTCTTCAGCTTCTATCTGTTGGAAGGTCAGGTTATCCCTCTGGGGATCGAAGTCGACAACGGGAGGACGCTCCCATGCTTGGTCCTTCTCTGAGTTGGTCTGCTTGAGCTCCGAAATATCTTGGCTTAGCTTCTCGAGAACCTCGGACTCAAATGTGCTCTTTTGCTGGGTTGATGCTAACTTCGAACCAGGACCATGTTGGGAGCTGTTCAAGCGCGACGCTGGCGAGGAAGAAAGTGGCTCTAGGCGGCGCTTCTTCGCCGCGGACTGAACCGAAGGGACATTTCGGCGATTAGAAGCATCGCCAAGGACACGCTTCTGAGGTAGAACTTTGCTCGCCATGACTTCGTCTTGGAATGACACAGTCGATGGGAAACGGCGGAAACGGGATTCAAAACATCAACCCGCCGTCTGCGTATACTATTATTGTTGATGGGTGCAATGGGTGGGATGAAGGTAGCACGGCAAAAGAATAGGTATTCAATTAAAGTGGTTTGACGGCAAGCGCGTCATGTCGCGCGTTTTAAAAATGGGTCCCAGCGGGGGCACGCGTTAAAACGTCACCAATGCAACTACCTAGATACTCATATCAACGTTTTAATTGGCTAACAGTGTTCTAGCACTTTAATACCAGAAGTAATAAGATGTAGGCAACAGAGTTCATTTGCTTAACCAGAATTCACAAGTCGAAATATGCAGCCAATGGCATTGGCCTCAACAAGAGAATATACATTATTAACTCTCTTCACGGTTGACCCCACGAACTTGTCAAGACATAATATGGCGCATCGACACAGGCATGGTTTTGCAATTACACCAAAGAAATCTCTCTATGGGGCTCTAATGATACACTTCTGTTGCAGTTGAGATCCTGAATAGTACCTAATGGTATCTACAGTTCTCGTCCGCTGGCCTTTTCAACAGTGTCCAAATCTGGCTTCTTCTCCTCTGACACCTTTTCGGTAGGTGTCCACTCCAACGCCTTCAATCTCTCAGAGAGGATGGGGTGGGAGAAGTGGTAACTAGCATACATCCAGTCTGCATCCATCGTGCTGAGATTCTGAATCTGGAGTTTGATAAGAGAGGAAGCCAGTTCATTCTTGTAACCCAGATTGTAGGCAAAGGCGTCGGCCTGGAACTCGAAGCGACGGCTCATGATGTTCATGAGTAACTTGATCACAAGGTCCATTGGCGCCAATGCATCCGAGAATAGAATAAACCCAATAATAATTGGGTGTTCCTTAATGAAGCCGAAGTCGGCATACAAGGACGAGTTGTTGATGAAGACCGAGAACAGACTGAAGATGTAGAATACGTTGATCTGCTTATTGTCAGCATGGAAAAGTGCGCCTGCATTGAAACACTTAGACGTACCTGCGAGATGGCAAAGAGCTTGGTAGTGTGACCAAGGCTCCAGTGGCCGAGCTCGTGCGCTAGGACAGCGACCACCTCCTCTGGGGTGCTCTTCTCGATCAGTGTATCATATATGACAATATGCTTCTTCCACGGAAGTCCAAAGAAATAGGCATTGCTATGCGCGCTGCGCTTGCTGCCATCAATGACGAATAATTCGTGGAGCGGGAAATTCAACTTCTTCGCCAAGGCCTCAGTCTCAGTCTTCAATTTACCTTCTTCAAGAGGAGATAGCTTGTTGAACAGGGGCAAGATGAAGATTGGATAGATCGTAATCGTGAAAACCTGAAGAACAGCAGTGAAGAGCCATAGATAAGTGACAAACTGATTACCCGTCTTCTTCACGATGGCGAGGAAACCCGCAAGAATTGGGGGCGCAAAGACGAAAGCGAGTAAGTTCGACTTGATCATGTCCATCACGAATAGCTTAGGCGTTTGCTTGTTGAAACCGAACTTCTCCTCCAAGACGAACGTGTGGTATATGTTCGCAGGAAGCGACAAGACTTGCTGGATCAGGATGAACGTAAGGACGAAGACAATTGAGTGCGAAATCTCTCCAGAGAAACGAGCGGGTAAGAAACGAAGGAGGCTACCAGTCCAGGACCACAGTTTGGGAAGAACGTCAAAGTGAATGAATGCGATGTTCTGAATCTGACCCCAAAGACCCTTCACGAATCCGAATTTCGCTTTAGCACGACCATATTCCTGACTCTTATCGTAGACATCTTGGGAAACTTCCTTCTCTAGTACTTTCGGCGGTTTCGTGTTCTTGAGGACGCGATACTGGCGAAGCGACAAGAATTCCTCAAAGCAGTACTGGGCGACAGAGAAACCAATAATGAGCTTCTTCCATGGGAAAAGTGGTCGGTCCAAGAACCGAGCCAGGCGCTGTTCATGCGACGGTTAGCATCTCTCAGATATTATAGGGCACTCAGCACATACCTGGAGTACATCCATCTTCCCGAGATTTAAAATTTCGGTGTTGATGGAAGTATAGAGATTTCTCTTCTCAGGCTAGCTGACGAAGAAGTGGGATGTAAGCTTCATCAAGATACCGTGTCAGCTCAAACGTCAACGTGGCTAGTGCTGGTGGTACAAAAATACAAACTGTGGCACAGCAGCGACACAGCCCACATTGAGTCCACTTGAAGCTTACGGTACTGTACAAGTACGCCGCGAATTATGTCAACTAACACTTCATATCTACAATAATAGCAACAGCAATTATAGTAAAACTGTCAAGTAAAGGTTTGGTCTGCATGCAAACACCTTTGGCATTATATTTCTTTAGCTTAGGAATACACGCGCGAAGACTCCTCCCAGGCCTGGTTAAGGCATTGGTACGAAGCGTCCATTACGAAAAGGTACAGGTAGAGGAACCAAGTGCTCTCCTCCGTTGTACTGTTACGCTCAAGCCAGCAAAATGAACAGTAATAACTCGCCCTACCGCATGTTCGCTTTGACTCTTTCGAGAAGCTGATCCCGAGTATCTCCTTCTTGAGGGTGGAGGTTGCGCTGGACGTATCAGTTAGTCGTTGGATCGAATTTAGCAAGGAACATGAGTGAATCCTACAGCTGCCAGCCATCTTCTTAGTTCCTCATGCGTCCATTCGTGAGGATCTCCCGTTGGGTCTGCAGGAGCAGGAAAGAGGCTTCCACCCCACATAGACCATGCGACGGCCGCTGTTACGAGACCAGAGAAGACTTTGAAATAGACCTCCATCAGTATCGAGAGAATAAAAGAGACTGTTTGTTGCGATAGACAGATGTACCTAGTGTAGCGTGCTACTCGCGTTTAGTTAGTATATCCTTAGTCACCGTACATGTGTGTAGGTTAGGACCTCAGTACCTTTGATTTTATAGTAAGTCTATCGAGCGGAGTAGGCATGATGGGTTAACAATGTGGAATATGGAAATTTAGGTGTTCATATACACTTGAGAGAGATACCCTGTGTGTCAATTTCATGTCAAAGTCTACGATCAGGCAACTCTGTTCCTTTTAAACGTCCCAAGTAAGTGAGAACTTGCCATTCATGGGTAAGGGACATCGGATGATGACAGAAGCTGAGCTAACGCCACGTCATGCGCCACGCCCCCCACCATGATTAAGTTGATGGAGCCTTCTTATGTGGCCTGTGCTTTCTAAACTGGGCTTATCTCTTATCGGGCGGAGGAGCCCTGCCAACCTTTGAGAAATCGCTTAAACCCTGCTGTGGAATTTCGCCCACACAATTTCGAGTCAACGACAGAAATCCAACTTCTCGATTTCCCTTCTGTACCCAACATCGAGTCCTCCACCAACTCAGTCAAAATGCCTCAGGAAATCGCAGACATCAAGAAGGTATTGCAATTATTTTAAAGATTTAATCAGGAGTAATTATGGCTAACAATTGGGTATTCAGTTCATCGAGATCTGCCGGCGGGACGACGCCAAGTGTACGTGATGCGAAAAATAATGGAATATTTTCTATACAGCAAAATTTATGTCTGACAATTACTTTTTACAGCCGCCCGGATCAAGAAGAACAAGAAGTCGTCGCAGACCAAGTTCAAGGTCCGATGCTCCAAGCACCTGTACACCTTGATCCTCAAGGACTCCGATAAGGCAGAGAAGCTGAAGCAGAGCTTACCCCCGAGTATGCGCCGATTTCCAGCACGATGAGATTATCCTTTATCAACTAACAATTCAACTCTCAGACCTATCAATCAAGGAGGTTCCCAAGAAGAACAAGAAGGGCAAGCACACCGCATAAGTTTTGGCCATGTTTCCGGGGAATGGAAAACTACCAATCGCAACTGGGGAAGCATTGAGATGAACAATGGATTGGCGTCTACCGAAGGCAATCATCGAGAAGCGATGAAGCAAATGCATATGGCTGGGCTGGCATGTTTACGAGGCGGCGTCTAAGGATACCTTCCGAATTGATAATCTCGAGCACGAAAAGCTTGTAGACAATTCAAGAACAATTGCACAAAGAAATTTAACGACCAAAGGCATCGTCATTATGAGAGACCAGTTAAGGAGGTCAACTCTTCTCCGCAACCCAATGGTTATAGAACTCTCTGGTAATGTTTGACATCTTGGGACTGCGCAAAAGGTAGGAGAGCCGAGGCGTACTTCTCGAAATTCGGATCTTTTGCCCACTCCTGGTGCTTCGCGACACTTGGCCAACCACATGTGAGGACGAATTCTTCTAAGCTTGAGTCGGTCTTCTCGATGCGCCAAGAAAGTCTCGCTACATATGGCTTTGCGAAGTCCTCCAGTAACCCCTTAACTTCCTCCCACTGTTTCTCAAATTCCTGGCGTTTCTCGGCCAGAATAGTGATCCTTCCCACACTGATGACAGGACTCTCCAGTAAGGAAATCTCGCCGGGTACTCCTGATAAGTTGAATAGCCAGACGTTCTCGAGATGAAACAGATATGTCCTCTCGAGCTTGTAGTAGTTCCCGAGTCCAGGAAAGACTTTCTTATTCTCTGGGCTCTCTAGCCAAACTCCGTGCTGCTCGACAGAGTCCCAATGCGCTGTAAGGAGACATATAGCTGGATCTTCGACTTGCTGGAATAAGGCGACCCCCCGACTGTCTCTGTCTTTGGGTAGGTCCGGCGCATTGACAGCGGTCCATTCATCTTGGACAATTAATGCTTGATTTGTGGCCTCCTTAGCCTCGTCTGTGAGAAGATCCGAAGCCGCTGTGAGCCATGCCAATTCTGTGACTGTCATGATGACTTGTTGACGAGAATAAATGATGATTTATAGACTATTGAATCCTTGATCTCGATGTGGCGAGTCAAAGAAATACGGATCCTTAAACATTATTTATAGTCTTACAGGCTGATGTAGTCCACCTCTCATCCTTCCTTATGGGTCGCAACAAGCCGCGTAGCGAACCGCTGCCTATACGCTATATCGCCGGGTATCCATGTGCACAACCGCCCATATGACTATTCTGTTGCATCATCGGCTACTTTCACCTTGCGCTCATGAAATTCTCCAGGGTTTTCGGGTCCCAGTTCTTCCGGTCAACATCGTCAATCGAATCACCTGCAAGTCTCGACTCAGATACTTTATTTACATTAATATATTAAGTACATTTGTTTAACACTTATAGAGCAATGGATACTTGCGAAAGGTGCGGCATGTCTATCAAGATGACGATGTCGGATTTGACTAAATCAGAGAGAAGTAACCATACGGGAGCTGACGCCAAATACACCAAGGTCAAGGCCAATGAACGCATGAGAAGAAGTCTAGGAGGTCGATCTTAATAAGCGACACGGAATGAGGAAATATCCCATTCATACTACCTCCCTTGCCTCCGCTCCCTACCTTAAGAGACATGGTTTTCTAGATATTCTACTAAAACGCTCCCTGCAGCTTCGACGGCGTGTAGATGTGGTATCGTTCTGCTGATGATGTATGTCTACCGCCTATAGCTAATCTCTTCCTCTCTGAAATAGTGATTTGGGGGCGTTGGTGGCTGCGCCTATTGCTCTTAGCGTTTTGTGATAGGAGCAATATCATGCAGTGTAACATTCTTTACCTCGACACCGCCCGGCTTGTATGCGTACGAATGTAATAGGGCAGACGATAGTCTGATCAGAATGGTTCACCATTTTCGTCTTGAGACGTTTCAGCCCCTACTAACTAATTGGAAGGGAGAACTGTCTTTCACTGGTCCGAAAATGAGATGAGTTACATTGCCCAGAAGATCGGCATATTTGCAGGCTGGTTTAACGCCAAGTCCTATGTTTTGCTCTTCAGCCGCACGCTGCTATGCTTCTCAAAATCTGGCTCGTAGCCCTCCAGTGCTCTTTCAATCAGTTTCTTCGCACTTTGGCAAGCCTTACAATGGTGAAGTAAATCCAGCAATAAGGGATGGCAGACCCTTTAGGTGCAGCGGGATCCATCGTCGGCATCGCTGCATTTGGTCTGCAGTTCGCAACAATGTTGCAGACTTATATCGAAACAGCAGCCGATGCACGAGAAACGTTGCGAGATATCGCTTTCGACATTAGCGCGACGGCCTCAGCTCTAGAGCAGCTTCACGAATTCACCAAGGCCGATGAGAAGGGAAAAACAATCGCAAATGATTCGGGGGTGCAACAGGTGGTGCGATTGGCGACCCAGTGTAAACAGGTGTACACCGCAATAATCGGTCTCATCGCCAAGGCTGCCGGTATTCCAAGGGATAGCAATGGTCAAGTATCCCTGGATGCGTTGGATTTAAACACCTTGAACGCCATCAGTTTGATGCAGAAGCTCAAATGGCCTTTCAAAGAACCTCGTATCAAGAAACACCAGGAAGAGTTGAGATGGCTGAAAATCAGCTTGTTATTCCATCTGCGGCTCATGGAGCTTGCGAAAACGAAGATGATGTTGGTTTTATCCACCTTGTTGTCCTATCAATACTAACTTAGCGGACACAGGACCCCAGCTACGTCTCCCAACTCTTTGGAGAGGGCAGCAGCTTTACAAGCTACTCTGGAGAAGCTTCTGAGCCGAAGGGAAGAATATGCCAGGCAAATAGCTGCTGAGCGGAGGCAGAATAAGAGGAAGGAACTTGGAAAGATGGCCGAGGCGCCAGTTGGGGCTTTTCCCATTTTCACAGAAGAGGAAATTCGAGCGCGAGACCCAAGCGTCGAGTCGAGGATATCCGGATCCATATCTCATCGAAGCCTTGCCACCGACAAGGGGTTATTTGAGTCCAACAAAAACGACGACATACTTGAAACGAAAGGCGCTTCACCATCTGAGGGACCTATCAATGACCCATTAACATATATACCCCCAAACCAAATACAAAAGCCGTCTAAGCCCAAGTTCAATATTAATCATAATAGCCATATACCGGATCCCATCATGTAAGTCATGTCATAAAAAGTTACACGACCTGTAGGCTAACAGCCAGTAGCGATGATAGTCCTAGTGCAGCTATCGAGCCATTTAGCATTTCGTCAGTCAAGAATACCGGGAAGGAGAGGGATATAGGCCCCTTAGCACCGCCAGGTCCTACTCTGAACCCCTTCCTCCAGACGCTAGCTCATATACCGTCTGTGTCTTCCCCAGCTCCATTTAATACGCAAAACTCTACAGCAGATGTATTCAACAACGCAGTGGCAGGCCGGACTAATCCGACGAACACCGGCAATGAGAAGAGCAAGCCACACAGCCAGTCAATAGTCCCGCCTGCTCTAACAGGACCTACCAATGAAAAAGGCAACCCGCAAAGCCAACCATTGGCCCAATCTGGCCCAAGAACCGCTGATAGTAAAGACAAGAAGGAAGGAAACTCACAGAGTCATATAATAGAACACTTAAACAAAAGGGACAAGCCGAGATCCTCACGGAGAGTCTTTAGAAGCCTGCCACGCTTATCCAGTCTATTCGGCAAACGGGACAGACCCGTGCGCGACTGGGAAAACCAAGAGCTCGAAGCGTACCTCATCGAGGATGAGTTTAACCCTACCTCTACCTCCGGCAGCGTCAACACCAACGTTGTACGCAAGCTTCCTTTCGGCCACCAGGAACTAGCTTCTATGCTCCGACAAATAACCAAATCGAGAAATGCCGATATCTGGACACAGTACATGTCGCTCACCTCAGCGCAGCGAGCAAGCGTAGATCGGGCTATTCAAGAAGCGCACCGCTCCAGCCTGCACGCGCGGACATGCGTGGCGATCACCTCGAATCTGCAGTCGCATTCACAATCAGAGTCCGGATATCCGAACTCCTGCATCGTGATATTCTTCACTCTCGGCCCGCCAGTCGAGCCCATCCACTTCAGACACGACAAACGGTACTTCCGATTCGCGTTCGAGCTATGCCGGACGTGGGAGGGCATGGAAGATCTGATCGCGCGCGCCCTCTACGACATCAAGGACATCGCGTCCCGCATCCGGGACGGGCATTACCTACTCAAGAGCCTCGATGACCACACCATCATACCCTTCATGTGGAGCAATGTCGTCAACCCGGGCCTAGTCGTGTTTCTCGTCGTCAACCTGCCGCCTCACCGGGGTTTATTCGGACGGCCGGCGTCTCCCGGACTGTTCTCGCAGCCCCAGCCTCGGCATCCTTCGACGGGCTCGTTACAACACTCGAGTACATCGGGGGCCTTGCTCTTCGGCGGTCTATCACGGGACCCCACATTCGTCCCTTTCCGAAATCCGACCCCGCCTCATCTGAAAAGTGCGCAGACACCAGGAGATTTCGCAGCCGACCTAGATTTCCCGTTAACCGTAGCAGCGGGGCTCCAAAGCAGCGGCTTCGATCCCGACGTCGTGATTGAAGATCAGACCTATCGGAGACGGGACTCTCCCCCAATGACCAACGAGACACGTGGTGCCTCCAACGCAGCATCGCCATCTCCACCAGCCTCCAATCCATCGTTCTCGAGCCTACACGAGACGCCCGAGAAGTCCCGCCCATGGTTCGGTAGCCTCCGAAGCGCGAGATCGAGATCGAGAAATCGTGCGTTGGAGGGTAGAGCGGAGCGGACGACAGGGGCGTATCAGGACTTGGATGCGCCGCGGATGGATGCAGAATCGGAGGACTCTGATATTGGAGCGGAGGAAACTGATATCATTGACTTTGAGGCGGAGGAGGAAATAGCGAGGCTTGGACTCGGTGGGCTCCTGGGGAAGTGGACTAATGCTCCCGCAGGGGATGGGCAGCGTGAATAAACGAATTCCAAGATTTAGCTACAGGGCTAATTATATAATCCATATCTCACTCGCATCTACAAGTAACTTCTACCCACTTCAGACGCTATTCATGAAATATAAGTTATGTACCTAGGTATGTATGTATTCAATATATATACTCGCATGTCTCCGATAAACAAAGCGCATGCACAAATCAAAAAAAGCTATCTACAAGTTTTTTCAATCTAAGGGAGCCCTCGACTAGGAGGGTTGGGTGAGGTAATAAGCCCTTCCTTCCTAGAGGATGCTAATTTTCCAGCCTCTCATTAATAACTATGAAGCCATCAAAAAACCATAACCCGCGACTTAGATCATCATTCGTACACAAGAAACTAGTAAGCGGCTTACATGCCGAGGTAGAAGAAGCCGCCGACAGCCATGAGCGCGGCGATGCCAGCTCCCATGCGAGCGTCGGCCTTGGAGCCGGCACCGGGGATGGGGCTCGGAGTTGCTGTAGCAGTGGAGGAAGAAGTAGTGCCAGGGAGACCAGACGAAGGACCAGATGGCACGGTAGCGCTGGTGGACGAAGGGTAAGAAGGAGCAGATGAGCCCGAAGATGACGGGCCACTGGGGGAAGACGAAGGCCCGCTAGGAGAGCTGGAGGAAGAGCCGGTAGGAGAGCCAGGTGACGAGGTGGAGCTGGCAGACGAGGACGGGTATCCAGTAGCAGTCTCCGAGCTCGAGCTCGAGCTTGAGGGAGTCTCGGTGGGGTAACCGGATCCAGTGCTTTCAGTTGAGCTCGCGGTTGAGCTGGACGACGACGGAGTGTCCGTCGAGGTTGGGTAGCTCGTCGGGGAAGCAGTGGTGCTGGTAGACGTGGAGCTGCTAGTGGGACCCGAGGAGACGGCCTTGCAGAAAGCATCGATGCCGCTCATGACGCCACCTGTTTTTAGAATTAGATACCAACTCTCACTTTTTTACTAGCTTGCGCATAAATAAGACTTACCATAGTCCGTGGTAGAGCAGGCGTCGCGCAAGCACACCTCGCCATCCCGCTTAACAGTGTACACCTCGGCGCAAATGCAAGCGTTGTCGTCGGCAGCACAGGTAGTGTGCTGGGCTACAGTGTCCGAGATACACGGCGGGCCGCAAGCCGGGACGTAGTCCGAGACGCTAATAGCGGCGGCAACGGCCGCGAAGGCGGGTAGTGCGATTACACGGAGAGGTGCCATTTCCTACTTTTGTTGTTGAACCTTTGATAACGAGCGAACGGATCGAGCGGGCGAATGTAGACCGGATCCTCTGTGAGATGAGACAGCCTTACTGTGGTACTAATGCACGTGCAGATGCGAGGGAGAGGAGGAAATGGGGGATGCTTCTTTTATAGATGAGATGGGAGATCGTTCTAAGAAGGTGGTCGGCAGACAAGAGGTCGATCGGCACATCCTTGGTCTTAAGATACCTTACGGTATAAGTATAAATGATCGACATAGATACATGGCGCTCATGACAAGGCCTAATTGCCCGAAACTTCAAACCAACCCATGTCATTCTTCTTTCACCTACCGGTGCTGTGTGCGGCGTAGCGCATTGCCATTGGAGTTGTAGTACCACAAGGAGGTATGTATGTAATAGGTGTAATAGGGAGATAATAAGGAGATCATTGATTCTGAGGAGGCACAGGCGATCCCTGGACAGGTAAGGACCAGGCTGGGGAGAGAACATGAGTGGCCGAAGTTACAGCGCACCTCCCGTATTTCTCGATCTCTTGGCTTTTAACCTCATGCGCAGTTGCGTCGTTCACATTAAACTTTTTCGCCCTCTCGTCCCTGCATTTAGATGGTTCGACCAACCAGAGTTCGTATACCGAGCTCAAAGGCTCACAAGGCCTGTTTCACGGTCCCGATTCGGCAGGTGGAGTGCTTGAAACGCCCGAAGGAACAGGCCGTGTCTTCCCCTGCCTTATTTCATTGGTCTAGTGTAACGTACCATCTATGTACCCCGGACTAACTATATCTCTTCCGTACCTTCCGCTTAACTCCCGATCCTTTATTTCTTATTACCTAAGGCACCTACTCCCCCAGGTTATCACTCCAACGAAGGCAATCGTGTGCCGCAGATCGTCCGGTACATGCACTGATTAAGGTTCTAATAAGGTATAAGTTGCGATTTTATAGGGTCATGATGTTACTTTCTACTCTTAGCTCGTCTCTTTCGTCGGTGTTGGACTCAATATTACATCCTACCGTAGGGAGGATTGTTGGGACCTGGATTGTTAGGTTAGGTAACGAACATCCCGACTTCGTGTTCCTCTCTCATTCGTGACGTCGTTGGTTACCTGGTTGATCTCGTGAGATGTTGCTTGGCCAGGTCACAATTCTGCCGTGCTTTGTTTGTATAGGGCTGTGTTCGTATTAGGATGAATAGTAGTTGGTAGCAGATGTTTCGAGGCGCATGCACTCCTTGTCACATAAGTACCTATCGCCATAGGAGTTATGTTGGGAACATGAAGTACAATTAATGCCGTCTCTTTCGAAATTCGATGCATCCTTCTCTAGTCCTAAGCGAGCTCCTCCCTGGAGGGTTTTCTCCACACAATGCAGTTGTTAAGAGCTAAATTCGCAAAGTGACTCCTTCGTAACTAGAGACGAATGAGATAGCCTACCTAGGTATTCTCACCCGCTTTTCGTATCCAAAAAGATGGGTATAGCTATTTTAGGTGCTGCTGTTTGGGGCTATTAAATATTCGATCACGCCGTGTTTATCGGAGTTCACAACAGGACACGACTATATATAATTAAATCTCGTATTATCTTATCCCATAACCCGACATGTAATACAACAGGCGTTAGTCTCACTTATACTTTTAAATAGATCCTTACATTTTAGTTGAATCGTATTGGTCTAACGGCTGAGTGGGATAGGGTCGTCTTGTGCTTCATTGACCATGACTGTCCGGAGGTATAACCACGCTATTCTATGTTTCGTATTTCTCGTTTGATCGGAAGCAATAACCCCTTATCATTGGTAGAATAAGGCTCTCGAGAAGCATCGATCTTATGTTGTGCGATGTTGGCTACCTGGCATCTAAGGTCTCACAGAAAACCAATGCCGTGTTATAGTTTTATTAACTAGAAACAAGATGGCTGAGGAAAGTGTCACCCCCTAGCAGTGCTTCTTGTGTCAATGTGGAGTCGGGTTTTGTATACCTTCTTTCTAGGTTAAACTTCAGATTAATATATCTTTGGTAGCTAGATTATACCGTCTATGCTCAGAACTTCGTCAGTTTCTCAATCTTTCGTCTGACGTAAAGTACAGGTACCTACACAAGCCATATTTGTATGATATGGAAATTATGGTAGTTGATATGTACCTAACTACCTCTACAACCTCACATACAATATTAAGGCCCAAAAAAGTCTCCTATATAATTAACCATAGGTAAGATTATTGGAGATCCGTTACACTACTAAGAATATTCTACGCTACGATGCAAACTATTTTCAGCAAGGAACTAGTTTAACATTCGCCCGAGTATTTTTTTATTATTATTTAGATTCCCACAATAGCAGAGCTGCTTCAGAGTTCATAAGTTCAACGAACACAGTGGTTCAAGAGACTATACTGGCTCTCACACTCGGAATGATAATTATTATCAGTTGGACAATATACAAACCTAATGACTTTTGACCAGTCCAGACTCTTTGATATGAATAATCCTTTATTTATGAGTGATCATGGGCTTTTATATAGCTGAGGTGTTGGATTACCTCGGGTGAACCCGGCTACTTTTGGTGGGGTACTCCTTGATATACAGCTCTATAACCAGCGTCTTACTCCTATCTTCGGCGCCAATGACTAATCCACGAGGTATATTATGCTACACCGAATAAAGCTATGAATCTTTCGTCTTTCTTCAATCTATAGCCTCTAATATAATATAAGCCATTTCTTGAACCTAGCTTGAGACTTTGTTATGCGAGATATATGCGCATGCCGAGTTCGGAGTCACTTTTCTCATCATGTCGTCGGTGGAACAACGTATTGACTTGGCTGTCGCACGGGATGACGAGCAAGTTCAGCTAGCAAGTTATGGGTTGAGACCACCAACTGAGCTAAATCCTGCCGTTTCACAGCCAACCCATGATGCGGCAGCATCCAATCGGTATGCGACTGTCTCATCACCAACATATCTACCTACCTCTGGGAAGACATCTCCTATCACACAGACATGAAGTAAAATAGCACGCTAACTTGGTAACAGAAAGTCGCTCTTTATAGTTGCCTCGTCATTTACCATGGTGTTCACCTGCTGTGGCCTTAACTTTGCCTTTGGTGTATTCCAAGAACTCTACGACGACATGGCACAGCAGCCTGGTACCCCCTTCACCGGCGCCACTCCCGCGCTTATAGACCTCATCGGAACGATCTCCATCTCACTGATGACCATGGGTGCGCCCCTTTCCGTAGCCTGGGCCAAGCACTACTCGCCGCGCTGGGTTTCGTTTCTCGGCGGCTTTATCTTTGGACTTTCCCTCATCTTGGCCAGCTTCGGGACCGCCCTTTGGCACTTTGAGCTTACTCAGGGGCTGCTTCTGGGCGTGGGCACCTCAATGCCGTATATGGTTGCCGTAACTGTAGCGCCTGCGTGGTTTACCGCACGCAGGGGCCTGGCGATGGGAATAATACTGGCTGGGACCGGTATAGGGGGTCTTGTGTGGGCGCCGGTGATCAGGATTCTCATCGACACTATTGGCTTCCGGAACTCCCTTCGGGTATCTGGGGTTATATCCTTCGTGCTCATCGCCGCATCTAGCGCCGCCATGAGCTGGGAGCCCCAGACACTCGCGCGCATCAATGCTGAGAATGCTTCGCGTGCCGGCCGCCTTCGGGGTATTTTGCAAGTGCCCCTGATTGACTGGCACGTAGCCAAGACGCGCAAATTCGCTGCTCAGGGGCTAGGTGCTATTTTTCAGGCTGCCGCTTACTATACGCCCGTTTTCTTCTTCGCTTCGTACGCCGGTACTCTAGGCTATAGCGCTACGGCCGGCGCCAACTTCATTGCGCTTAGTAACGCATGTAATGCCATCGGCAAGATTATCATCGGCCACCTGGCCGACCGTCTAGGTCGCCTCAACACCCTCTTCCTGACCACGTTCATCAGCGCCGTCATCACCATCGGATTCTGGGTTCCATCGACCCTGTATGGGTCCACAACCGAATCGCGCGGTCTGTTCATCAGCTTCGCCGTCTTCTATGGTCTCTTCGCCAGCGCGTACGTTTCGCTGTTCCCTACCAGCCTCATAGAGATTTTCGGCATGCAGCATTTCGCCTCCGTCAACGGTGTGCTTTACATGGTTCGCGGCATGGCCACTCTGGTAGGCACACCGGTTGGCGGCGCCCTGATTCGCAGCAGTACTGGAGGCAGCCCGCAGGCTTATATTAATATGGCGGTGCTTGTCAGTGTGTTATTATTTGCTGCTAGTGTCGCGGTATTTTGGATCCGGGTTGAGGCAATGGTCGGACCTGGCAGGCAACTGGATTTGAAATGGAGAATGTGATACATATCATCTCGTGACTATAATTTTCCCAGTTATTATTCCATTCATTTGACTCGCTGCTCTCGAGAGGCTGAGACTGGGGTTTTGAAAGCTGTCTTCCTCTTCTTACAGGAAGTGTGGCGATGAAGTTGCACTTTTCTTAACACAGCCTCCTCAACAATTGGTGCAACTTAGGTAGGTAGGTAATATTGAAGGCTTAGCATAATACCTCTTCTCTACACTTCTCTCGTTTTCTTTACTCCCTGGCTTCCAATATCCCCTACTTCTGATTACGGCTACATTTCCAACCGCTCATATTCCATCCCAGCCAAAGCCTATATGCTCCAAATTTGGTGCTGTAAAGAATGATATGTCAAAACTGTACAGAGAGCATCAGGATCGCTTCCGAAAACTTAAAATGGCGGTCCGCTAAGCACGAACTCTATCATTCATTCCAGGATCTTCGCGAGGCGGCGTTAACAGAATGCTTCATTTGCACACGGGTCTTGGCGTACATCATGATTCAAGCTTTGGGCAATTCGGCATCACCTGAGAGTAATATAGCAAGAGTCTCTACTAGCTCCCGCAACTCTTCTATAACCCCTGGTGAAAATACTCAACACGGACTTGAATTTGATAGAGTGAATAAGTTGAGTGAACTTCTGACTTGTGAAGGCTCGATCTCTTTCCAGTTGGAGTGTCCTCAACACGAGTACGGAGATGTAAGGGAGAAAATGATTATATTTAAATTATTCTATTCCCAATTTATCAACAGTCATATTTTACTCAAACCGGTCCAAAAACAACCGTCAAGCTTAATACCTCCTAACGGACTTGGTCCAGGAATTCAAAATAGTTCAACCGCTGATAGGAAGGATCTGTGGTGCCACTGGTTTCGCACTTGCTCTGAGTCCCACACTCGTTGCCTTAAAGCGGAGAAGAGATTAAACCCATTTCTACCAGACAGGCTTATCGAAATAGTTGACGAGGGCAATGATATGCTCAGTTGGAGGATGGTACACGGTTCGAAGATCACGATAACACCAACTCCCCGTTATGTTACTTTGAGCCATTGTTGGGGCAAATCTCAGCACATGAAGTTACTAGCACAAAACTATTCTACCATTCAGGAGAAACAGCCCGATTCAGATCTCCCAAAAACCTACCGCGATGCGCTCAGGGTGGCACTGTCATTAGGCATCCAGTTTATCTGGATAGATTCTCTCTGCATAATTCAAGATGACGAGACGGATTGGAAATCCCAGTCTTCGTTGATGGGTTCCATTTACCACAATTCTTGTTGCACTATTGCGGCGACGTGGGGTGCGGATGGTGACTATGGTTGTTTTAGCACCATAACCCCTTATTCGGAGCGTCAAACAAGGATCGCATTACACACACCGGGAGGTCGGTTAGTGGAATACGGCATAGTGGATACCTACAGTTATGCGAGAGATATTACGAATGGTCGGCTTAATACGCGTGGTTGGGTCCTCCAAGAAAGATACCTACCTATCCAGGAGACAGCTGAGTTTTGCTCGAGACCAAGTGTATTGGGAGTGCCTAGACCTCAGTGCTTCTGAACAGCTCCCCTCCGGAATTCCGGATGCTATCTGGAAATGGGATTTTTCACTCGAAGACATGAGGCGCGAAGCAAAACCCAAGTTGGATTTCTCTAGTGAATGGCAACTTCGTCTAACGTGGTCTGGGCTGGTGAAGATGTACTCGACTTGTGGCTTTACTAAACCGTTGGATAAAGTATTCGCTCTAGCTGGACTGGCCAGCAGGGTACAAGAGACTACAAAAGACGAGTACGTCGCAGGACTCTGGAAGAGGGACATTTACAGACAACTATGTTGGAAGTATGATGGCCCTAGAGAACATTACCAGGGTGCCGATAGCCTTGTTCCGACGTGGTCTTGGCTGAAAATGAACGGGAAAGTGGAAACCAACCTGGCATACCTTTCTACAGGTGCTACTCCTCGCGTTAAGGTTGTAGACGTCTCTAGGCAAGCCAATGACTCCAGAAGATTCTACAGTTTTGCGACAGCAACATTGACGTTACAAGGAACTGCGCTACGGGTCGATCTTCGTCCGAAAAATATCGATATACTCGAATACTACTTTAAAATCCTTGATGCCAAGCTCGAATATCTATCTTGTGATAGCTACCCCTCGATTAAGATTCATTGGGATGAGAACCTAGATTATACTCTGGGTGACCCGGAAATATCCAGGCAACTCTGGGACGAACAGCATTCAGATGTATTGTTGTTGTGGATAGTTGAATTGCTATCCGTGTCTACAGGTTTGGTGTTGAAAAGGCTGCCTGACCAAGAGGCCCGATATAGGAGATTGGGAATCTTCACCGCTGACTCAAAGATGGACCTTGATGATGAAAGGCTGAAGGATATGGTACATACAGTTACTGTAGTTTGATATATATATTATGAGGCTTCATAGATAACGCCACCACGTATGATTGAAAATGTCCCCAATGGCCCACATTCCTTAGGTACCTGTTCATGCAGACCTCAAGGTGCTTCAGACTAGGTACTGCGTTGATTGCATTGGTACATGGCAACAAGTCCGTCCACATGCATCCCGAAACTCTATTCTCTTGCATCCATGTGTGTAAGTTCCGTTTACAAAGCTTAAATCGGTATGACCAGTTTGCTTCTATACCTAGGTAACTTACCCCTCACATCCATCTTCGATAGTAGGGTTACATGTGCCCTATACCCTATCCAGTGCTTCTGCTAAGCTGGGCAGATCGTTAGTAAGCGTGTCAGGATCTCAATGAAGACGTCGAACGCCTACTCATCTATCAATGCTTGCTTCCTTTCTTCAATACATAGACGAAGCTCATAACTCGGCGTAGGTAACTCGGTCTTTTACCTGGAACGTCTAGCTACTCGGGACTTTTCCAGTTAGGGAAATGCCTGAATTAAGATATAAAGATGGATGGCAATCGGAGGCGTGGCTGAGCAGGGATCTTTCCTTGGGGCGAATCCCAGGCTCTAGACCGGCAGCCAATTCTCCTAGTGGTGTTCTAATTGGCCAGCTATGACTGGCTCAGCTCAAAAGGGCTAACACCGGATGCCCACATCACCCACAATTGCCCACTGATTTCCGTCGCAGCGGTGCACGGGTCACTACCCCCCTCGCACTGGTACCTGAAGTGGAAATTTGGCGATCTGTTTGTTCAATTGGACCAATTTAAACAAAGGGGGGATTTTTTTCCCATGCTTGCCTCTACCTGCACCTTGCGTTCATATCCAATATTCATCGCGAAATCCGTTTTCGTACGAATGGGCGATGCAGCCTCTACCTAATTCTTCCCGTTCTGCAGGTGTATAGTTCTGTGATTTGATTTACTGTGGTCGTGGCTGACTGAAATAGGTCACGGATCGCGTCACCCTGCAGTAACACATCATCACAAACTGACATCCATGATAGGAATAAACCCTACCGAATTTACCACCACTTCAATAATACTACCCTCTCTCTTTGTTTGATTGTCGGTACCGGCTTATTCATATGTCGCACGATCGTTACACCTAATTATTATTTCGTACCTAATCGTTCACCTAGTTGTAATCCCGATACTTATCACCCATTCTCTACTGGTCTTCTCTTCGGTGGTCAGCGTTATCTTGAGTTACATTGCTACGTGGGGTCTGCTGCCGTTGGTCAGATAGCTATCGTTCCACGAAGGAATCTGCAGGAGGCGCCATCGCTAGAGGCGTGAGAAGTAGAGGATCTTTACCGGTATATATTGCGACCGCACGGCACTACGAATGACCCTCACTCCAGCGACACCTGATAGCGCGACCTCAGAAATGTCTAACGGCGTCAATGGCTTTCACAAGGAGATGGAGAAGCTACACGTAAATGGTGGTGCGAACGGACGATCATCATCATCAGAGGACGAAGGCGACAAGAAAAAAAGAATGAATCGTAAGAATTCTAGCCCTATGATGCCTGCCTTTATGGTGTCCGCGCCAGGCAAGGTCATCGTCTTTGGCGAACATGCTGTGGTCTACGGCAAGGTATGATATAACTGCCCACCTTATCAAACATCTCTTGTGTTTGTGTTTACCATGTACATAGGCCGCCATTGCTGCCTCCATTTCGCTTCGCTCCTATCTCCTAGTGACACATCTTTCCAAATCGAAGCGCACGGTAACCATGCAGTTTCCCGACATCGACCTGATCCACACGTGGAATATCGACGAATTGCCATGGCAGATATTCCAGTCCCCATCGAAGAAAAAATATTATTATGACCTAGTTACGACTCTCGACCCCGAACTTATAGAAGCCATACAACCACATGTTGCAGACATCTCGCCGGGGAAGTCTGAAGCTGAACGCAAAATACATCAGAATTCTGCAGCTTCATTTTTGTATTTGTTTCTATCATTAGGGTCACCAAAGTCTCCGGGCTGCAGGTACACTCTTCGGTCGACAATACCGATTGGCGCCGGTGTCGGAAGCAGTGCGTCGATCGCTGTCTGCTTAGCTGCAGCTATGCTGCTGCAGATTCGTACGCTTTCTGGTCCGCATCCCGATCAACCCTCCGAGGAGGCACGCGTACAGATGGAGCGGATCAATCGGTGGGCCTTCGTCGCTGAGATGTGCATACATGGAAATCCATCTGGTGTGGACAATACAGTCTCGACACATGGCAAGGCTGTCGTGTACCAACGAACCGATTACCAGAAGCCGCCGACCGTGACACCGCTATGGGACTTTCCAGAATTGCCATTGCTCCTAGTGGATACCAAAGTGCCAAAGTCCACAGCTACTGAAGTGGCTAAAGTTGCAGCGTTGAAGAACACACATCAGGAGTTGGTGGGGTCAATTCTGGATGCAGTGGACACAATCACGAGAAGCGCGGAGAGTTTAATTGAGGAGGAATACTTTGACAATGAAGACCTAGAGAGTCTACGGCGTGTCGGAGAGCTGATGACAATCAATCATGGTCTACTATCGGCTTTGGGCGTTTCGCATCCTCGCCTCGAACGGGTACGGGAACTAGTTGATCACGCAGGAATCGGATGGACGAAACTTACTGGAGCTGGCGGCGGAGGTTGCTCAATATCACTGATCAAGCCGGATGTCCCAAAAGAAAAGCTGGACAAGCTGGAGCGCCAATTAGAGAACGAAGGCTACCAGAAGTTTAGGACGACTCTTGGTGGCGACGGTGTTGGGGTGTTGTGGCCAGCCGTGTTGAAGAACGGCCTGGATGAAGACGAAGAAGGTGGCATGGAGATTGACCTTGAAAAGTTCCTGAATGCACCAGGTAACGATGGTGTAGAGGAGCTTGTCGGAGTGTCTGGCGGCTTAGGCGGAGCTGAGAGAGAAGGATGGAAATTCTGGAGGGTTGAGAGCCAGTAATGTGATGGTGAGAGGACCGACAACTTTATATGGAAGCAAAGAAGTCGCTCCATACCCACCAAGGTCGTATATTTTATTGCGATGAACTTGCGGCCATTGCCAGGGCTTCTAGAGCTTTTAGAGCTTCTATTCCGTTGTCTGGTCGGGTATAATTATTTATAGAATACCTTCCATAGGCGTGTTAAAAATACGGAACATTCAGTTAATGAGAAATAAGGGCCAGGTTATAGCTAGGCACCTCTAATCGATAATCAGTTGCACCTATCAGACCTATACCGACAGGGTACTTACCGTATTTACCCCTCCATGCACTGCTATGACGAGCTTGCATTCTTTTGCATCGAACTGTCCATTCCAGGACCCTGACTGCTATTCTAACCTTATTTACTAATTCCAACCCCACCATTCACAAACCTTCGCAACAATGCCTCCCAAGAACAAAGGAGGCAGCCGAGCAAAAGCTGCTGAACGTATATATATCATCATTCAAATTCCCATATTCATAGGTGCTAGAATTTTGGCTGACTATTCGATCCATTAGCGACAAAGCAGGAGCCACCCAAGAAACCGCAGACTATCAGAGAGCTCCAGTGGCAGTATTACTACGACACGAACCCTTACCAAAAAGCATACGAGGAGCTCGGCCTCAATGGCATGACCCCAGCTGACCGACAAGCATTCCTCAACCAAGAATATCTAAAGCCGGGTGCCGCCAAGACCCTGTCCAACAAAGCTCAGAAAGAGCTCTGGAAACAACTGAACGAAGCAAACGTCCCCCTACGCAGCTTGCCCCGGCCACGCGACGATCAGTGGGGCCGTGATAAAAACGGCCGCGACATTGGAGACTATACTGTTGAAGAGTACGAAGCATACGAGGCAAAGCAGTTCAGGCTCCTGTCTTTGCAACGCAAGAGCTGGGCTTTCAAGAACAAGCGTGCCAAAGCTAAGAACGGAGACCGCATTCTCTCTGTTGTCTCTGGTGAACCAGAGAAGGCTTTCACTTGCACCGAGGAAGACATAGAAGCTGAAAGGGCTAGACGGAAAGAAATGGCTGGATTACGACAAGAGCTGTACGGCGTGAAGACGGACCCGTACGCTCTAGATCCGGAGTGGGACGATGTCGCACCTATACCCCAGAGTGAGCCTGATGGAGCACTCGCTGCTATAGCATACCCAGACGAGTATGCTGAATGTATGTCACAGCAACACTGATTGTCTCAGACTTACATGGAGTATATACTGATGGGCTTCTAGCAATGTCCTACCTACGTGCCGTCATGGCAGCAAAAGAGTATTCGCCACGATGCCTGAGACTAACCGAGCGCATCATATCGTTAAACCCGGCACACTATACTGTCTGGCTTTATCGATTCTCAATCATCCAGGCCTTAAACATCTCCATCCCCGATGAGATCGAGTGGCTCAACGAGATCTCACTCACGTATATCAAGAACTACCAGATCTGGAATCACCGACAGCACCTGATAGATCACTATTATCCGGCAATCATGACGATACCTAACGTCGTAGTCGCGTTAGTAAAGAGCGAGCGAAAGTTCCTGGAACAAATGCTCGCACTGGATACGAAGAACTACCACGTGTGGAGCTACCGGCAGTACCTGGTGCGTAAGCTGGGAATGTGGGGTCACGCCGAGCGGCAGAGCGTCGAGGCTATGATCGAAGACGATGTGCGCAACAACTCGGCCTGGTCGCACCGCTTCTTCCTCGTCTTTTCGGACCCCTCGTACACGACCCCCGGCTCCCACGCTGGCGAGTCCGACCTCCGTGTCCCCGCCGACGTCATCGACCGCGAGATCGGGTACGCCGAGGACAAGATCAAACTCGCGCCGCAGAACCAGAGCCCCTGGAATTATCTGAAAGGCGTGCTGGTCAAGGGCGGGAGGAAACTCGGCACCGTGAGCCAGTTCGTCGAGCAGTTCATCGAGAACTTAGGCGGCTCTGAGGAGATTGAGAAGGTCTACAGCTCTCATGCTCTGGACATCTTGGCAGATATCTACAAAGAGGCGGGTGAGCCGGAGAAGGCGGATCTAGCCTTGCGAAGATTAGGCGAGAAGTGGGATCGCATCCGTCGCGGTTACTGGGAGTATCGGAGGAAGTTGCTGGATCAGGCTACACACTAGAGGACGCAGGGTCCAGAACTGGATTTCGATGATATCTGCCGCTTGTACAGCGTGCAGTTCTTGACGCGTTTGAATGTACCGCAGCTGAATGAGGTCAGGGAGGTTATTTTCGAAGGAGCCTTAGACTACCTACATGAGGACTGGACTGATGGTGGTGGAGATGGTAGTGGAAGTGATGATATGGATGAGGATGACTGGACGATTGTGTCCTTAGGAGGGTGGGTGTAAGATTCGAGATATGAGATAGTGAGGCTGAGGGGTTAGTGATTGCATTTTTACTCACTGCTAGAATACTACTAGGTAGCGAGTATGAAATTAGCTGCCTACATCTAGTCAGTCCTGACATAATGACGTGCTCGTTGCCCCAATAACTCTTGTCTTTCCACTGGTATAGTTAAGACTATGTAGCCCCCCTCCCGTAAACCTGGTTCTTTCGTAGGAGTATGTGCATATGAATGTCCTCAACTTTCCACCTAGAAACCAATGAAGCTTAGACGTGTCAGAATCTAGTCGATTCATCTTAACCTCTCAAGTAACTAAAACTCGAATCCGTAGAATTCAAGGCGTCAAAGTTACCAGGTGACGTAATTCAGCTATGCATCCATCCTACTCCCTCTCATAAAGCCTACGATTTAGGTGGTAATGTATCGCCTACAGTCCATTTTCCGTTGCGTACCAGGTAGGTAACTTAACATTATAATGCAGAAGGGGCTTGATAAAATCAGGCGCGAAGTTGGGAAATCAACGTTCTCATCCATGATAATCACCTCCCTCGCGCTACTCCAAGGGTATCGGCCATCTCGTTCCCTTAATCTTCCTCACTCTCTCTCGTTTTCAGTTAACATCTTCCCCCTCCTTCCATCATACCATAGTCCCCCTCCCTACCTCCCCCTCCCCATCTTCCCATTCCACCCCATCCCCCTCACAGAGCGCGAAAGTTCTGACTAACAATAACCCACTTCCTCAGCCCGCGCGGCGCGTTGCGCGCCCACGCCTCCCAGTGCGGCACCAGCAGGAACGCCTCGTTGAAGTCCTTCTCCTGCACCGCGTCCTCGGGCTTCGCGTCTGTCCCGCCGCCGGTCACGGCGCTGAAATTGTTAGAGGAGGCCTTGGTTTCGTCGCCCGTGGCGATGTGGCCTCGGCCGTAGCGGATTGTGCCGCTTACTTGTACTGTGGGGGAGTTTAGTGAGTGGTGATGGTTCTTTTGGGGAGATGAGGAGGGAGGGAGGGAGGTAGGTAGGTAGGTAGGTAGGTGCTGGTTTGGAAGAGAGAAGGAAGAGGGGGGGTTTAAGGATTAGAGATTCGGGTTGGACTAGATATTAGATAGACACTCACCAGCAAAGCTCATCCGATCCCCATTGCGAACAGTAGCAGCGGCGGCAGTAGCGGCGCCGCCACCGCCGCTTCCCAGGTTACTAGTATCATCTGGCTCGCCGGCGCGAAAGTGCGGGTTCACGGGCTGAGCGTCGAACGAGCCCACGTCGTACGCCACGGGCCCGCCCTGCGCTTCTAGTAAAGCCTCGTATGCTGCTACGTCCGCGCACGCCAGCCCGTTTATGCTGATGTCGGGCTTCACGCCGGCGGCGGTTAGCCGCGCGGATGTGCTGGCGTAGAACCCGCTGAGGGGGCGGCGCCGGGTTAGCGCTTCGTAGTAGTGGTCTACGAAGGCTTGGGCCGCTGGGATGTGTCAGTATGGGAGTATATAAGCTAGGTGTGTGAGCTGTGGCGAGTTGGTGATGAGGGTGGATTACCTTCGCTAGCGACTTTGAATTGGGTCTCCGGGCTTGGGAGCGCCATTTTTTATTCCTCTGTTTCTGCCTTCTTTATTGTATGAATTGCGGAATAGACAAAGTAGAAGGAGAGTTGAGTTGGTGAGATATCATTCAAGACATGTGAGATTGAGTTGTATGCGAATGAGTGAACGAATTCAAGAAGTCTAGGAAATCTTTAAAAATTGCGCACTGTGTGGGTCTATCCCGTCTTTGTTATAAACGCTATAATTATCGATAGCGTCACAGTCTGATAAGGCAGATATGTACGGTACAATGGTACATTTACTCTCTTACAGTCCCTCAGGAATGAGACTTCACCCTTTCAATATTTTATCCTTAACCTGATTCATCGAACTATCTCAATCGCTTAATAATATACAACACCATTCTGATATACACCAGCTTCTTTCATAGGCCATTCCATGAGGGATCTATACTCCAATGGCACCAGCTCCTCAATCTGAAATAGCAGTGGCTTGACTCTTTCCTTGAGCCACCATCTATCCTCCACTCGATGTAACAAGACACACCAGTAGGCCATTACTATAAGAGCCGCCGGGAGCTTGGTAGCAAGGTCTTCTCTGAAATGCGATTCCATGAGTGGCGGGAATCTCAGAGCGGCATTCTTGCGATCTATTGATGAGTCTGCTCGGTCTGATAGATAGAAGCACACGCGGAGCTTCACCATTGTGCGCCCATATGATTCCCTACATTCCTCGTACTCATGCGCGATGGGCAGTTTCGAGCACAGGTCGATGAGCCTTGCGTCTGTTGGCCCGCTGCTCAAATCTTCGAGCTTAGGCGTGTACAAATTTCCAAGTAGTGGCCTCAGAGACGACCGCATGAGGGTAATGCTATGCTCCATCGTGATTGCTGCGCAGCCCTGAATAAGTATGAGCCATTCGGCTAGAGCCCCTGTCTCCTTGTTGAAGAGAAGTGACGAGGGTTCCTTGGCGGCTGCGAAGTGATATGGTATGAATAGACATGAGCAAGCAAATAGCGCCGGTGCTGTCTCTGCTGACATGGAAGCTAGAGCTTCTCGAAATAACGAGATGGCATTGGCTTGATGCTCTTCGGCAGCGCGCTCAAGGAACACGGATTGTTCTGATGGAACAGTAGTGCGGAGGTGAAGTGCTGAAATCGCGAGAATTTCATGTAGTAGGTACGGATACTGCGTCGCAAGGTCGGCAACTACATCTCGCCACACTGCCACAGATCCGCTGTCATCTGCCTGAGCGATAGCTGTAGACGTGATGAAATGGCGGTACAAACTAAAGTCGGTAAAGGTGAAAGACGGCGCTTCATACGGCCGAGATAGTACGTCTGGCGTTTTCGAGTTCCTTTCGTTCCCCTGCGACGGCGGCGGTGTTGGTTGCAAACTACATGGAAGATTTCTCTTGACACAATAAGAACATGGTGTCGCCTCGTCGCATTTCACTTTCTTGGACTTGCACGTAGTGCATCCCGCCCGACTCTTGTGATGAGCTCTCCGAGCAGTCCCTGGCATTTTCCTTTACGACCACGACCACTTCCATTATGAACGTTCAAATTTTTCACATAAGGGTCGTTGCATGAGATATATATGTCGTCTCCCTGATTATGTGGTATCGGTTGAGGCTTTGCGCAGATCCGCGAGGCAGTGCAGCGTGAGGTAGCATAGTAGACCGCCAAAGTAATTGCTTACAGGCATCTATGTAGATATTCAGCGAATCAGCTTTCATCAACCAATGCCAGGTTTAGCGGGCAACCACCCAATCAATCGCTACATTTAGCGGCTCTCTATTGTTAACCCCTTAACTCCGATATAACTACCCTCTACCAATATGTATCTACCAGCAAGTCAAGCAATAGATTAGACATCTAGCCTTTAGATGCGATGGCGAAGCAGTACCAGTATCCGAAAATACTCAGGTCTGATAAGAATAAAATTTTAAGCTGATCTTGATTCCCCTTGGTTGGGAGTCAACTCTTTCCTGCCCCCTATTTAAAAGCACATTGCCCCTATGATTAAATCAGTAGCAATGTAGTCATAGCCAGCAGGACTTTAAGAACAGTGGATGATAATCGGCTGATTTGATGATGCTTGTATACAAACTATCTACCTAGTTAGTTGTTTCGAACTCTAGAATCTCGCTTGACTCACTAATAAAGCTCTATGATTGTTCTTTACTACCAGCAGAGAGATATTGCAGAGTTTCTAGTTCGATATTTGGTAGAGACAGAGCCAAGATTTCGTAAATAATAGAGGCTTCCTAGGATTGTAGAGATGCTAGCAAATAGCAAGATAAGATCTTGGAGTCTTGCTGAAAATAGAAAACAGAAAACTGTTACCCTTAAAGAGAGTGGACATCTTGGTTTCCTTCAATACTGGGAGAGAAAGAACGTAAGACTCCTCAGAAAGGGGAAGCCTTCCAACATATATAAGTACCTAAGTCCACGGTCTTGTGTATGGGTCAGAACATAACCTCTTCTCACGCCGATTAATTTAACTGCACCCTAAATATGTATACACAAGCATGAAATCAAGAATCTGGGTGTTAGGTGTACGTACTACCTCTGCCAAGTATGAGAATCTTGGTATGTACCTACATATGCATTGCTTATATCTATAGTCAAGCCAGACACTGTACCCAAGTAACGATATTATATAAATGTACCTACCTAAGTACTCACGACGAAGAATCAGTCGAATAGAGTTTTGCTTAGTCTACTGGGCGTGATTATTCTACTTGGGCTGATTATTCGATTTATGCCGCCCAAAACGCGTCGAACTGACGCGACTTGTCACTTGTTTTCACCCGTCTCCTATTTTTCTCCCACAAAATGTCTCGCTGTAAAGACGTGCACAGTTACGTACTTGTATGTGCACTACTTCAAGTGATTATCCCACCTGCTAGCAAGTCGTCGATTCTGTTCTTGAATGTTTATTTTTCTTTTCGACATCACTTTCACACTTTCCCCTTCGCCACAAGCACCAATACATTACCTAGCCCTAAACACACAAACCCAACCCAACCCAACCCAACCCAACACCACATAAACCCACGACGTTCCATCAACTCTGTCGACGTCTTCCTATTACTTGATCACATTGCCACTACTTCATCACCCTCCTGTCGAGGCGAAATAAACATTTCCTCTTCTCCCCTCCAATCCTCTGCACTACCTAGTCCAACTACCTCCCCTACCAAGCTCATCCCGTCCTGTCGCGTCGCGTTACGACATCCTTCAATCAACAGAAGCTCCATCGTCGCGACTATTACAAACTCCTCCAAAAATACTGTCCTGCCTTGCTCGCGCTCTCTACACACACTCTCTCTGTTCCCTTACTCTCTACACTATACACGGTCGCCGACCCAGGTAAGTCTTTCAATTTCCTATCACTATATATTTCTCTTTCTATCTTCTAAACGCCGAGTTCCCCACCCCTATTTCCTTCTACTCTTCACATCCATCGGCGATTTCCTTTACTACACGTCAGTCATTCCAAATGACTCCTACATGGCTCACTCCAGATTCTGAATAACTGGATGTCATCGCCTTTGTCTTCCAATGTCATACCCCTTAACCACCCCCAATGTACCCCGCTAACTGGTCGTTCTATAGAACGCGTCCCAAGGCGCGTATCAAGCGCGACATCCAGAAGTCGCCAGAGGGAGCAGGGGGTCATCCCAAGTAAGTTCACCAGTCCCACAGAACTGCAACATCCTTTTGGTGTTCAGAGAAACCCAAGGATCGTCGCAATGGGTGAGGGATACGCACATCGCCCTGGTCGCAAGATCAAAAACCGGGCAAGCGATCAAGCCCAACCAGACCCTCTGGAGCAGTTGGTCCGCCGACAACTGCAGCAGGCGACAAGGGATGCCCCAAAAGAGACAAGAGCAGAGAAGCTGGCTCGCCGAAAGGCAGAAAAGAAGGCAGCTAAGAAGGCGGCCAAAGAGGATACCGACAAGATTGCGGAGGAAGAGGGGGAGGACCACAAATCGATGATGACGAAGAATGATGAGGACGATGGACAGCTGCATAGTAAGGAAGATAAGAAGGATGGGGAGATTGAGAAAGAGGAAGGAGAGGACAAGAAGCCCGAAGAGGACAAAAAGCAAGGAGAGGAGAAGCCTGAAGAGGACAAGAAGCAAGACAAGATGCGGGGAGGTCAACAGGCGCAAAACAAGGAAGATTGGAAGGAAGGGAAGAACGACAAGGAGGAAGAAATCAAGGAGCTTCTCGAGGAGGAGATGCAGAAAGACCAACAGAAGACAGGAGAGCCCCGTATGACACCATTCCCCTTTTTTCAAGAATTTCGGATATCTAACCCAGTCACAGGTCCATTGGGACGCTGAGGCAGACAAATGCCTCTTAATGTCGATGGCAATCTTGGCCACCTCAAACGGCCAAGAGGAGAAGGCCGGCGCCATCACGACGGCCAATGGCCACACGAAGTCGTGGAACAAGATCGACTTACCATGGCAGGCGACAGGCGGTAGTGGATGTTACGATGAAGTTACACGGTGTGGTAATCTTGGCCACATCAAACGGCCAAGAGAAGAAGGCCGGCGCCATCACGATGGCCAATGGCCACGCCAAGTCGTGGAACAAAATCGAGTTGCCATGACAGGCGGTCGCGGACGTCATGGCGAAGTCTCAGCAATCACCAACGGTCCAGGAGAAGAAGGCAGGTGCCGTGGTCATGGCGAATGGTCACACCAAGTCGTGGAACAAGATCGAGTTCCCATGGCAGGCGGCAGGCGGCCGCAGACGTCATGGTGAAGATGCATGGCGTTGAAATGACCAAGGACGCTGTTAAGTAGGTTCTCCTTCTTTATTTTTCATGCTCCACCACACTTGTACTTTGCTGGCATTCCTTTTTATTGTCGGTGGTTGTTCTCCCTCTTGAGATTGCAAAGCTAACCTTTCTTGATAGCCAGCGCTACGGCGTGAGCCAAAGAACCACAGCCATTGATCACTTTATTATCGCTGCCTCAATGGACGTCATTAGTATAGACTTAGATTAGAGAATATATATTACTTTTGCTTTTGCTTAATGAAAAGATGCTTAGAGTGAATACGAAGAAGATTACTTCCGTGATCATAATGGTAGCGAAAAGAGGTCGAACTGCTAGTAATGTAAGCATGCCGGGGGTTAGAACCTGACATAGTATAGACAAAGCATCCATGGGTTTCTCGTGCGCTGCTTCTCACCTTGGGGTCAACTAGAGATCGACACTTTCTTCTGAAGTACTCTTTTCCGTATCCACTCTTGCCACGTAGGAATCTGTTAGCCAACCTTTCTAGAGAGCAGTTCGACCCACTAGGGAGGGGAAAGATAGCGATATATCGATCAGGGAAAGTTGCTAACTTTGGAATCTTCCAATGCCACCCCGTTGAGCAGCCCTTGTTGTGAAAAAGTGTGCTAAGGAGGAAATTGGACTAGATACCATCCTGCTTCTGCTGCTTCCTTAAGTCTACCTCTTTGTTAAGCTGCAGATCCGTTTCAGTCGGAAACGACTGAATCATTAACCAACCATGCTTCCTCTAGCGATCTGCTTCGTGGAGATAGGGCTATTCTCTGGCAATTGGACCAGCTCGTTCGATCTCCTGCTGGCTAGTCGGCGCTAAGCCCACTTACTCGCGTCACAAAGCCAGGGCAACGCTGTCGAACTATCGTGCCGAATAAGGATAGTAGTCAACGAGGCAACTTTAACTGTGGAGGTCTTAATCGCTCTCCTGATATTGTTTGAATTTCTATAGGTTGAAACCCGCGAAGTTCAAGTTAGTATCATATGGTGGGAAACAACCTCAGCCCTTAGGAGATGACAGACGACTTTATATCAACGTAAAGCCTAGCCCAGTATCATAACAAGAATGGATAGGGCTATCATTTGTTTATAGATATCCAATGACACATCTTTCCGTAAGCATGCCTGCATCGGGAGAATATAAAGAGGCTGTGCGGCATACTGAGATAAGCTATACGAAAAATCGCTACCTCAGGTACAATCCTTGGCATATCAGCCCATCGAATACGGTTACAGGTTAATTAGATAGAGGATAACCAAACAGATACACTTGCATCGAATCTGGACCATCTGATAAATAGAATGCTGACAAGTCACGCCCGTAATTCATCTTTTCTCCATCCGTGGGGCAGCGAGGTTCTATTAAACAGACGTAAATCAGTTTCAAATTTATCCATAATAGGGGTAGGGTAGGGGTACCCCATCACCTCGGACCCCTATTTCCCCACTAGCTCAATTCTTACTAGCTTATATAATTTGCTACGATCTAACCAGCTGTCTTCCAGGATTCGTACCAGGTTTTTGACCTCCATTTACATTCCCACATGCAAAAGAGCCCTATTGTAACCTGGAAGGACCCTTATTTATCTGCTTATGGGACCGAAAGGGTCCATTAGTATAGTACCCCAGCGGCGACCGCTTGACTGACAAATGAGGCTGAGTTGAGGAAATCCAATTTGGCCCACCGCTTCGCTACCCCATAATAGGCATAACTCAATGAAACCCTTCTAATAATACCCCGTATAGGCAAGTATCAAATGCAAACCTGGCAGCTCTTGCCGATCGTTTCAAGCCTGGACTCTACCGTACGAAATACGGTATTGTATATAAGTGCTTCTTCATCTGATGATCTACATGGTAACGATGCTGATTGGTCCTCGAATGCCCCTTTTTAATGGAGGTTGATCGTGGCGGTATCATGCAAACCAAGTTCATATAGTAGATCGGATCCA
This sequence comes from Hypoxylon sp. PDH2405, assembly GCA_023628415.1. Taxonomy (NCBI): domain Eukaryota; kingdom Fungi; phylum Ascomycota; class Sordariomycetes; order Xylariales; family Hypoxylaceae; genus Hypoxylon; species Hypoxylon sp. PDH2405. The sequence continues at coordinate 346,019 of JAMAKT010000024.1, forward strand.
GCACAGATTACCGTAGAGCTGCCCGAGATCTATGTACACGTATAACGCGTCACTCCTTATTACTTCACGCTCACGAGCGAAGGATTCAATACGGAGACAGCATAGACTACAGTCCCACAGGATCTTTTGCTTCGGCCGAAAAATGCGATTAACGCACTGTCACTTATAGAAACGAAACATCTTCAGCTTGATGCTATTACGGCCAGAACTAGCCATAACCACATTCTTTTCATCAACCTAAGCTCTCTGAAAAGAAATATTGGTTACCTGTCACAACACAGTTACAATCTACTTACTCTCATTTACATCCACCCCAACGATGAAAACTTCATTACTAGCCGGCCTGAGCTTGCTCGCATCCGGCATCCTCGCATTAGATAACAGGGCCCGCGCCTTATCACCCGTGTACATCCTCAAGACAACCGAGCCCGCAACGCTCGCTCTGGGCAAGGCCCTAGACACTCTTGGCTACACGCGCCAGGGCGCCACCAAGCCCAGCCCAGACGGCCAGAAAGCACCATCTAACAATGCTTACATCGAGGTCACATCAGACGCCCAGCTCGCGGAGATCGGCAGGTCCTATCCCGACGCCAAGTTCATCATACCGCAGGGGAGCCGGCTCCCCCGACGCGCCGACGACCTATCGGGCATAGGTCCCGCGTTGTTGTGGGGGCGCGGCGCGGGCGCCGAGCGGGAGAGCTACCCTCCGCCGGACGACTGGGCAAATCATACTTTGCTGCTCGAGCAGAAGCGCTTGCAGGGCCTTCTCGAGCTGGACGTGCTCGCCTTGGAGAAGGGCGCGCAGGCGGAGAACTGGGTTGCTCTGTGCGAGTTCTTGGGCATGGGGTACAGCGTGGTTGAGAGATTGGGGTTGTGGCATTTCCCGCATTGAGTGGGCGTGCTGGTCTGGTTCGGTGCGGGCTGTGCTGCGCTTTGGGTTTAGAATGAACGGTTAGGTTAGAGGAGTTGGGGGATTGGCGTATAGAAGCAAATATAGACGTTTCTTGAGCTTGATTAACAACAGTTGCTAATGGATCTATAAGGTTCAAACTTATACCCGGGTTTACGAAGGCTGTTGTGTCGAATTGAAGATTCTTATCAATTTCTCCCTGCCGCGTCGGTATCGATTATGGTGGCGTTTAGAAGGATGAAGGCTTACGAGCTGTGGCGGGAGGTGTAGTAGAAGAGCCATGGCAGATGAGAGCACCTACCATAGTGCTCCTACCTCCCCTAAGGCCCTAAGGCTCTCATTCCCTAGGGCTTCTTCTACCCCTAAGGCTTTTCTTTTGCTACACCTCCCCAAGTCTTCATGAATCTTTCTATCTTCCCCAAAAACGCCACCATAATCAGCACTAAAACTTTCCGCCGTAGGAAAAATTTAGTGATTCGACATAATGGCCCTCGTAAATCTTGGGCACCTCTTGGATGCACATCCACAACGTCTTCATCCCATAATAGAAGTAACTTCCCTGAGTATTTATCTGTGGTCTGGCTCACTGCGCCTTAATATTCATCTTCATTTCAGCTCTGAAGAATGCCTCGTTTCGGCGACGAGCAGTCCTCCTCCTCCGCCGAACCCCCGCTTCAACCAAGCACAGATCAGCTAAGGGTGTCAAGTCTACTTCGTCAGGCAAGTACGGACCAACCGACATCATGTCCGAACTTGGACCGCTGGCCCGAAGATGATTCAATCGGATTTCCATACGGATATAATCATCCGGCTGCTCCTCTAGCGGCTGGGTCTTTCCGGGTTAGCATAATATTTTTCATAGCCAATTTCGCCGAGAGCTACGATCTTGAGAGCTGTAGATTTGTCGGATGCGAACGCTTCAGGGAAAGCTGTAGACAGGCCATTCCACCTTGCCAGTGGCTGGAATTGCGGGAATTCGTAATTACTTACGTTTCATGTTGGATGTATGCTCGACAGCTCCGGTAAGTGTTTAGCCTGTATTAGAGTATGGACGTGATGTTAACAGGTCATGCATCACTGCAGTCCAGAGTTGAAACTCCTACGAAACCCAGCTAAGGGGTTCCTCATTGACAACTTCAATACACACAAAATAGTGATGAAGAATGTCTCGGAAGTCGACATCAAACTTGCTCTAGATGTCCTGAAGTTATTCGACTGGATCGACATGTGGAACGTAGCTGCGTCTCCGAAAGAATCAAGCGGAACGGTAAAGACTATACCTTCCGATGTGTTGGAGTCATTTCTCCGACGTGAATGGGCTATTGCACTGCTCAAAGCAACAGAAGTCTGTCCTAGGATTTGTCCTACGTCACTATGGAAGATCGCCGACAGTGACAACGGGAATTATGCCGGCGCACTGGCTATTATCGACCACCTGAATACGAGCTCACCACAAGGACCTTTTCCCGAGACACAGAGGACTCATGCAAATTGCAACGCGCAGCTCTGCATCCACGCGTTTGAGGACACGACCCGAGTCCGCCAGCTGCATAAATGTAAGCAGAAGAACTGCCAGACAGTCGATATTCCTATACAGAAGCTCGAAGATCGCTTCCAAAATCCTGGTCCATGGCAACCCAGTGCATGGGACATCAGTCAGTGGGATTCAAACACGAGTGGCGGCCAGAGCGTCGTGGTCAATAGCCTCATAGATGATCCAAACAAAGCATACATGGCCGTCAGCCACGTCTGGTCCGATGGTACTGGCGTGGGACAGAAGCGGCAGGGCACAGTAAACTCTTGCCTTCTGGATTTCTGGATCAGCATTGCCAAGAAGAACGCATGCGACGGCCTCTGGTGGGATACAATCTGTCTACCTGTTCAGCCGGGCCCCCGGCGCAATGCCCTCGACGTCATGCTGCAGAACTTTCAAAGGGCTACCCTTCTCCTTATCCACGACCAAGATCTCGCAAGTTCGACGTGGGTGCACGCGGCCAAGCCTCAGAATGTGGCTATCGGACTTGTTCTCTCCAACTGGTTTACCCGGGGGTGGACCGCGGCGGAGTTTAGTGCTGCGTCTAACGAAATCGCCGTCGTTCTGCCAAATCCTGACCCGCAGAACCCCGAGCCGTTCACGGTGAGGCTTGAAGACATCATATTCACACCTGATGCTTTCTCAGGGTCTTTGCCGACACTTGCCCATCTTCAAGCATCCAGAATCCTCACGCTTAATACCCTCCGGTACGTAGAAAGGAGCATCTGTGACTTGTCCGAGGTAACTTTCGATTCGCTATTGAGGGTGCTGCGGCCTAGGTCGACGGCCTGGGAGAAGGACCGCATGGTGATCGCAACGTTGATGTGGAACAACTACATGAAGGCAACCCTTGATAGCTCCCTCACTATTCCACAGCTGACGCAAGGGTTGTTACGCAGCATGAAAGTCATCCCACGATCAGCTATATTCCACGGAGAGGTGCCCATTTCTAGCTACGGTGGATGGTCCTGGTGCTCGCAGTCAATATTTGACCTCGGCAAATACGGCTATAGAGAGCTTCACGACGACACGGATTGGTCGGGAAGGCTGTATATTGGAGAGCGCGGAGTAGCTCGAGGACTATTTTACGCCAGAGCGGTTACACCAGACGACAAGGACAGCTTATATCCTCTCGGATCGCAACACCCCATGATATACGCTAAAATCCACAATGCTCTCAAGGACCATGAGAAATGTCTGATACTCCGAGCCGCCGACGACCATATCAAGGCGGCGCCATCACTTCTGGTCATGCCGGTGGGTTACAGGGAATATAAAACCCCCAGTGCCAATCTAGATGAACCGTGGGAGATAGGTATTAGTTATCAATATTATATATCATGCCGATACATTGGTTCTGTTTATTCGATGGGGACGGAGAAACAGCCGCTGGTAGGTTGCTTATTAGGAGATGATGAGGACCAAGATGGAAAGCCAAAGAGCGCGATAGATGCTATATATGCTTTAGAGAAAGCCTCGCATTTTTAACATCAAAGGATACAATACTTGGATATTAAGTGACCCCTGAAGATGATATCTGCGTACTGGCTCCCGTTCTTGGAGTATCATGCATACCTTAGGTAAGTCGTCTTATAGGAGAAGATGTGGTAACAAGCTTCCTACCTAACCTTGAGGGAATTACTCCACGAGATAGATATATGACGACATAACTACGTTCTTCTAATCCGCATGTAAAGAGAATTATGAAGAATAACTCGTTACAAGTCGGAGCTATAAGGGGAAACATTACCTAACGTGTTAGGTAACTATTATGTATACTCGGTAACGGCCAGTATCGGCAATTGACGGTAGCTTCCTCGATTATCTCATGTACCTTAACTCTCTCACTCCCTTATCCCAAGAGCCCTAAAGGTTCGTGCTAGGGGCCAGTTAGCCTGCATTAGCTCGTCCCCTACGACTGGATGCCCTTATCAACTGAACATGCAAGACATGCAATGTGACCCTACCAATTTTCCCATTAGCTCGTTAACCATTGGATATTTCGTTACGTACCGAGACGCCTTAATGTCAATGTCATAGGTCCCTGTGTGCGACTCCCGATGTTTGTTAAAATTAGATCCGATGAAGGAATATTACAAATAGAACAAGAACACCTGCTCTGGAGAGTTTAGGTCTATAGACGGTAAGAGAAGGGCTAATTCGGGCTTTGCGGGGAATTGGTACGGGCTGTCTTACATTCTAAGGTTCTGACCTACACGTTCTGGCTTTTGCTGTAGCCGCCGCTACTGCGAAGATCGGACCACATGGTCGACGGGCATATAAAGGTTGGAAGAGGTAAGTATTCGCTAGATGTTCTGGAGGAGATGAAGCTAATATCAATTCAAGGCTTATAATTAATCGACTGGATTTTACGAATACTTGTTTTTATATAGTAGCTTGAATTAGATCTCTATTCATCTCATATCATCTTAAGTCGAATCACAAGCACAATGGGTTCCTACGACCCCGAGCCGCAGAAGCTTTCTATAGAGACGCCATGCATACCCTCGGCGGCTCTTTCGCGAGCAGCAGGCTGGTCAGTACCTTACTTACCTACCTACGTCTCTCTCTGGCCTCCCCTTCCTACCCCTGATCTCAGATCTCGGATAATCACGAGACTAACTCAGAATACAGCAACATCTTCCTTAAGCTGGAGAATCTGCAGCCCTCGGGATCGTTCAAGTCGCGAGGAGTGGGATACATGATGTACCGCGCGATGCTCGATAAGCCGGGCGGCAATGTGCACTTCTACTGCTCGTCGGGAGGTAATGCCGGCCTAGCGTGCGCGACCGCCGCGGCAACCCTCAGCCAACCGTGTACCATCGTCGTCCCAATGACGACCGCTGCACACATGATTGATAAGATGCGCCGTAAGTAGTATGTCCCAATCATAAAATCATAAAGTCTGTCAGACAGTCTCCCGAAATAAGGGGGTATTCTAAAATACCACAAGCCCCTCTTCCTCAATGGACGGGATATGACATACTGACTGCCAATGTCTCGCATATAGTATTAGGCGCCAAAGTACACCAAGTAGGCTCGAATTGGGCCCTTGCGGATGCGCATCTTCGCTCGGAGTTGCTTGCACATGACCCAATTGGAGTCTATGTACCCCCCTTCGACCACCCACACGTCTGGGAGGGCGCGAGTAGGATTGTGGACGAGCTAGTCTATCAGTTAAAGCCGTATGGCGCCTCAGAGATTGACGGTATTATCGTACGTAACACCGAAAATCCTTCTATCTCCTCCCTAGCCCATATCCAGCATTGGACCCCTCTAATCAAGCCCATCGAGGAATTACTACTCGCGAGACTCACCCCTATAACCTCTACACCCCTTACGCAAAGAAATTTTCACTGACCCCCATTATTCCAGTGTAACTGCGGCGGCGGCGGCCTTCTCAACGGCATCATGGAGGGCGTAGAGAACAACTTCAAGACCACAGAACGCAAGCCCAAAGTCCTCGCCGTCGAGACCGTCGGGGCAGACAGCCTAAACGCAAGCGTGAAGGCAGGTCATCTCGTCACGCTGCCCGCGATAACCAGCATAGCGACGAGCCTCGGTGCCCCCCGCGTCTCGGAGCGCACCTTCAGATGGAGCCAAGAGGCGCCGTACCTCGAGAGCCTGGTCGTCACGGATGCGGAGGCCGTGATGGGTTCTGTTAAGCTCGCTAATGATGCGCGCATGTTGGTTGAGGTCGCGTGCGGTGCGACGATCGCTACTGTGTATAATGGCGATTTGAGGAGGGTTGTGGGAGGTGGTGAGGGGTTGAGCGATGAGGAGTGGGGGAGGAAGAATGTGGTTGTGATTGTGTGTGGTGGGAGTAATGTTACGCTGGAGTTGTTGAGGGAGTATCAGGAGAAGTATGGGGTTAAATAGACTAGGTAATGTTGGAAATATAATAGAATTTGAAAGAAAATAGGTGCAAGATTCGTTGGCATGGTAGAGCTGAGGACTCGTTCTATGCCATTACAGGGGCTGGAATGAGTAGAAAACTCGCTATACAAAGCGACGATAGCTACCTCACTGCTGTCAATATATCTGTAGAATTAGGGCCATTAGCTGTCTATCCAGGCGTCCCCTCTAAGACTTCCTCTATTTCTCTAACCGCGATCTATCATAAACCAACTCCGTATACCCATCACTCTCCACAGCCGCCGCCCAAGCCCCCTCACGAACCGATTCCTCCTCGCCAGACCCAAACCCTTCAAGCACCATCTGTATCTCACCGAAGTAATTCACGTCTCCGCGCTGCTCGAACCCAAGGCTCTTGAACAACGCAATGCTCCCCGTATTACTCGCATGTATCTTAGCCACGAGTTCTCTAAGCACAGGTCCTCTACTATCACTACCACCACCACCACTACCATTACCACTAGCATCCGCACCAGCATATTCACCCAATATTCCCTCAATATGCCGTCGAATAAAAAACAAAAACGTCGCCACAGCCGCGCGCCCGAACCCCTTGCCGCGGTGCTTCGGGTCCGCGATCATGATATCGACTTCGGCGGCGCAACTACACGTCTTCTTCTTCTCTCTATGAGTTCCTTCGCCTGAGTCGGAGTCGGAGCCGTTGTCACACGGCGTAAGGAATAAATTGATATCCCCGACCATCCTGCGCGGCTCATCGGCCGCGCCTGCTAGCACCCCGCGCCCTAAACTCGGATTTACGTGGCGGTGCTGGTCTTGCTGTTGCTGTTCACTGCCGTTACTCTCCAATCCACTATCTTGTGACAGTGAAAGCGGGGGCGGAAGCGGAAGCGGCTCGCAGATGATAAACGTGAGCTTATCGCTAGCCTCGCGCCACGACACTTGGTTTTCGTACTCCTCGTCGAGCGTGAGACGCTCGGAGGCGGTGGCCTCGCGGATTGCCTGGGGTTTGTTAGTATTCTATCGCAACCATTTGTACAGCAAAAAAGGAAAGAGAAGGGAAGGGGAATGAGAAAGGGAAAGGAAAAGGGAAAGGCAGAGGAAGGGGGAGAGGGTGGGGGAGAATACCGGGTCTTCCATCCATTGATGATACCGGGGGACGTGGTGGGCGTCGTAGGGGACGAGCAGCACCTTGTTGGTTGAGATGGCTGTTATGGTTGCGTATTAGTCATTAAGATTATTCATCAAATTATTTCTATATGGACTTTTATGGAGAGATAGATATCTCATAAATCTCACGACTTGCCTGGAGCGAGGACGCATAGGCAAGCAGTGCGACGTAACATTAAAGGTAAGAAGAAAACCGAACTGACCAATATTCTCATTCAACTTCATCGCAGCGTAAAAGACCTATCGGACAGTATAGGTTTTCGGTATTTCATATCTCTTTCTTTTTAGACGAGTTTATCATTTAGTCTTGCGATCTGTGTAATTGAAGAGAGAAATTCTATTTGTAGATGTTAAATGTGAAATGCTACATGCGAAATTTTCACCTTCCGAATTTTCTTAGAAGCCAGTCAGTCACACGGATGGGTTTCTAGGGCGCTATCACAACACAACTTTCGACAACCCCCAGTAATGAAAGGAGAATTTGTCTAGGGTATCATTACGATTTAAGATAATATACATGGTCTTTTTACACGTTTAATCTACATAATCCATCATCGTCCTCATCGTTATCGGCTTTATGCACAGCGTTCCACCTCAATCCTCAACAGGCATCGGTGGGAACAAACTGCTCTGCGCGCCCTCGCCAAGCGGCACCATAGGCGTTCCATACGAATCATCTGCATGTAACTCCGCGTACTGCATCGTTCTCCTGTCTTGACTAACACCCAGCCTATCAAGGAGCTGTCCCGACTTCTCGGGGATGAAGGGCTGTAGTAGGATGCCTGCAAAACGCAACGACTCGGCTGCGTAGTAGACGATCTGCTCAGTTGCCGCGATATCGCCTTCCTTAACCCTGTCCCATGGAGCTGTGTCTGTAACGAACTTATTTGTCTGCGAACAGTTAGAAAGGGCAGCGAAACGCAGAGAGCGAAGAATAGAAACGTAGACTTACCTCGAATACAAATAACATAATCTCCTTCAACGCCGCACTGGGATTTAATTCCTGCATATGGCCCTCGACCTTTCTTACAAGAGACGCCAGGTACTCTCTCTGGTTCTCAATCGCTGCCGGGGGCGGATGATCGGGGTGCTTGCCGCACATAGATTCCACCGCCTTCCTCACGCTCCAGTTCTTCGGCCGCGTGATGCGATTCAGTAGATTTCCAAGGCCGCCTTGTAGTCCCTTCTTGTACTTGTCGACGATGAAATCGTTGCTGTAGTCCGCGTCGTGGGATAGAGCAGCATTGTGGATCAAGAAGTAGCGCATGGTATCCACGCCCCAGCGGTCGAGCGCGAAGAACGGGTTCACCACGTTTCCGACCGACTTGGACATCTTCTGCCGGCTCATCAGCCAATGGCCGTGGCTGAGAACGTGCTTAGGTAGGGGTAGATCTAGGGCCATGAGCAGCGCAGGCCAGTAGACGCTGTGGAAGCGAACGATGTCCTTTCCGACCACATGCACATCCGCGGGCCAGCCTTTTTCGTGCTCCGAGCCAGGCGTCCACATCGGATACCCAGCCACGGTAATGTAGTTGATCAAAGCATCAACCCACACGTAGATAGTCTGGCTGGGGTCATCCGGCACAGGAATACCCCAATCAAGACGGCTCACAGGGCGGGAAACCGAGAGGTCCTCGAGATTATTCTGGACCCAGTGGATGACCTCGGCGAAGCGGTTACTCGGGACGATCCAATTCGGGTTATCCTCGTAGAACCGGAGCAGCCTATCGCGAAAAGCCGTCAGGCGGAAATGGTAGTTCTTCTCCTCGGTCCACTCGACCGCATTGCCCGTCTCGATGGACGCCATGAAGGCCTTTCCCGTCAGCGGCGATACCCTCTTCTCGACCATGGTCTCCGGATAGTACGTCTCGTCGCTGACGCAATACCAGCCCTCGTGTTTTGTCTCGTAGATGTATCCGCTTTCCCTCAGCCTCTCCCAGAAGTATTCTACCGCATCTCTGTGCTCGGGGTCCGTGGTGCGTATAAAGTAATCGTAGGCAATATTCGCCTTCTTCGCCAGATCCCTAAAGGTCTCGGAATTCGTATCGCAGAGGGTTTTCGGATGGACATCTTGCAGCTCGGCCGCGCGTTGGACTTTCATGCCATGTTCGTCGGTGCCGGTACTCAGGATCGCTCGTTTGCCTTTTAGGACCTGCCATCGTTTGAGGACGTCCGCTACTACCATGCTGTATAGGTGGCCGACGTGAGGAGCTGTCCAGCGGACCAATTAGCAAACAATAGACTTGAAAATTCACACAGCGAGAATACAAAGTTATAAGAGACAAGACTCACAGGCATTGACGTAGAAAATCGGCGTTGTCACATAATACGGCTTGTCTGCGGCCTCGTGGAGAGCAGCGCCAGTGGTGCTGAACAGCTTGCGTCGGCCATAGCTGTTTCTGCACAACTGGCATACCCAGCCATTGCGTGCCGTCTGCACAGCTCTAACCGTCGACAATCGCCGGTTTAATATCCCCCAATGGCTCCTCATGACCTAGAGGTTTCTTGTCTTTTGCGACTGCGACAAAGTGAATGCGAGTTTAAGTTCAATATATTTTGAGCTCGGGTCGGTGCAGAAATTCATTTTGGCCGATCCACCGATTATCAGCCCAAGTCGAGCGGGATGGTGGGGCTATTCTCGCCCTGGCTGCCTGGACCAACCCCCCGCTGCGACTATCGCTTTACAGGTAGGCTAGGTGTATACGGTAATTATATCTACTTGGATGTAGATTTTCATAATCATCATGTCACATTTGGATGGCATTGAACTTCATGGTATAAAAGATCCTTGATCATTATTCATTGCGGGCGTACCTGACAGGTAGGTAGGTCCAGCAGAAAGGCCTTAACTAATAAGCACAGGAGTGTGAAGTAAGCCAGCTGATATCATTGCCCGGAATCATTGCCTGGAGTCATCACCCGTAATCATTACCGCCATGTGCCAGGCTCCATGAGAAGTGCTGGCCCCCCTATTTCCCCCCTATCCTCCTATCGTACAAGTCCAAAGTAGCAAAGGTGATTTTCAGAATAATTTGCTAGGTCTTAATGTCTTAAGGCCTTGGTGTCTTGGTGTCTCAGTGTCTCAGTGTCCTGGTATCTTAGCTTCTTAGTTTCTTGGTTTTCTTGATTTGTTGCTGAAGGTCGTCACTGGAAGTGTGGTGCTCATTGGAAAGTATTCCAGATTAGACCTTAGTAGGTAAGCGGTAGTGTGGAGAATTAGCTACCTCGGAAAAGGAACTGCAAGTCTTCACGTGAAAGGGATTCCATGGAGGCATTATCCGCATTGATAGTTGAGTTAATCATCTTTGTTTTCTTCTCCTGGAGCTGAACCATGCGGCTCTCCACCGAATCCTCAATACAGAGGCGTGTGATAATACATGGGCGTGTCTGCCCAATACGATGGCATCGGTCGGCCGACTGCCACTCTGCCGCGGGATTCCACCACCTACATAATAAGAAACCATGGTTAGCACAATATCTTCTGACAGAGGATAGGGGCTTGTTAACTTACGGGTCAACAATGAAGACACGCGATGCCTCGGTGAGGTTAAGCGCGACTCCACCAGCCTTGAGACTGACTAAAAAGCACTCGACGTCGACGTTGTTCATGAAATGATCGATCGAAGCCTGGCGCTGCTGAGGGCTCATGCTTCCATCCAGCATCACCGTGGTAATTCCAGCTCGTCGAAGACGCCATTCAATCAGCTGAAGCATCGTCGTGAACTGTGAGAAGATGATCGACTTCTGCGATGCGTTGTCAGAGCGCATTCTATGAAGTTCGTGCACCAGCAACTCAATCTTGGTTGACGAAGTCCAGTTCTCCATCTTGATGCGGTTGATGATCGACGACTTCTTAAAAAGAGCCTCATCTTGCTCAATTTCCGGCTGCTCGAGATCAATCGACAATGGTATGTGGCACTGAGGACAATCAGGTGCATCCTGGGAGTCGATATAATTCTGCGCACAAGAACGGCAGAAATCATGCTTGCAACTGGACCGAATCGCTTCCTCGGCAGGTTCGTCGCATATGCAGCAGATCAGCACGTTCTGTCCGCCCTCGCTAGTCTTCTTCAGGATCAGATCAGGGTGATCGGCAACCTGGCGCATCTGCATGATCAGACCAAAGATGTTGGCATAATTATTCAGCATGACACCTTGAGCTACGTAAGTGTCAAACTTGCGTTTAGTGTTGGTCATGACGCTGCTGGCAAAATCATTCTCTTCTTCTCCAAAGAATTGACGGTCAACATATATTTCCTTCACCGGAAGGTCCATAGAGCTGGTATGGTCTTTCTTCTCTCGGCGCAACATGATACGACTATTCAAAAGGCGAAGTTTGTCGAACGCAACCTTTCCTTCGCCAGTGTTGCCATGGCGCGTGATTGGGCTGAGAAGCTCTTGGTTGAAGACAGATACATGTTGCATCATGTTGTGGCCGCCTAAGAGAAGTTAGCTATGATGTTAAATAGATAGATTATTCGCCGGTAGACTCACATTTTGTGCACGTATGATTCTCACCTGCCAACCACTCGAGGTCCTCACATTCACATGTCTTGCAGAGATAAGAAGCAAATGGGGTAATCTTGAGAAAGCGAACCAGCGAGAAGAGCTCGCCAATTCGATTCTGCAACGGGGTCCCACTTAAACACCAGCGGTATTCGGTGTTGAGAGCGAAGCAAGCCTTGGCAGTCATAGTCTGTCTGGACTTCATTCACCCAAATGTTAGTTAGGAAAGAGCGAGAAGATTGGTTGAAGCTTACCTTAATGCAATGAGCCTCATCAAGAATGACACGATGGAACTTAATCTGGTGAATGGCGCTCTTCTCTTTATAAATGCCCTCCTTTCTCTTGAAGCCCTTCTCTTGCTTGCGGTACATGGATTCCAGGGTATTGTATGACATCATGATAACGTTGAATTTCCTCAGCTCCTTAGCTGAGGCGTTCTTCGCCTTCACGTTGGTTCCGTGGAATACCAGAGTCTTGACTTGGCCGTCAGTGTAGGACTCAATCTCGTGAGCCCATTGCATGAGAGCCACAGGAGGCATGAGGACTAGGGTGGGTTGCTTGGCCGGGAAATCCGACATGATCAGAGAGACTGCCTGAATGGTCTTTCCAAGACCCATCTCGTCTCCCAGGAGACCGCCCTTATATGGGGTCTGCTCCATTGCCATCATCCATGCCAGTCCCTCTAGTTGGAAGGGCTTCATCTCACGCTTGATACTAGCCGGCTGGACAGCCTTACCAGCGTTGAGGGCTGGCATGTTCTCCAATTCTGCCCACATTGTCTTCAATTGTGGATGGACATCCTTAAGCGACCTTTTCTTCCCTCTGCGCCAAACAGAGCTAGCCATGGCAATGATATTAGCGACGGCGGGATTGTCCTTAGCATCGTCATCGTCGCTGCTAACATCATCTGAACTAGAGTCTCGTTCATAGTCAGACTCATCAGAGGAATCGTCGCTCGAAACGACGACTTTTGAGCGAGACTTGTAGGATTGTCTCTGTCTCTTCCGGCCGGGAACGTATGGGGGCAAGGGATCTTCCTCGTCTTCATCCGAATCAGAACCAACAGAGATTGCCTCGCTGGTTCTCTTCGTTCCTTGAGGTGCGAAGTCCTTGTTGAGGGACCCTGACGCCAACTGGTCTTCCTCGCGTTGCAGCTTGCGAGCTAACGCCGCGCTGCGAGAATGGTCGTCGGGAAAGTAATCATCGTCCTCTTCTTCCGACTCGTCGACGTAGGCGATGGGGCCAGGTCGACGACGTCTAGTGTTTCTAACAGCAGACGAACCGGATGACTTGGACTTGTCTGTATTTGCCGCGTCGGTAGTTGTAAGGTCAACTACCAAACGTGGCTGCCACTTTGTGGTCGCGGCAGTGGTCGGGGCAGGGGTATGAGTGCTGCTCGTAGCTGGGGTAGAGTAATCACTGTCCGAAACAGTGGTATTGGGGGTAGGCGCGGAAGAACTTGAGTTGCTTCCAACCTGGGCGGCCAACGATCGTCTAGTTCGAGGCGCCATCCTGTTGCGCTACCTAGGTAGCGAATAGTAAGAGTATGTTGTTGATAGGATTAGGTAGAGACAGGGTGCTAGTTAACGGAATGAAGGGTTGATTGAAAACCCAAGGAGAGAATAAATGAATGGGTGTAGGGGTATATACGTGTATGGGTGAAGAAGTGAATGGTTTCCAGGTTGTTTACCAAGAACAAGTGAATGTGTGTATGCGAAATGGGGATTGTAAATATGAACGCGATCACAAATGTGAATGTGAATGGGATTGAGAAAGTGAATGGATGTAAGAAGAGTACAAAAAGGCAAAGGCTATCGCGATAGGCGATAACAGCCTCAACCTTCAACTTTAGATGTACAGTAGTGTTAGAAAGGAAAGATTAGGCAACAACCCAGAACGCAGTGCGAAAAGTGTCAAGGTGGTGTTCAATCTTGATCGACAAAAGATCCAAAAGATCAAGATTGACAGGGGGTGGCAAGAAGTCAAAGATTTTGTGTTTTTATGCTTTTTTGAGAGAGAAAGAATTGGTTGATTAGGGTGCTTCGTTGCGGCGCGACTACCTAAACGCGAAAGCCCGTGACATTAATCAGTACGCAGCTGCTGGGGATACTGGGGTGCGTCGATGCGAAAGAACTACCCCTTAATCAACCAATAGGGTGAGAGTATTGGTAATTAAAATCCTTGCACCTGCACTGTTCCTCCGTTGCTAGCGTCAAACGGTACCCCGCGGTGGATCTGTTGTGCCCCTCGACGCCCCTGCGCACTCCAGCAAGCACGCTAAAAAACCTATTAAACTGATAAGATTTGCCTGAAAGGAAAGCACTTAACGCGCTGATAGGTGGCGACCGTGTTCAAGATCTGAGTCGGGCTTTTTTTTTCCTCTTCGCAACTACCACTCAGATCAGTCTAGCAGCCTGGAAGCCAAGGGACCAGGGGACCAGGGAGCAAGACACACTCGGATCTTTCGGACTGTCGCGCTTGTTTTCCTGGTTTCTTGCTTTCGTCGTTTTGTCCCTTCATCTCCTTCATCCCCTCCATCCCTTCATCCTTTCATCCCATTGTCCTCCACTTTGGCGCATTGTCTTATTCCTCCTTACTTCAACCCGCCACGCAAGATCAGACTGAATAGGGATCTAGCAATCAAGCCAAGATATAGGCCTCTTAACACAACAACATGTAAGTCATGCCTATCAGGTGTCCTGGTTGGAGATATCCATACCATCATGGTGAACATAAAGTCATGCTAACCTTCTAATCCAGGCAAAGAAACATTCGGGGCCCTCGGTCGGCCTTGACTGATTATTTGGCCTCACAAAACATTTCGGCTACTCGTATTCGCCTCGAGCACGAGGCCCGTCGTGCTGCTACTGCTAGTGCAGCCGCGGATTCTGCCACAGATACTCAAGGTGCGCAGGAAGCAGATGGCCAGGATGGTCAAGATGGTCAAGACGGTCAAGATGGCCAAGATGACGAGGCTGGTCCCTCAAGCGCCGTAGCTGCACACCAAACACGCCAAACTCGAGAGCGAGAGCGAAAACGCAAGGCGCAAGCTGAGGCAATTGCGAAGATCAAGAAGTCCAAAGCCTTCAAGAGACGTAAGCTGTTGGATGACTCTCCCGATGACGATGATCTGGCCCTTGCCATGTTCGAAGAAGGGGCTTCAAATCCCGTGCCTGGCCAAATAGAAAACTGTGAAGACTGTGGCAAGCGCTTTACAGTAACTGCATACACTCGCGCCGGCCCGAAGGGGGGTCTACTTTGCCCACAATGCGCCTCCAAGCTTGTAGATGAAGAGAAGGCTGCAAAGAAGAATGGCAAGAAGAAGGCAGCAGCAGCTGGACCCGCCAGTCGCGGACGACGAAAGATGCAGAGCCGTTTGCTAGATGGTCAGATCGGAGTCAAGTCCTTGGTCACTCTTTGCGTTGAGACTCTAGCCAACAACATCGAACTTGCTGAATCTCTTGGTGACCTACCACCTATAGCCCTCGACCGCATAGCTAGGCAGTTGTCCAAACGTCGACTCCTGAACCCTGATACTCTCCAGTTGTTTCTCCAACCTCAGACAGAGGACATGACCCTGTACGATGCAGCCCGCATACGACAAGATGATTATATCAAGATGTTCGCAGTCTGCTCCAAGCTCAAGAACCTGAAGGTGCGCAGTGCAATCCAGTTCAGAGACAAGGTCATGGAGTATCTGATTGGAAGAAACTTAGCACTAGAAAGCATCTCCCTTTCTGGCGCAAATCTACTCACCAAGGATTCTTGGAAGAAGTTTCTGGAGGCCAAGGGAAAGGCCCTCAAAGGCCTTCGTGTGTATTTCACGGATCGGCACTTCGATGATGAACTTGTCGGATCTCTGAAGAAATTGTGTCCAGACTTAGTCACACTTAAGATCTGCCACAACCAACAGGTGACGGATAAGGGAGTAGAACAGATTGCGCATCTTAACAACCTTGAACGACTGGGTCTGCATCTGGTGACGCCAACAACAACAATGTCGTATGTGAACGTCATAGAGAAAATTGGCAAAAATCTACGTACTTTCTCCGTTAGAACGGTGTCGAACGTTGACGACCGATTGCTTGACGCACTGCATGACCATTGTACTCACCTGACCAAACTTCGCATCACCGATAGCGAGGTGATGACTGATGCCGGCTTTGCAAGGCTGTTTAAAGAATGGAAGAACAAAGCTCTCAAGTCTCTTGATCTGGAGAAGTGTCGCCATATCGACTCCGCGAAGCCCCGCGACAACCCGCACATGGTGGGCCTATGCTCGAATGGATTCAAAGCATTGATGGCCCACTCGGGCAAGAACTTACAAAAGCTCAATCTTCATGCGTGCAGACACATCTCTCGAGAAGCGTTCGAAGAAGTGTTCTCTCCCATCAGTGTCTATCCCAACCTTGTGGACCTGGAGCTCAGTTTCTGCGAGGAGGTGACAGACTTCATTGTTGGATCCATCTTCAGATGCTGTCCGAAGTTGTGGAGATTAAATGTCTTCGGCTGTATGAAGGTAAGTCGCTTTTCCTATGTTCACGTTAGTGGGTAAACAAGAGAATCACCACGTCTGTGTCAATTTTCAAATTGCATGGCTAACCATATAACTTACAGTTGAAAGAAGTTCGTGTGCCCAAGGGCAAGATCTTGGTTGGTATGCCGAATGCGATTGGAATGGTCATCGAGGGCACCGAAGATTGAATATTCGTGACCCTCACTTTAGTTTCTTACGATACCCATGTGATGCATATGCACAGGCGATGCAGGCGATGAGGGCGATACGGATGATGCTAGGCAGCATACAGGACCGTGATTTACGGTTCTTTTGCACTCTGAATGTGCTTTCGAGAAGTTTTTGTGTGAGGAAATAGCTATTGCTAATTTCCTTACGGTTTGCCGAGCTTCCCCTTGTGAGGAAGCTACCTAATACGCTCCTAATTCCTTCTCGGATGCCGAATCTCTCGGCAGAGCCGGACTGATGGTCATTGCCCCCTTTGCACTATTTTTGACCTCATTCCAATTGTGTACGATAGGAAATCCGATAGGTGTGTAATGTCCTACTAGTTTGTGGTCGCTTCACCTTGGCCACACAATGACAATGGAGGTTATCTCAAAATATGCATTTAGCTTGTGGTGACTCCGTATCTCCGTATTCCGGCGCCGGCCTCAATAAATCGGTCGGCCCCGCTGTAACTAGGATTGCGCCATCGACGACTTGTCCCTTCACCCGTGATTTACCTCGATGATCATGCCATGCACTTCCATTTTTTTACTAGCATTATAGATAAAAGTATTCTTAATTATTTCAAGTCCCTCCTAGAAGTTTACCTTCCATTGTATCACCTAGATAGTTTGTGCATGAGATTCTACATTCTTCTTCCAAGGCCTGCGCCAACAACTAAAGCTAGAATATCAGCCTTAAAACACTCACACTCATCTAAAACCGCACCATCCGGGTCCATCCACCCCGCATCCCCGGCCATGGCCCCCTTCGACGTAAAGAAAATCGCCATCATCGGCGCGGGACCCAGCGGCCTCGCCGCGGCTAAATATCTACAGGCCCAAAAGAACGCATTCCCGCAAATCGACGTCTTCGAGCAGCAGGCCGAGGTGGGCGGCGTTTGGAACTACTGCCCCGTGGCCCGGCCCGTCGATACCCTGCCGGTGCCGCAGACGGATGCGCATCCGCGGAAGCCGGATCCGCCAATTTTCAGTGATGGAGATGAGGGTGAGGGTGGGAAGGGGAAGCCGCTGTTCCCGTCGCCTATGTACGAGGACTTGCACACGAATATCCCGCATACGCTTATGAGGTACTCGGACCTGGCGTTTAGGGAGGGCTGCGAGATCTTCCCTACGAGGCAGGATGTCCAGGATTACCTGGTTAAATATGCGCAAGACGTGCGGCACTTAATCCGCTTCTCGACACAGGTTACGGATGTGTCGCTGCGCCCCGATACTCAGGGTAGAGAGCGCTGGGATGTGCGGACCACGAATCTGCTCACCGGAAAGGAAAGCTGCGAAACGTACGATGCCGTCGTGGTAGCGTCGGGCCACTACTCCACGCCGTATATCCCCGACAGCATCGGCGGCATAGCAGAGTTCCATAAGGCGCATCCCGGCGCAATCTCGCACTCGAAGCTATACCGCAACGCGGCGCCGTACCGCGGGAAGAAAGTCGTGGTTGTGGGGACCGGGGCCTCGGGGCTGGATATCGCGTCGCAGATCCAGGGCGTGTGTAAGGGACGCTTGCTCATCTCGGCGCGGACGCGGGCGCCGAGGGAGACGCTGGAGCATGTGGGGAGGAATGTCGTGCAGGTTGGACGGATTAAGAGGTTTTTGGTGGAGGAGAGGGGGGTGGAGTTTTTTCCGTTGGATGATTATGATAGTGAGGATGAGGATGGGGATGAGGGCAAGGACAGTGGTAAACAGGAGGTGGACGAGGAGAAGGGCGAGACGATAGTCGAGAAGGATGTCGACGCCATACTCTTCTGCACGGGGTACCTATACACCTTTCCTTTCTTGAACTCACTCAACGATCCGCCTCTTGTGACAGATGGCCGAAGGGTCTATGGCCTCGCGAAGCACTTCCTACATATCGCGCATCCGACCCTGGCCTTCCCAGGCTTGCCCATCAAAGTGATCCCGTTCCCCTTGACAGAGTCGCAGGGCGCAGTCCTCGCGCGCCTGTGGTCCAATACCCTACCTCTACCCTCTCGATCCGTACTCGAAGAATGGGAACGCGAGGACGGCGAGGGAGCAGTCCCGGGGAAGTACCACGTGTTCCCCAAGGGCGGCGACGGACGGTATATCAACGGGCTACACGACTGGATTGTCAAGGAGAGCAAGGGAGAAGGGAAGGAGCCGCCCTTCTGGGATGGGGAGCTACTGTGGGAGAGGAGCATTTATGCTGAAGCTAAGATGCAGTTCGAGAAGATGGGTCGGAAGGCTAAGACCCTTGAGGAGTTGGGGTTCAAGTACGAACCGGAAGAGGTGAAGTCTGTTGAGGATGTAGAGAAGAAGGATCCGCATTTGGATATAGCTGGATGATATTGTGACTAGATTTGGAAGATCTTGGTTGGATTAGATTATACAACACATAGGGAGGGAAGAGCGTCTTGTTCGCCTTACGGTTTTAGATGTGTCAAGCAAGATACAGAGGGTATGTACCTAGATTAGAGTGGAATAAAGCATATCTAACCTGACCTCGTCCCCAGTAACGACATCCATATATAAATCATGCATGGGTATTAAAACATTATGCTGAACCTCCCGCCCAATCCTCTCCATAACCCCAGAATTATACCGCCCCTCGGTACGCCGACTCTATATTAAAATGCTTCCAAAATGCTGCCGCAGAAATGCCTCTCATCTAGAAATATGCGGCGAATCTCTCCCAAAATAAAATATAATTCAGAACCAAAGGAATTACTCATCCAACGTCGCGGAGTACTCACGATCCTTCGCCAACCACTCCTCGATTTGAGCAAGGAGCTCCTCATCAGAGATATCCTTTGGCTCCGTAGTCGCCATGTCGCGCGTCACGTCTCTCTCCTTAAAGGAGAGGCTATCTGAGCCGCACGCGCCGATGCGCTCGAAGTAGAAACTATGAGCCGTGGTATCGAACCCGCCTGTGCCGGCGTTGCAGTCGGTGTTCGCGAAGCCCTGGCATATCTTGATATCCGATGTCGTGAATTCGGTCGTGTTAGAGTCGCCGGAGGAGAGCCAGTACTCGGGACTCGTATGACGGTAGTTAAGGATAATGGGGGGTAGACGCGGGACCGGATCGTCGAGATGTGTTACACGGTACTCTGCGCCACTTTGGTTCGTAACGAAATCGACGAATTTCTTATTGCCTACTCGCGGGCTGCCGTAGGTGATGAGGTCCGCCGCGTAGCCCTGTTTCCGAGCGTTGGCAACGGCCACTGTGGCAACTGCGGCCCCGAGTGAGTGCCCCGTAAAGACCGTTCTATAAGAAGGGTATGCCTTCTTGGCTTTTTTCAAGGCGGTCATCATGGCATCCTTGATCTCATTATAGGCTGTGTGAAAGCCGGCGTGGATCAAGCACCCATCTACAAGATCGCAAGAGACCTCTAGAAACGAAAGGCTGGTTAAGTATTAGTTACTATTCTCGTACCATATACATGAATCTGGAAATTAACTTACTCGGTAATCCAATTTCTAATGGATTCGGTCCCCTTAATAGAGACCACAATCAACTTGTTCGTGTCATCTGATGAGACGAAGCCTTGGACGTCGGTGACATCCCCCCTTCTCAAAGGTTAGTGGCATTTTCAACGTATAAGGAAGAATTGACGTGAACTCACTGGAATGATGCTACTACCTTGGCCCCGGCAGTGGTAACATCGGGGCACACATTTTGGGAACATTTGACAGCAGAACCAGCCGCATTCTTGCTATTGCAATAGCTGGCGCCGGCATACTGAGCAAAAAACTTAAGGTTTGTAACATCAGATATAGTTATCGTGTCTTCCCTGTGTTAGCTCATCGTTTTACTTCGACATATGTGAAACATACCGTCACGACTGTTCACAGTATAGCGAGGCGTTCCCGGAAGCGGGCTCGCGGTGACGAGGCCAAGGGCCAAGACGACGACCCAGCTAAACTGCTTCATGATCAACGAGCAAGTGAAGGCCAAGGTAAAAACGTAACAGAGGGTTAAGATGTAGAACTAGACAAGAGTATTAACAATCGCAGCCTCATGTCTATCGCAGATACCAAGGGAGTGGGAACATTATAAAAAAAGCAAATGTAAGACATGCCAATCTCACTCCAGTTACCCGGCTTTCTATACAGATTAAGGTACGGACGTAGACGAATGTCGTGCCCGGGAGCTCCCTCTTTCGGGTCTAATAGTCCGAGTTGAAGTTGACTTATTCGGTCTATTTCAAACTTGTTTCCCAACCTAACCAGTTTCAACTTTTCGAGTCAACTCCTCTCAGCCACGATCCTAGCGATATGCGTGGAACGCGATACCGGCAATGGCAGCCTTCTCCATGCCGGAAGATTGGGGGTCTTGACCCCCTTGCTAACTCCTTCAGAATAAGGTTAGGAGCAGTAGTAGCACCGCAAACTACTTGATCAGATAATGTACCCCCGGTGTTGTTTTGTTGGCTCGGAGGGGACGTTGAGTAAGATGAGAAAGTCAGCTATGGCGTATTAGGCTAACGATCGGCGTCCAAAAACCAAATTGATACTGTAAACGGAGGCTTTCGAGGCCTCTCATTCGTTGCACAATTCCGCCATGAAGAGCCGTGCTGCCAGTCACAAAATTTAGTGCTACCTCAATCAATACTATTTCCAGGTTACAAGATTTCAAACGTGCCAAAATCTTGATAATGGCGTCTATTGTATGCTGTACAACCAGCCATCATCAGCATACAAATTTTGAAGGGCTACAGCTTGACTCTGTAACGGAAAACTTCGTGGTATCTATTTTCGGCGTCTAACGAGACGGTGAAGGGGGTTGGAAGGTATCGGGGTAGTATGGTGGGATTGCATGTATACAGTCCCATTGGTGCCCGTTCCATAATGCCTCAACAATTAGTGACACGGACCAAGAGCAACTTCAACTTTCCCCACGTGAGGTTCGTTGTGCCCACCTGCCCTTTGGGTTAAGAATTACCTACATAAGTAGCATCCGTCGCTTGACAGTTTCTACCGTAGTAGCATGAGGTATAAGAAGTACGGAGGATTAACTTTGTAACGCCTCAGCCACTTGATCCAAGTCGCACAATCGTCTGATAGAAACTATAAACACTTCTAGAATGTCTATCCCTTAGACATTGATCTTCCAATTCTCGACAAGTTCCGGCCATCGCCATACTTGTCTAAGATCAAACGTCATTTTGTGTGAGCCAGTCGAAGTAGTATACACTGAGAACAATAAACGACGAGAATAGATTAGTAAGAACAAAACCAAGAATTTTTGTTGAGGAAACCCATGGTATAGTATTCGGACATATCTCCCAAGAGAGATATCTTTTCGTGGGGATTAGCCGCCACGATGTCTTCTAAGGGTATAATACATAGCTTGTTAATAGGGAAGAATAGGCAAGGATTTGGCGAAGAAAGGGATTCGAGGAATAATGGATCAGACGGAAGAATTTCGGTTCAATCGTTTTCTTACTCCTCTCCTTCCCCCTGTATCTTCCCCCTCAGCCCCTGTCAAGCTTATTGAACGCCATCCCGATTCCCCAACTTTTTCAAGTTTGACAGTTCAATAGTGGCAGGAGCATTCTTTCATCACCAAGTTTGGGCTTGGTTGGGTTACACCATAAGATGGCAATGAAGTTAAAATCGTCATTCATCTAAGTTAGTCTAATACTCGTATCAAGTATAGCTTCGGAAGCTGAAATCTGCTTCTAGCTTACTTCGCCGTTGAGCTATAATAGCCATGTTACTCTGGCCCATCCCGGCTACAACCTCAAAACGCGTCATCGGCTGGGGCTAATTGGCGCCTGTTTAGTAAGCCTGCAGTTGACCGCTTGGGTCCATCTACATATGTACTCCGCACCAGATGCGAAAGACGCAAGTGCCAGAGGATGTAACGCTGTATCTTATCAACCATTGTACAATCAACATCCATGATGTATACGTATACTGCAGCTGGAATGCCGTCCCAATGTTACCACCTTCTGAATACTCGTATGCGTGTGACTTTTTCATTCTGCATACCACCTCTCTTGGCCTTGGAGTATCTAGTCATCCGAGGTTGATGGACCGAGGCTGCTCTCGTTTTGATGGCCTTGGCCTGGGCATCTATCACTATGTCGATCCAAATCTCTCAGCCCTTTACGAGTATACGAGCATACACGGAATACGGAAATCATCTCTTGGGACCAATCCACATGTGCACTTTCTACCCCGCATATCTCTACGTAAATTTCACCTCTCCAGCATAACCTGAGATCTTGTGTAATGATATAACAGGATTATGCAGGAATATGCTGCTCGGATCAAATCCGAAATACCGAGCTGCCGTGTCTTGTGCATTCTGTCTTGCACAGGGCAGGCGGGCTCAGCCGCTGGCGATCGCCAGATGAGATGGCTCCCGTGCTTGGTTCTTGGATCATCCTTCCAGCCGTGTAACTATTTATCTAAGGCAATCGCCAGCTGCTGATCATGAGTGTGTAGATCGTAGTACCTGCTTCTCCAACTACCACAGCTCGCGTGCTCATGGGTTCATGAGTTCACGATGTTTTTTTAGAGTGCCGTAATAAACTTCAAGCATATCCTGATATCCTAAAGATACCCACGCCCCATACTTATCTTTTTCTTTAATAATTATAATGGTAATTTTCAGCATGGAGTATCCTCCGGGACTCCGTAGTCTTTCATTATTTTTGTTAGTTGGCACGGCGTCCGCCTCCGTGTTGTTGGTCCGGGATCCCGTTCCCGATGGGTACGTCGCTGCGCCGTACTACCCAACCCCTTACGGCGGTTGGGCCGATGACTGGTCCGAAAGTTATGACAAAGCAGTCAAGTTGGTGTCACAAATGACTGTGGCTGAAAAAGTAAACATCACTGCCGGTACTGGTCTTTATATGGTAAATTCTCTACGAGCCTCATATGTGAACTCCTTACCTCTGACAAAATTTAGGGTATGTTAACAAATAAACACCAAACTAATACTTTCATAATTCTAAAGTGTAACTTAAGGGCGCTGCGTCGGCAACACTGGTAGTGTACCACGACTTGGGCTACCGGAACTATGCCTCCAGGATGGACCTCTAGGTGTGCGCACAACAGACAATATCACTGCTTTTCCCGCCGGAATCACCACTGGAGCGACATTTGACAAGGACCTCATATACCAGAGAGGCGTAGCCATCGGCAAGGAATTCAGGGGCAAGGGAGCCAACTTCTACTTGGGGCCAACTGTTGGTCCTCTCGGGAGAAAACCAAGAGGAGGTCGAAATTGGGAAGGCTTCGGAGCAGATCCTGTGCTACAGGCAATTGCTGGAGCAGAGACGATTCGAGGTGTTCAAGATCAGGGAGTCATCGCTACGCTAAAACACTTGATCGGAAACGAACAGGAGCTTTACCGCATGTATAATCCATTTCAGCAAGCATACAGTGCAAACATCGGTGCGTCTGCATGTTGAGAAGTTCATATTGCCTAAAACTAATGAAGTAATAGACGACCGAGCGATACACGAGCTATACCTCTGGCCATTCGCGGAGGGTGTGAAAGCAGGCGTAGGCTCCATAATGGCCTCTTACAATGCTGTAAGTTCCCTTATGACGATGACTTAACAATAGTAAATTTTACTAACCTGATCATAGATCAACGGCTCTGCTGCTTCTCAGAATAGCTACATCCTCAATGGTCTCTTGAAAGATGAGCTTGGTTTCCAAGGGTTAGTGATGACCGACTGGCTTGCACAGATTTCGGGAGTTGCATCTGCCCTTGCCGGCCTCGATATGTCTATGCCGTAAGTTTGATTATCCAGCATTGGCGAAGGAAATCCGGTCGTCCCGGACATAATTGCTGACTTTTGGAATAGTGGCGATACGGTTGGCAATAATATCCCTCTAGATGGCTATTCCAACTGGATGTATGAACTCACACGGTCTGTACTAAACGGCTCCGTACCTGTTGACCGGCTGAACGATATGGCCACTCGTGTCGTTGCTACGTGGTATCAACTTGGCCAAGACCAGGACTACCCGCCTCCTAATTTCTCTTCCAATACCGCAGATCCCACAGGGCCTCTATATCCAGGTGCTCTGTTCTCGCCAGTTGGCGTAGTCAACGAATACGTCAACGTACAGGCAGATCACAAGGTGATAGCTAAACAAGTTGCCCAGGAAGCCATCACGCTGCTGAAAAACAACGGAAGCTTTCTCCCGTTGTCCAACTCGTCGCCTCTTTACGTTTTCGGCACAGACGCGCAAGCCGATCCTCAAGGTATCAACTCCTGCACGGACAAGAGCTGCAACCGAGGCACGTTAGGAATGGGATGGGGTTCGGGATCAGCAAGTTACCCTTATATGGACGATCCTATCAGCTCGTTGAAAAGGAAGGCGGCCAATGTGACCCACTACGCGACAGATAGCTTCCCTTCGGTCCCGGCACCGACTACTGACGATGTAGCTATCGTGTTCATCACTTCCGACTCAGGAGAGAACTCGTACACGGTGGAAAACAACCACGGTGATCGCGACTCCTCCGGGCTAGTAGCCTGGCACAACGGCGACGAGCTCGTTCAAAAGGCAGCCGCCAAATACAGCAACGTCGTGGTAGTCGTCCACACAGTCGGCCCCATCATCATGGAACCATGGATCGACCTGCCCTCCGTCAAAGCCGTCCTCGTAGCCCACCTCCCCGGGCAAGAAGCCGGCGACTCGCTAACCGAGGTCCTGTTCGGCGAGGTATCTCCCAGCGGCCACCTCCCATACAGCATCCCCGTATCCGAAGACGACTACCCAAAGAGCCTCAGTCTCGTCGCCACGCCTCTCAGCCAGACCCAGGATACGTACTCGGAGGGCCTGTACATCGACTACCGCTACCTCAACAAAAACGGCATCAAGCCGCGCTTCGCCTTCGGCCACGGCCTCAGCTACGCCTCCTTCGAGTTCTCCAACGCGAGCATCACCCGCGTCACTCAGCTATCCGAAGTCCCACCCGCGCGTCCAGCTAAACCCGCGTCTCCTGTTGCTAGTCTGAATACCTCGCTCCCCGCTGCCAGCGAGGCCTACTTCCCGGATGGCTTCGACCGCATCTGGCGGTACTTGTACCCGTGGCTCTCTAATTCCGACGCAGACGCCGCATACGCTATCGGCGCCGCCGGCGATAAGACGTACCCTTACCCCGACGGCTACTCCACGACGCAGAAGCCCGGTCCGCCTGCTGGAGGCCCCAGTGGTGGCAACCCGGCGCTCTGGGACGTGGCGTACGAACTTTCCGTCACGGTGACCAATACCAATACCAATAATGCGGCGGTAGCGGCTAAGGCTGTCGCCCAGGCATACGTTCAATTTCCTGAAGATAGTGGTTTCGACACGCCAGTGATCCAGCTCCGCGACTTCGCAAAGACGCAAGCGCTAGCCCCCGGCGAGAGCGCGACGGTGACGTTGAGCCTCACGCGCAAAGATGTAAGCGTCTGGGACGTCGTCAGCCAGAACTGGGTTGTGCCGGCGCCTGGGGGGAGGTATAGGGTTTGGATTGGGGAAGCGAGCGATGATTTGAGGGTTGTTTGTTATTCTGATAGTTTGGAGTGTGAGAGTGGTGTTACGGGGCCTGTTTAGGAGATGGGGATGGGTGAAGAGAGGTTGCGGTTGAGTTGGTTTGGGGGGGAGGGGAGTGGGAGTGGGAGGGTGAGGGAGGAGCTGTAGGGGTGGATTGGGTTGGTATATATGTAACCTAGGGACATGGGTATAGGAGGTAGTTTGGATATGATTTCCTACTCTTGCTGCTTTTGATCGAGTGAAGGAGTCTGATATGTCCGTTCGAATGTACCTATGCATATTGTGATATCACGTAGGACGTAGCTAGGCACCTAAAACGTTCCCGCGTATTACAGATATTGCGGTCCTTTTGCTCGTGATATTGGCGAAACGAGGTTAGATTGCGTCTAGGAAAGCGTATAGTGCTACGCCCTCTGGATATGCCGTAGAAGAAGCATATGGTTCGTTAATTCGGAAGTCGTTCTGATTCAGAGATGGTTTTTGCAATATACAGTTCTATGCTGTTATATGGTACACTCGCTCCCTTCTAACTTAGCCGGTTTAGATGTGATATACACCAAGTTAAGCCGGGTAAGTCAACCACCTTTCCTTCCTCCCCCTTCGCATCACGGTATCACGCTGCTCCTCGAAAGCGGTCCTTGGCGGTACGGGATGCTTCCATCACCCCTATGTAAACCCCTCCTCTCTAGACATCCCGTCCATCTAGCTGCAGCACGCACGTACCCAAGCTTTCCCGCAGCAAAAAGGCATAGTACGACGGACCAAGACCTCCCCTTACATCGACAGCGTGCTCCTCTTCTTCTCCTTCCTCCGCTGCAGCGTCTTGCGACCGTTATGCGAGCGCACCCGGCTCAAGAACCCATGACGTCGCTTCCGCACCAACCGACTCGTCCGAGCCATCGTAGGTCGTGGGCCGAAGCGCACTTGCGCGCCGAAGCTGAGAGATGGGTGCGATGTTACGGATGTTTTGGGCACGAGATCGAGCGTGATTCCGGATGTGCTGGGTGGGGATGGGGTGAAGGAAGTCAGGAGCCCGTTGGAGGAACTGGGGGAGCGGAAGATGGTGTTGGTACTGCTGGAAGCGAGGATCGTGGGGCGCAGGCTCGGGAGCGAGGAGAATGTTCTGCGAGTTGGGGGTTAGTCGATGCCGGGAATGTAGGCGGATAGTGGGGAGAGGGAGGCGGATAAGGGTTGAGGCTAACCTTCTCGTGGCCCACGATTGTATATTCGCCGTTGTCCTTGCTGCGGCTTGGTAGCAGCGAGCCCTCGGCAGGGCTGCTAGAGCGAGAGATCGCATTTTGTGAGTGGAAGGGAGGGCCGAACTGAACCAAATCGCTGGATGCGTGAGCTGTGTATGTTGAGTGCTGCTTCAATGCATGCTAAATGATTGTGGATAAGCTTCCGGTGAATATATGATGGCCGTTATGATTATCGCTCTTGATTTGGTGAAGCTTCGAAAATTCGAAAGCCGAAGACCAATTGGACAGACAGGTGGGACGGCCCGGCAAAGTCTGGCAACCAACTGTTCCTGCATATTAACAAATTCTTATCGATAAGGGACGTATCGTTGCATTATGCGCAGCTTTAACCACAACCGCCTAACCTATATCGTGATAACTTGGCTCAAATACCTGGGACGTTTTGTCCAATATTTAAAACCCGAATTCACTTGTCGAACTCATTATGGCTACAATGAAGCAAATCAACATTATGAACATACAATCAATACAATCAAAGCGGATCTGGATCTTCTTCATGACGAAGCTCAAGGCATCGCTCATAATGAAAAAATAATTTAAACAGCAAAAATTAGGCTCCCTACGACCCACGAAGGGTGATAGAAGAAGGTCACCAGTGCGCCGTGCAATGCAGGTATCCGTCTCTTGCTAACCCAGATCCTTGAGCTAGGGCGAGCGGAACTCGGTAAGTATGAAGAAGAAAAGGGGAAAAATCGTGAAGACATTGGGATGGAGCAGCTATTTATTAAAATGGACCAATTAACAGGCCTTTGACTGGACTCTACCATACACAAGCGCTTTCAGTCCGTATCTTTGTACTCATTCTTTAACAAGGTTCAAAACAACGTGCGCAGACACAAAAACTGGCGAATGATTACCAGAACAATGGCGAGATATTCCCTTGCTTACAGGATACAGTAGGTATTAATTCAGAAACGATGTTTGCCGAAGCCACTAATATTGGCAAATTGGCAAATCACCCAATGCCTCACCTATCATTTTTACATATTGGGGACATAAAATACATATGTATACATACTACACGTCATGGTCGTAGTGGTCCGTGCGCGCCAATATATATCTAAAGTGGGACAAGTGTTTGACGCGATTTCGCGTTTAGACGCGTCCAAAGTAACCCACCTACCTAACACACCCGTCCGGCCTAACACACTCAGGGAACACACTCAGGGCACCCAACAGTTTTCCACCACAAGCTGCACAAGGCAATGACGAATTGGTGAACATCAAAGAATCTTCAACTTGCTTTCGCCAACAAGGCATCTTAACTTCTTTGAACCGGTTGTCTAATTTGCCTGCCCCGCCACCTCGCCGCCTTGTAATTGCTTCGGCATTCTCACCTTTGCCCGCTTCGTCGCCGACTCAACCCAAGATCAATCAGTTGTAGCCCCATCCCCGTAATCCTGTAATGCTACTGGACGGTCGGCGCTCAATCAATTGCCTCAATGCCATTATTTCCAATCTCGCCGAACATTCAAGAATTGGATTCGACTTCTAGGAAGAGGACTCACGAGGAATTTATTGATGGTCGCAATAAAGTTGCCATTGACGAACCGTCGGATTTAGAGAACCTTGGCGATCAGAAATCTGTTGGAAGGCCTGTGTCCCAAGAATTGTCTCCTGGACTGGTTGACACGATGGGGTCGACACCTGGAAGTAGTTCTCAGGAGTTGACTGAACCTGGATCTAGTCAGTCCCTCGGTCATTCACCTTCGCCAGATACACCTTCGACATCACCACAACCTAATAGCACTGCCTCCCTACCCACACAACCGAACTCTGAGCCCACAGTCCAAAACACGCTACCAGTAAAGCGAAAGTCAGCGGCAGCAATGAAAGAACAGGAGCGCGAAGAGAAAAGACGTAAGAAGGAGGAAGAAGACGCTCGCAAGAAACAAAGAAAGGAAGATGCTGCAGAGAAGCAGCGAAAAAAGGAGGCAGAGGCCGCGGAGAGAGCTGCTAAGAAGGCTGCAGAGAAGCAAGAGAGAGATGCGGCGCGGTTAGCGAAGAAAGCCGAGGCAGAGGCCAAGATAGAGGCCAAGAAGCGCGAGAAGGAAGAGAAGGAGGCGAAGAAGGCTGAGGAGAAGCGTAAAAAGGAGGAGGAGCAGCTTGCTGCTCAACGGAAGCAGGCAAAGCAACAGAACATGTTGGCCAGCTTCGTCAAGAAAGCTCCCCTTACACCATCCAAGAAGTCCACTGAGCAGGTCACGGATCCTTCACCGAAACCCGACACGAAGTCGGCAACACTAGAGGAAACTAAGCCCCAAAAGTCAGCATACGAGCAGATATTTCAACCCTTCTTCGTCAAGTCTGGCATGAGACTGGCCCAACAACCCTTTGAGATGGATGAAGAAACCAAACAAGCCAAGTCGGAAATTCTAGATCAATACATCCGCGGCGAGCGCGATCCTTTCAACCCGAAGCCGTTCAATCCTGCAGAGACCTTCAACATCCCATTCCCACAGCATCGTGGAATTATACCGCCGAGTGTGAAGAGAATCATGGAGAATATCTATAGTGATCAGCCATCAAGAACAGAGTCCCAGACCGAGAAGCTTATTGTTAACGCTCAAAGTCGACTCAATACTATCCCAATGAAGTACCTATCGTTCTACGAAGATGTTCGGCCACCCTATTTTGGGACCGTTACTACAGATATACAGAAGACGCAGCTTCACAAGCTATCTCGTCGACCCGTCGGAAAACTACTTAATACTCTGAACTACGACTATGACTCGGAGGCAGAATGGGTGGAAGACGACGGCGAAGATCTAGATGATGACGACGAAGACGAAGAGAGTAATGATGGCGATGGTGAAATGGAAGACTTCCTCGACGATTCTGATGACGTTCCTGTCACAACCCGTCCGACTTTCCGTGGTGACGTAGAGCCCACTAGTACCGGTATCTGCTTTGAAGACCCAACGAGACTTGGACCTTGCGAATCTACATACAAGTATCGACTAGAGTTTGTACTCGGTAGGTCTTATTCCACATTAACCACTTTGCACCCCCCCTGGTCTAACAACGAATATAGATACACTTGACACTCAATCAGGAATCGATCCCTTCTCTAGCTCATACTGGCCAACGCCCGTCAGAAAGAAGCATGTTTCTGCATCCAGCAACCTACAATCTGCACAATCGACATCCATGCCTCCGCCCAGTACATTGCCTAGTGAACCCCCAACCGACGCCTTTTCAAAGCTCGTCGCACAGGGAGCGGATGCCAAGGAGTTAGTGCCGAAGGCGGTATTCGAGGAATTCACACAGGCGATCGTCAGCGAGGAGTTACGTGACTTCAACAAGGGAACCCTCATAGACCTGCTCGCAAGGAAGTTCCCGAGCTGCACTAAGAACCAGGTGAAGTTCACGCTGGATAGAATCGCTCACCGGATTAGTGTCCCGGGAGCGAAGAAGAGCGTCAAGGTCTGGGCGATCGTCGAGTTATGAGCGAGCAGGGGTCGCCGAGGAGGCGGAATAGGAAAAGGAATAGGCTGTTTCTGTTTAGGGCGTTTCTGCATGAGAGGGAGTCGCGGCGTTATGATACCATACCATATCAGTGCATGATAGAGGGTTCTTTCTCCTTTTCCATTCATGTCATAATTAACCATGGGTGAAGGAAGGATGAATGCGCCATATGAGCATTCACCGCTATAAATAACTCACTTTCGTGGGTTTTAAGGTCTTTGAGCTGAATCTGGTGCATATGGATCTTTGGGCGGTCAGCGGCTAGCGGGCTGGATGATTTAGAGGAGGGAAGGAAAGGAAAGGTTTCGAGAAAAGTTAATGAATAGCATGAAATGAAAGTTGGTGGTTCTCTGAATGGTGATATGTGTAATGTCTAATGTGATTGCAATGGATTTTTCTATTCTTTGTGGACTGGTGAATCGTGATGAAACTCCTTTCGCAGCCCCCTTTGGCCAGGCTTGGTTGTTTCTTGATATACGATTGTTGTAATGCTTTTGCAGAAATGATATTGGCTTCTATATCTTGGTTCTTGTAAATCGGTGGTGATGTCCCTAGGTGAAGGGGGTATGGGATTATGGGTTATTCCAGGCTACACTTGGTTTATTCATACAATAAAGAAGGTAGGCAAATAGTCTTGGATAAATTTGGTTATTTATATATCTTTTAGTACAGTTCTATTATGTTTCCTTGTTATACATCTCGTGAACTAGCCTAGACGTTCTATCGTTTCAGGAGTTGAACCATCTACTATGTTCACATGTTGGCAGTTGCTCCTTGAGTAGAGAGCTTGAAGTGCTTTATGCTCAATAAATGCTCCTATTTCACATTATACGGATTATTCGATTATGTCTTGGTTTCACACATGATGTAAAAGTTACGACTGCATAACCTTGGCTATGTAGTCAGCCTCACTTTCTTTGGTAGGTAGAGAGACGGTGGTCATGTATATTCTGTAAGGGGAGGGACAGTCTAATAGAAATAGATTGCGCTTGTGTATGGAAATAGGTATTACCGTACACAGACAGGCAAATGCTATTTATATTTTATATCACATCTTATACTGAACCCATCTAGATTATCATGAGAGGTACACACATATCTCTAATATCTGAAACTCCCTTGAGCTGTCCCTCTAGAGTCACTTTCCCGCGAATCAAGAAACCTATCTTGGACGTCTCTAGTAGAATAATGAAGCATATGAAGCTGGAATCCAACATTGTAGGTAAGACATGTTTGCCTCCTTATTCCGGTGAAACGGTTCACCTGTGTAATTGTGACACCCTCGGGAACTCCCAAGTTACGTTAGGAAGTAACTTGCGATCTAATCGTTTAGAGTATAGCTGTCGTATTTCAGCCTTTTTGATACGTCTCTGCTATCTGGAAATACTTATCGTAGATACTAGGAAGCTGAAATAAAAGGGGCATGTGCAATTAAATGTGATCCTCGACTGTAGCACCCTGGAAATCCTCAGTCCATATTGACTCAAGCACGTGTAATCCGCCGAGACTCTCAGATTTACTTTGGAATATCTACGAATATTCGCCTGCGCCACGGGGTTGAAACTAGGTCCTATGTAAGTCTCAGGGGTTCTGGTCCAGAAGCACCAATTCATATTCGCAACGTATCCCATGGCCGACCGCCACAGCGTCAAGTATTGATACATTACAGCTATACAATACAGCAATGCGTGATTCATACGACATACGCGCTGACAGTTCAGCTCAGCTCAGCTCAGCTCGCGGCCTCCTCCAACAAAAAGCGCTGGGTTTTGCAAAATGCTTTTCGAATGCCAAGAGCTCAAAGTAGATCCTCCGTAATGTACAGTCCATAAGTCTGCAAAAACACCTCTTGATCTAGTTACACACCTAGAACCTGGGTCTGAAAGAGCCCCCAAAAAGAGGCTTCGTATACAATCGCGTCATCGAGGGACATAAGTAGGTACCCCTTACTAGCACACAACCCTTGTACAAGACTATATCTGCATTGATCAGAACGCTTCCGCCTGAGCGCATCACCACTGATTTTCTTCTAGCGGGACCAATCCTCACCGGATGATTTCTTGTGTGTAAAAACAATGTATTTATTCGTTGAGTTACACTCGCCCTACCACATAAATAGTGCGGCTCCTTGGGGCTGCCACTGACTGAGCTTTGCAATGTGCCTAACTATGATCGCTGCTCATCTTGCGACTGTTTCGTCTTATTATCGTTGCGTGATCGCTTGTCGTGGTTCTGCGCCGCCTTCTCGCGGCGCATCTCGTCGATAGCGGAGCGCTGCTGCATACTTGCATCGTGGCTTTTAAACTCGATGCGGGTTTCCGGTGGGCAGTTGAGTACGCGCCGCATCGTCTCGCTGAACATCGTAAGCTAGGGAGACCCAATAGAGAGATGGGGCAAAAGGGGAAAAAATACATACCGAATCTTGAGGACCTTCTGTCCCGTGCTACGGGTCCAGATGCTGAGCACGTCCTCTCCGTTGCGCATACTAAGAACAACGCCGCAGACTTCCTCGGCCTCATCCCCAAACTGATCGCCTACGCACGCCATTAAGAGATCTTCGTAGTACCGGTCCGCAATTCCCTTCTTAAGTCGCAAGACCCACTTCCCACCTTGCTTGTTCTCGTCATCCTCCCATATCGGACGGATACCCTTCTTGAATAGATGGTAGTCCGATACCGTTGGAAGCGTTGAAGGTCGCTTCAGGTGTGAATAGGCCAACCAGAACTCTTCTACGGTTTTCACAGCCATCATGGCGTGTAAGGTCTTGTCGTATTCGATGTAGCCATTGGCCTTAGTAATAGGTGGTCGGTACCAGAAGACCCAGGTGTCGCGAAGAGGGTGCGCCGAGGGTGCGGAACCCTGTTGGGTGCTCGTCTCAGAGATTGAACTCATTGATGGTTTACCAACAGCAGAGCGCGTGCCTTCCTTCGTCGACTTCTCGGATGGGGTCTTGGCGCCAACCGCCCCCATGGCTTGTTCGAAGGGATTTCCCTGACTCTTTGGGGTCTTCGCCGAACCGAACGATGCGAACGCGCCGGATCCGAGGCCAAATTGATTAGCCCCTCCAGCGCTGGTCGGGGAGGTCAGGGTGCCGCCGGGAGTGGTGGCGCTGAAGGGGTTGGAGCGGTTGCCGTGAGATGAGCCGGGTCCATTTCTACGAGCTAGACTCGAGAAGTCTCGCGGGGTGGTGGAGGAATTATTATCGGGCTGACTAGGAGTAGACAGTGAGAGGTTGCTTAGACTATGAGAAGGGAAACGGTTAGTGTCTAAGACGAAAGTCTTTCTTACCGTGACTAAGAAGTCGGACTTACTTGTTACGGCGAGTCCATATCGATTCCTGTCTATCCATGTTGGGTTCGTAGTATGTACGTCGGCCGCTCTGTGGGGATGAGTATGTTGAAACTCTCCAGTGCCACCAATACTCCCACTTCAATTCCAAAGTCTATCGAAACGCCTAATCCTCTAAATTGTTCTTTTGGGGGTTCGCCAAAAATAATGCGTGCGAGTGGACGTGGTGAATAACCGGTTCTTGGGGTAGGGTACAGATGTGCAGATCGTGACGAAACCTAGAAGGTATTGACAGAGCAAAAGTTGAATTTTTCGTAATTATTCAGTACGGATGAATATTATTTTCACAAGACTGGTGGATAGAGGCGAGATGATATTTGGTATATTATTATCCGGCGAGATTATTCGTGAGTGGAGGAGGAGATTTGAATGGTAACGACGTGTTGTAGTTGAGACGGGAGAATTGAGAAAGTCACACCACAGAGTTGCAGTTCGAAATGTTTTCTTCAATCCGCCTGGCGACTGCCCGACTTGCAACGAGCTAAGGTTCCAGTTACGGGTGGCGTTTCTCATTGGTGCATGGGCCAAGGAGGGGAGTACCTACTGCCTACTACACAAAAAGCTGCGAGAAGCTAGCGCATGATAGCCCTGTTGTGTCACTGTTCAGGCCTGCATGTGGTTTCATTATATGGATATATTATCCACATTAACCGGAATACCGCATATACCCACTTCTAAATCCATTTGCAAAGCAATATGCAGCAAATGGGTTCATTAGACCAAGCATTAAAGGAAAATATTTTTTTCACTTTTGCTATTTTTCCTTTCTTTTATCACAACATTTGAATAAGACCACCAACTCAAATCATCGCCAGCTTGCCAAACTTTTATTCCACGCTGCTGACGACTCCGATGCGTGTGTCGAGAGTGACTTCATTGAATCCCTTGCTTAAAACCATCATCACGAGGGCCCTTAACTGCTGGCTACCATGATGCGGTGATGACCTGAAGCAAGTCCGGACATCCTAGGACCATCCATTTAATATCAAGGAAGCATGCAGCCTCCTTTGGATCTACCACAAGTGTGGATTACACCAATGTTACACGATATTATTGGTATTATTGTAGGTAAGCTAGATACGATTTCTCGTTACCTTCTATTCCCTTGATTCTGATGACTATTTGAGCCTGGTAACCCAAGGTGTTCAGCCAACAAAATGCGTCATCTATCGTGAGGTAGTTTGCGTAATGGTTGAGCTTGCGGAAAATTTTGGCATGACTGAGCTTAGTGCTGGCGGAAATTTTGAGGCCTGGACGATGTAGCATGGATATCCGCTGACACTTGTTCATAGCATCTAATGATAGGCCGTGACATCTGCTAAGTCTCTAGGTGACGGGTAGTATGCTTCACAAATGCTCCGAGGTCCGAATATGAAACTCATTGTGACCTGGCAGTGATGTCCTATCCAGTAGGATCATGAAGAAACTCCGAAAGAGGAGCTTTAATTCGTCATGCGGCGCATAATGCAAGTATGTCGATTTAAGTCATCTATAGCCTCGCCTGCACAATGGAGGCTCGAAGTACCTAGGGTAAAGTTGAATACCTTATGTAGTCAAGCCTGCGGCATCAAGTGCTATATAACTCACAGTCAACCTCTACAAGCACCAACTCAATGAATTCTATAATCGCCTAAGACAATTTCTCAGAAACAAAAAGGAACTAGCACTTCCCACCACGATAGTGAACAAGTCCTTTCCCAAACACCTCAGTACGTGTACTATTGATATTCCGGTCTTCCCCAGCCGCCTCGGAGGCCCCTGACCAGGGATTGTTATCGATAAATGGCATGGTCTCGTCAACCGAATGGACCCCTGTCTGCTAGAACATGCGCGGATAGCACTGCTTGATTTCTCGTGCTCATAGCGACAGCCTCATCAAATAAATTGGATTACTGGTCCTTGCCAAAAGAATCGGCCTTGGCGCGCAGGTTGGCAGCGGTCGAGCCGCTTTCGGGGAAGTATCGGCCAAAGAATGGGTGGATAAAGGATCGGAAGATAAGTTGAGCACCGCTAAATAGCTGTTAGTCAGTTGAAGCGGTGAAAGGATAAGCGACTGGCTACAAACCTGAAGATGGGCAGTGACAGCCAGAGAAGGAAGATGAACTTGAATGTATAGTAGAAGGGGAACCAGTAAACTACGCTCAAGGCACTCTCAAGAACGCTGCGATAGATGATTAGCGATGTAGAACAAAGGCGAAGGCTGCGCGGCTGCTCGCTTACGAGAAAAAGGCAAAGACGACCCAGTACTATCAAACTAGTTAGCATTGAATCCTATGTAACCAAGATTGATGGATGCAAACGTACTGTCAACCATTGAGTGTCATCTGCCTTGGTGGTACTAAATAAGGCAGCTAGGGAATAATATCCGGGAACCACAAAGCCAGCGAAGTTGGTCAAGAGCTGGCCACCGAGGTTGAAGACAATAAAGAAGAAGTAGAGAGTAGCTACGCCGATGACAGCATAGACCTTGGGGACCGAAGTCTGCTTCTCGATGTTGTTGAGGGCGGGATATTTGGATAGCTAATACAACATCATCTCGTCAGTTTTCTAGGAGCATGCGACTGATCTGAGGTCAAGGGTTCGCCGGATAAGTTGGGGGTAATTGGAAATGGTGGAGCATACCTCACGATCGAGCTGAGACACATAGTGTTGGACACGATCTTGCGCAGACATTGTTTCTACTGGTTATAGATTCTGGATAGAAGCAGAAAGGGGGTTGCAGATATGATGATTTTATTAGGAATCGAGAGCTTGAAAGTTGAAAGAAGAAAGGCGGGGGGATGACGAAGGAAGCTGTGCTTAAGGTTTAGGGCTGGTACTCCTTCCTACGTGGTCTTTACTACCTAGTAGGTACCACAGGGTGGATCGGAAAGTTGATGGTAGGCATGCGATATGCAGATAAAAAGGATGGATTTTTACGCCACATGGCATCTTAAGTTATGTGCATCAATGTTCTTTATGTACATAGGTACGAAGCACAATGTCTATGTAAGCTAAGATATACTCCGACATTGATCGTTAAGCACATGCCATTCATGTGATGGAGATGGTCAAGTACATCCCGTCATAGGGGTTTGTGCACATTGTTTAGCTGATCTATTAATGTATTTGAACACAGTACACACAGTACACATGCACGGTGCTGTGGGACCTTGCTACATGCTGATATCAGATACATGTATTTAGGTGGGATAATTTTCAAGTACATGACACAAGTACCTTCAGCACAGACCCGGTATGATCCGCGAATTCGGTACAGTACTCCGTACCGTACACCGCACATGGATGTTTTCATAGGGACCCGCTCTAATCACGTGGGGTTGTTTATGTCAATTTCAGTACATAGCTAGGACCAGCCACCGAAAGTGTGGGTCAATGCTTCCAGCCACAACGGAAACACTCACGGTTGCCCTGACGAGAACTCCTCATGTTTTTCTTCTAATCACAAGACTTGTTGCCGTATTGATGAGCATCGCGACTCTGAGCCCATTAGGTGCGTGGTATACTAACATTAAGCAGGGATTTTCTTATATTTCTATTTTGCATTCGCTTCATCATTGTTGAGCTGCGCACATCCAATTGTCAGGTCTCTCTACTTGTTGTTTATAAGAAATCTCGGGTAAACAACACCCCAAACACATGACGACTGGTATGTCCTACTCCAAATATTTCCACCAAAACATGGTTGCATGTCTCCTCAGTCCCTCCAGTCAATTGAGCACACTGACAACTTCCATTTCTATTGTTGATTTCTCTAATCTTTCCCCCAGGCTCCCAGTCTCCTGACCCTCCTGACCCCGGCGCAATGCCGCGACAACGCCCAAGGCAGAGGACCCAGTCGAGGGCTTCGACCGCCTCGATCCACAGCGTCACCACCCAGCCGAACCTCGACCAGCAGACACTCGTTGTACATCAACATCATGGCGCCTTTCCTGACCAATGGGTTCCGGCCGACCATAGTCATAGCCAACCGAGAGACATGACATCTGCGGTGCCGCCAATGTCCGCTGGAGATATGATGCTTCGCCCTGCATCCCAGATGCAAGTTGCCCAACAATTTGCGATGAATCAGAGCATGAATCAGAGCATGCAATCTACCGTTGGACCCACCATGCCGTATCATCATCAACAACACCAAAACCTGCATCATGCGGTGTCATCTGAGACATTTGGTGCAAACGCAAGTTTCACCGACGGTGAGAGCCAGATGATGGATCGCGATGACGGCGATGAAGGTGATTTAGTCGCTGTGGTGCCGGCAACTTCGCGAACCTCCAACCGAACCAGCGCGAACAATGAAATTGAGATGCGCCAGCTTTTCCAAGCTAACCGACACCGAACTCTTCCTGACGTCGCCCGCGAGTTGCACGGTAACGAACGTGGTCCCAACTCTGAGCGCGCTCGCCAGATCTTTGCTATGTTGTGGTGAGTTGTGCTGATGAAGAGAATTGGTGGTTGATATCTCCTAACTTGGCATAGGATTCACTCTGTCTGCACTAGAGGAAAAGGCTCAGTGCCTCGAGGCAGGGTTTATGCTAACTACGCATCCCGCTGTGCGACAGAGAGAATAACTGTCTTGAATCCCGCGAGTTTTGGGAAGCTAGTCCGAGTCCTATTCCCTGGTTTAAAGACGCGGCGACTTGGGGTCCGTGGAGAGTCGAAGTATCACTACGTCAACTTTGTATTGACGGATGATCAACCCGCGGTTGGAGATGTGCCTATTCAGCCTGCACTCCCCTTCCCGGAATCTACACCATTCACACAGTCTTTCAGGTAATGCTTATTGGTTGTTTATTCACGTTTGTTCACATTGTTCATGATTCTTATATGTAGCAGTGCCGCACAGTCCCAGTCTCCTGCGTTGAACACACAACAATCCCGACTCCCGACTCCTACGTTTGTACAGCACTCCGACACCCTAGCAGGCTCAGGAACAGCAACTGCTAGAACCCACAGTGTCTACAACCAACCCGATGTCAATAGTATTGATCTATTGCATTCATCCACTGCTAAGACTACGATCCGCTTAGCATTTCTAGAGGAGCCGGAGGATCCCAAGCAACACCTTAAGGATATCATTCTACCTAATATCGAGCCCTACTTACCGCATGGAACCGACCCGGATGCAGCAAAGTCCCTCACAGCTTTATATAGATCGCATGGTACATCACTTGTTGAGTGTATCCGCTATTGCAGGGACAAGACCTTCTTCCACCATTACACATCTTTCCAAGGCACTCTCACGATGCCGGTGCAGAAACTCTTTTCCAACCCGGCCATCGCACCGTGGATAGAGGAATGCGACTTTTATCTTTACCAACGCATGATGCAGATCGTCTCGATTACTGTACTACAAGTAATGCCTAAGCCGGTCCTCGAAATGTTCCGGAACATATCCGAAAGATTAATCCTTCACATTCGCGAGTCCTTCCAGGGACAACCGAGACACGTAGTTCAGGCCAAGGAGGCCCCGGCCGCGATATTCACTGCTCTGTTGGATCGCACCTTACGGGTCAATCTCACTGCACATGCCGCAGCAAACATGCTTGCGAATTCTGCCAACCGGGATCAGATGTATCTCGACTGGATTACTATGGTCAGAATACGTAAGATTTCCGAGTGCGTGCCGGCGAGAGGAATGGACGATGTCGTGAACCTTTTGCTGAGTGAAGTTCGAGATTTGGTTGATCCCGTTAACGTGCCTTGGGATATTGAGTGCCTCACACTCTATGGAGACATGATGCTTCGCAACGGCCAGGTTCCGCAAGAGCGAAACCCTGCTAGTCCGACTGGTGCGAACATGCTTGATCGATGGATCGCCCTTCTGCAGTCGCTACCTAGTCGCTTTCCCTATGCCACAGCGACAGATATCGTTTGGTGTGTGCAACGCATTGGGACGGAAGTCATGCGAGACCTGACAATAGCCCAGAGTAAGAGCTTTGGCTCTTGGTGGGTTACCAAGTGCTGGGTTGATGAGATGATTTCTTTCATGGCGGAGTATGGCGGTCTTATGAAGTCTAAAAATTCATCACCGCCTGTCGCTCGGGTTCCCCAGCACTCAGCACCAACCAACGATGCGAGTCAACCGGACTCCCGAGTTAGTAACGGCAGTGATGAGTTTAACATGTCGCGTGTCTCTCAACCCCAGCCAGACCGCGCACCGTTTCCTTCGCAGCTTGATGCTAATGGACAAGATCCTCTTCAGCAGTCGGCAAACCACGACGATAGCGGCATCGGGATCAGAACTCCCGAAGAGGACTATCCTATAGACAAGTTCGAGTATCAACCAAGCCACGGTCAAAGCCTGCCGCCCCTCAACTTAGAGGGGGATTTGCAGTAGACTGTGGCGTTGGTCCTGAACTGTCATGCTGCGCCTCCGATGGCCGCATCACAACAATGCGGGCTGTCTATATATTATTAATCGGCGTTAGACGGATTTCTCATTGTCTGCCCTAGGGGATTAAGGGCTAATGAACACGAAGGGTATGACGGCATGACCGACACGATGACGACCAGCAGCACGGGTTAGAGGATTTAAGGGGTTTGTACCTGGCTGGAATGTGTCTGAGTAGTAATCTCGCTAAGGACAGGACGGTGTGCATTTCTGAGGCATGGAAAAGGTTCAGGGGGTTTTGGACCAGGAATATTCGGTCCCTTTTATTGTACTAAGGCATATTTGCTCTGATGGCAGGGCGGTTCTTGGCCAAAGGGGAATTAGGGGTGATGACCTAGATTCGCCCTTAGGTTATTCTTGCCATAGGATAGGATGATTCGGACTCGTGATACCCATAGTTTGGGAGCCCATACCATTTGTAGGTACCTGTTTAGTTACCTACATGTAGGTATATTTGTGGCATGAATCCTATTTACCTTCCTATGGTCTATGTATGTATAAAATTCGAGGATTGTTTTTGCGTTGTCTTTACATTCGAGTGTATTATAGCTGTATATTTATATTCGTCGGTACACGTGTACGGTATGCACGTAACTAGGCCGGCTAGGTACATATAGGTTAGATTCGTAACTGGGAACCCCGGACTAGACTAAAAAGGTTCTCTCCGCCACCCGGAAGTTTCCTGTAGACCAATCTCATCATGCTGATTCTTGAACTGACCCGAGTCTACTTTAGCTATTATGAAGAGATGTTCAAGTATCCACCCAGTACCCACTACTGCTAGCGGAAAGAGTATAGGTAGTGTTAGTGCTATCACGTGAACTGCTGTACGAGTCGATACCTGCGGCTGCCCGTTGCATGTACCTAACATCTTAGCCGCTGCAAATTGTGGCACAATTGTGGCACCTCCGATTCGGGGCATTTACGACCAATTCAATTTTTAAAGATTCGAAGAGTGAGTATATACTCCTTTAGCCTCATTTCTTATTTCTCATCCCATATTGCTTATTTTACAGTACTGTCATTCTTTTTCGTCTTCTGGATCAATTAGATTTCTCCCTTCTTGAAATTACTACAAACAGACCGCAGCTAGGTACATTGAAGCTGCCCCGCCATCGACTCTTGTGACGTCGTACTTGAGGGAAACCAGCATAAAGGAGTTGGAAGTTTGCAGTTTATCTTCCAATGGCTATGGACACTACACCACATAGGAACACCAGCAGTGAGGGCTGGATTGTGCAGAAATTCGGAGGCACAAGCGTGGGGAAATTCCCAGATATTGTTTGTCATGCGCCAACCCTTTATTCCTCGATCTAGTGTGACTGACCTTGTCCGGCTTCAACCCAGATCGCAGAACACATTGTTCGGTATGAGCATGCCATTGGTCCTGTCTGCAGCATCATACTGACTTGCAGTGATAAGGGCCAGCTTGAGTTCGAATAAACTTGTCGTCGTCTGCTCTGCCAGAAGTTCTGGTAAGAAAGTTACTGGAACTACTAGTCGGTGAGTCACACAAGTCACCGTTCAGGGTTGTTCACTCAATCAGTCTAATGTGACGCATCCATATAGATTATTAGAGATCTACAAGCAGTTACGCGCTATATCAGCAGCTACGAGTAACGAAGTCACACAGAATGACCTTGTGGAAGCAGCCAAGCTCGTCATAAAGGACATATGCGACGACCATGTCGCAGCAGTACGAAATTTTGTGAAGAGCCCCGACTTACAAAAGGAAGTCATAGACGGCATAGAGGAAGACTGCCAAGAGTTAAAAGACTACATCATCGCTGCTAAGAGATTCAATTTAGAGGTCAATTCCAGATCCAAGGATCGGGTAGTCAGCTTCGGGGAGAAGCTGAGCTGCAGGTTCATGACATACTTGCTAAAAGAAAAGGTATGTTGAATACGTAGGTGAAACATCTCATTTACTAGCTAACTCGATTTTTTAGGGCGTTGACGCAGAGTATGTGGACTTGTCAGATGTGATGCATTATGACAGCTCCGATCGATTAAGTCCAGCCTTTTATAAGGATGCAGCAGCCATCTTCCGAAGGAGGATACAGGTCTGCAACGACAGAGTACCCGTAGTTACGGGCTTCTTTGGCAATGTTCCCGGGAGCTTGATGGATGGGGACATCGGACGAGGGTACACTGACTTATGCGCAGCGTTGGTCGCTGTAGGACTCAAAGCCCAAGAGCTCCAGATATGGAAGGAGGTGGATGGCATTTTCACGGCAGATCCCACCAAAGTGCCAACAGCAAGATTATTACAATCCATCACGCCATCCGAAGCAGCGGAACTCACGTTTTATGGGTCTGAGGTCATTCATCACCTGACTATGGACCAAGTTATCAAGGCCGATCCGCCGATACCGATTCGCATCAAGAATGTGAATAATCCCCGCGGAAATGGTACTATTGTGGTCCCAGACCCAGTGCAGTCCCCAGCGCAGAAGATTAAGAGATCCCGGCCGTCGGATGCCTCGTTACGGAAACACCCGAAGAGACCAACAGCCGTCACCATCAAGAATAACATCACCGTTATCAACGTACACTCGAATAAGCGATCCATCTCTCACGGCTTCTTCGCCAAAGTGTTTTCGATTCTCAACAGCCATAGGATATCTGTTGACCTGATCTCTACGAGCGAAGTCCACGTGTCTATGGCTATTCACTCGGCCACTCCGTCGGTTCACCATTTCGAAAAAGCCAAGGCAGAGCTAGAAGAGTGTGGCGATGTTAGTGTACTGCTTGATATGGCTATTCTGAGCTTGGTGGGTGCTGAGATGAAGAACATGATCGGTATTGCCGGCCGCATGTTCTCGACGTTGGGAGAGCATAACGTCAACATTGAGATGATATCGCAGGGTATGTGATTCCGCATATGATGGATATTATGATTAGGTATTGTGTGACCTTTGCTGACTGTGATTCTAGGTGCGAGTGAGATCAATATTTCATGCGTTATCGATGCGAGAGAAGCTACGAGGGCCATGAACATATTACATACAAATCTATTCACCTTTCTTGAAATGTAATGTAATGAGCTCACGCACGATTTATCTCGCGTCTCCCCCTTGCCTACGAACGATCGGAGTGCTTGTCGCGAGTGGATTTGGAGTATCAGAGGATATCAGCAAGATTAGAGCTACACCCAGCACCTTAAAGAAAAGAAAACGCTTGATAGACTTATCTAGAATAAGAGGCTAGGAGTTTAGAGCGCATTAATGATATTGCTAAAAGCTGCTTCTCCGAGGTCGGCTTAGAGTGAAGCACTGACCTCATCCTTTTGCTTGATCTGGTGAGGATAAGATGATTTGTTTGCCACTGCTTTTAGATCGCGTATCATCTGTCTGATACTGAGCTACTGTGGGGCAGCCAAGTTGACTACTAGTATCAGAAACGTTCAAAATATGCACTATGATTTGCCTTCCCAAAATTCGATAGTAGACGTCCAATACTCGCTCATCCCAAGCCCCGATGCGATAAGGTATTTGCCTAGCTGGGCAAGTAAGAGGCTTTATCTAGGCGTTGATTCGTGGATCTAATCAACGAGATACCCGGTCTCAGATCGGTCAGCTGCTGACAGCTTGTACCAGCTGGTCATTCTATTAAAGTGGAGATATCTATCGATAAGCTAATAAACAGCGTAACGCCACAGCGCCCATCTCTTATCCTGCATCTCCATCGTTACTGTTGCGCACCGCCAATCTCTACTACCGACTACCGAACTACCCTCGATCTCGACCGCCGCCCCTCGTCATCTCAAAGTCGCTAGTTGATTTGATTTCGAAAATAACCAGTATACTAGACTTTGAAGCGCACGCGACGACGTCAAGATGCCGAAAGCAGAGGTCGGATCGACGAAATACCTGAGCAACAAGCTCAAGTCGAAGGGGCTGCAGCGGCTGCGGTGGTACTGCCAGATATGCGAGAAGCAGTGCCGGGACGCCAACGCGTTCAAGATGCACACGCAGAGCGAGTCGCACACGCGCAAGATGCTGCTGGTGGGCGAGGACCCGAAAAAGTACATCGACGAGTTCAGCACCCAGTTCCTCAAGGACTTCTTGCAGCTGCTGCGCACGTCGCACGGAGAGA
Source organism: Hypoxylon sp. PDH2405 (assembly GCA_023628415.1). Lineage (NCBI taxonomy): Eukaryota > Fungi > Ascomycota > Sordariomycetes > Xylariales > Hypoxylaceae > Hypoxylon > Hypoxylon sp. PDH2405. The sequence continues at coordinate 390,793 of JAMAKT010000024.1, forward strand.
AGCAGGTCCATATTAATCACTTCTATCAGACGTATATCGCGAATAAGGAACATGTGCATATGAATGCGACGAAGTGGCATTCGCTTACGGAGTTCGCGAAGTACTTGGGCAGGGAGGGGATCTGTAGGGTCGAGGAGAATGAGAAGGGGATTCATATTGCGTGGGTTGATGATTCGCCTGAAGCCCTACGACGGAAGGAGGCGGTGAGAAGGAAGGAGTTGCAGGATAAGGGGGATGAGGAGCGCGAACAGATGATGATCAGGGAACAGATCCGTCGCGCGAGGAAGGAGGCGGGAGAAGCAAACGAGAATGACGGCGATAATGCGGAAGTTAGAGAGCTTAAGAGACAGGAGGGAGAAAAGATCAAGCTGTCCTTTGGAGCGAAACCTGCTGATAAGCCGACTTCGGGCGCCTCTACGGAGAAATCAACGCCTGAGGCTTTGGGAGCGTCACCGAAGGAGGAGCAGAAAGATAAGGCAGAGGCAACAGGCACACCAGCGCAGGCTACTGCTCCTGCTGCTACTGAGAAGCCAGCTGCGGCTCCCATCTCACTGAAGATGGCAGCGAAACCCCAAACGAAGAACGTCTTTGCAGCTGCAAAGAAGAATGCCCTTGCGAGCGGCTCAAAGAAGGCCCCGGTGTTTGAACAGCCGAAGAAGATGAGCGAAGCAGAGCGCATTATGAAGGAGGAGTTGGAACGTAAAAGGGCGCGCGAGAATTCGGGGAGGGAGGGGTTCTCGAATAAGCGGCAGAGAACTTGAATTAAGACTATTCTATGTGCATTGAAACTGGCGTTCAGGTATACCATCGGTTGGGACATGAGCATTGGCGTTTACGGAATCTACGTGCTCGAGGGACAGATGTGATAGCTGCTTCAAGATGCTGCCTAGTTTTGCGGCTCTCGAGACTATAGAATCAATTATTCATTACAAATCAATTACTTTTCCCTCTGTCCCAATCAAGTACGTACGTAAGGCTACAATTCTTTCTAGAAGGTGCTTGTAAAAGTTCTATATCGAAGCCTTACGTGGGCTATCTAAGCCGCGTCATCAACCCATATACGATGCAGTTGAGGCTCCATTTGGAACTGGCCACGAACCTCGTTCCTATTGTAACGTCACATGTATAATCCTCGGTTGACTATAGCTTCCGCCTTAAGGTCCTTAGGGCTGAACAGCGGTCAATTATAGTATGAGCAATTGTTGTGTTCATGCCTGAGTTAGGTTAGGTAGCTGTTTTTCGAAATGACCCCGGTTATGACCGCAACCTCCGCATTTATCGTTATCTTTGTCTTACAGATGACCCTAATGACCACGCAACTCTCTTCTCTTGGTGAGGGGAAAGAGTATACTAGACTGCCTAGCAATAAACGTCCCATGCAGCTATAGCCTTGGATGATAGCATCTTGTGTCACCATCATCTGTGACTTGTCAATATGTAGATTATGAACCGCGCGTTTCTATGCATCAGCAATTGCTCATGAGAAGCCTAGGACTATACTCCTGCTGACGCACGCTGCAGTGACCTGCGTGCTTGATTTCTTACTTGGGCGCCGCTATACTCATAATAGTGGAAGTGACGGCGTTGCATTTTGCATCGTGGACATTGATTATGCTGTATAGCTCGCGCACACCGCCGCATAGGTCGTAGGGTTGGAGGATAAGGCGTAAGTAAACCTTCCGAAGTTGTCGTTGGAGAGCGGCTTCGGTGCATTTCCTCATTGCGCATCCCATGACGAGGTATCCTGGAATGAGTCACAGTAGGTAGAGTTGAATTCCTAGGATGGGAGACGCTATTCTATTATATTATATAAGTATATATAAGGAAGCGTATGAGACGTGCGACAGTAACATCGTGACGGAGATATCAAGCGACTCAGTTTCAAGTCTTCTTTCGCGTCATTGGCATATATGCGAGCTTCTAGGTTTAATATTAATACTAATATAATAATCCTTCCGATCAAAATGGCTGGTCCCTATCCTGTTCCGAACGCAACCGTTCCATATTGGAGGACGGAGTTACATGAGCTCGATTCTCATCGCAGCACGCCGGTACTCCCCCAGAAGCAGGATATTATGATCATCGGGGCTGGGTTCGCGGGCGCCGCTTTGGCGTACTACCTGCTTAAGGACCAATTGTCCTCGGAGAAGCCAAGCATCACTATCTTGGAAGCGAGGGAGGCTTGTTCGGGAGCTACTGGTAGGAATGGTAAGTCGCTACTCTGCTTTACAACTTCCTCTGCTGTATGGTAACTTAAAGCTAACCATACAAATAGGAGGTCACCTAAGACCAGACCTCTTCGTCGCCGTAGCATCTAGAATGCAAGCGCGGGGCCTCGAGACAGCGAACCAAGTCGCTCTCTTCGAGGTTGCCAACGCCAAAGCCGTTACCGAGCTCATCGCAGAAGAAAACATATCTTGCGATCTCCAACCCGTGACCACGGCAGACTCATTCGTCGACGCGGCCGAAGCCGCCAAGATCAAGAAGCTGTGGGACGTCATGTCGAAGCTGGACGGCCCGACACTCAAGAACGTGACTTGCCACGGGCCGCTGGACGCGGAGAAAGTCACCGGCGTGAAAGATGCTAAGATCGCGTTCACGTACCCCGCGCACACGCTGCAGCCGTACAAACTGGTCATGCATCTCCTGGAGCGTGCCGTGAGGCAGGGCGTTAATCTGCAGACGCACACGCAGGTCCACGAGGTATCTGAGACGCCGGACCACGAGGGCTACTGGACGCTGGCGACGCCGCGCGGGACCACGAGGGCTAGGAAGGTTATCGTCGCGACCAATGCGTATGTCAGTGCTCTGCTGCCCGAGTACGACGAGGCTATCTACGCTGCGCGCGGGACTGTCTGCAGAGTCGTGCCGACTTCTCTGCCGCCGAGTAAGGTACAGCTACAGGTACCGCTCGGCTCGTGCGCCATGGAAATGAGGAGTCCCGCGGCGGTCGACTCGTACTATGGCTTGCGGCTGGACGGGAGCTTCGTTGTGGGCGGCGCGAGGAGCACGTTTTTTTACGGGAAGAGGGACGAGTGGTATAGGAACTACGACGACTCGACGCTGATCGAGAGCACCGTGCCGTATTTTGACGGCTGGGTCGCGAGGACGCTTGTTGGGTGGGAGGAGGCGCCGACGGAGGTGGATGGGGTCTGGACGGGTATTATGGGTGTATGTGATTTTCGTTTATTTATCTCATAATTATCTACCTCCCTATCTATCTACATGGATGTCAGACCGGACGTATAGACGGACTAATAGAAGAACGCAGTATTCCGCGGACGACGCGCCGCACATCGGCCACGTGCCCTCGAAGCCGGGATTGTACATATGCGCCGGGTTCAACGGCCACGGAATGCCGAATGTGCTCCTTTGCGCCAAGGGCTTGGTCCGGATGGTTAAGGACGGGAGACCCTTTTCGGAGACGGGGGTGCCGGCTTGCTATGAGACGAGCGCGGACCGCCTCCGGAAGATATCACAGGTTGCTGCGGCTCGTACTACGAGTAGGGCGAGGGCTGATATTTATTTAAAGCATAGCTATGGATCGTAGGTGGCTACTACAGTGGTTGGTGTAAGGGGGTGTAAGGGGTAAATCGTTGGGATGAAAGCTGGTAATACATAGAACTCGATGGATCTGAATAGGGGTTTGGACTCACGGTGAGTCCCAATGAATTACCTTGGAATTCTACTTTCCATGACTGATCGTGATCGCATACGGTACTGTGTATGTCTTGAATCCTCGTTTCGACAAACTAAGGGCCTGGAAGACAGAGGTCACAGGGGTGCGGTACTTACTGTGTACATGTACGTAAGGGTAACACCTAAAAATATCATCTCAGGGATAGGCTTGGCGATCATGATTGGCTGAAGTAAGCTTAAGTAACTCCACTGACGACATTAGTTATGCAGAAGGAATAAGTTAGAAACTCATAAAATAGTGTTCTAAATGTGCTTGATCACTATGGAATAAGTGGAAAAGACAGATATTCCTCTTGGGTTAATATGCAAGTCAAATAGAATAGCCTAGACAATAATATATGAGTCTCAACATTTAATTAGTAGAGTATTCGGCGTGTTATGAGTTGTCGGATAAAAGCTAGGTTAACTTCATCCTGTCATCGCTCTTATGTCATATACAGTACATATTTCGCAGGGCTCCACTAGCCCACGTGCAGGGACTTTGTACCTCTACCTACTTACATATAGGTACTAGTGTGGCTTGTATGGTCAGAGATAGGGTCGCAACTGACGATCCAAAAAGATTCCAGGTTCCCAGAAGCCAACTGAAGCCAACTTTCAATTTCCCTGCTCAAGTTCTCAACCTTGAAAACACAGGAAGCAATACAATTGCTCTGAAAATGACAATGGAGTTTGGCCTGTAGCAGAAATCCAGACTGCAGTTTTTTTTATTACATATCTGTTCTTGTATAAGTGAGTCCGGTTTTACTTTCGACGCCATTAATTCCCTTCCTCGTTACTCGGTGTTTATGCACGCGCTGTTTGCCCCTATACCGGTCGTCCAATCTGGCATGCGATTTAATCTGTAGCCGTTGATGACAACAATAGCTATCGCAAACCACGCTACTAACGGATCCCAATCTCCCCAGTACCGTTTCCTACATATTCTACTTTACGGAATCCCTCTATTTCGATGCTTGTTTAATACGCGATAATTGTACTCGGAGATGGATACCCCAAGTGCGACGTGGCATCCGGCTAAGATGCCAGATTCTAATCACCATAACCAAACACCAGAACTCAGCTCGCCGCAGAACCAACAAGAGACCGCCTTCGAAGAAAAAACGACTGAGCATTCAGCTCAGGAGATGCCTAGTCACGGTATAATAGAAGGAGACTATGAAACCCAAGCCCATCATTCTAGCGATGGCGCATTCCTAGATCAATTCAATAATAATGAGGCCGGAGATTCCGCGTGGGACCTATCTGGTCCAACTCCCTCTACAGCTGCACAAGGCGACGAAACTCTCGAATCCAATGTTGAACGCGACAATGCCCAACCGGAACCCGTTCCAACGAGCAATACCTCTAAACATGAAAGCAGAATGTCGTTTGCGCGTACAGTGTCCCACGAGGTCAGCTTTAATGATGACGAGGACGCCGAGTGGAACCTGCAGCGAACAGAAACGGACCCGTTCAAATTCATGCCTCCAAACGAGAGGACAAACTCATTTCCCGCGGTACCACAAAGGCAAGATGCGACTGAGGACCACATAGAGCATCCCCCCCCTCAAACTCAAGCTCAGGATATCTTGCATGATTTAGAGAAGGACGATTCCCATGCCGACTCGGCCGCACACCCTGAATTCCATGGGAATTTCGATCAAGATCATTCTGCGGAATCCGGCGCAGCCGAGAGCTCGTTTCAGCAGTACGTTGGTGGGGATCTTGTGGGTGCTGGGGAAGAAGAATCGGATGCTCGGTTTGAGGAGGGCCTGCCATTGATTCCACAAGAAGAGCAGCATGAGGCAGAGAATCGTCACGAACCTCGGGCGTCGGATCCTTTCGCGCAGGACGATACCGCCGAAGGGGGAGACGACTTCTTTAGCCAGGTCACTAAAGGAGCTCCCCAACCAGAAGAAGAAAGTGAATTTGACCGCACTTTGCACAGGAAGTCTACGACAATGGTGATGGGAGAGGCTTTAAACCCAGCGACAAGGGCACACAACTCGGACTCAGAATTACCTACACCGATCGATAGTGCCACGCCGAAAGCACCGGCAGTCTCAGACGCGCCTACGCAAGATACTGTTAACGGCGATTCCAAGCCTGAATCAAAGGAAAACACCGACGATCAAGCAGGAGCCACCGATGTTGACGCGAAATGGGCGGCTGCTTTTGACGATGACGATGACTTTTTGTTAGACTCAACTGAATCTAAGGAACTTGATCCTGCAGAAGTCTTTGGAAGCGATGATGAAGGATTCTTGGAAGAGACCTTAGACGAACCAACAGAAGTGCCGCCGACAGCAACATTCCAACCCAGTGTAGCTGCCCAACCTCAGTCAGCAGGTTTAAATGGACGTTACACTCCTAACAGCCTTCAGCATTCAGCGCAAATAAGCCAAAATCCTTACGCACCCGCTCCAGCTGTTGCTCAGATGCAACCACCACCACATCCTTCCTATACTCACTCGGCTACGGCTCCTCCCCCGACAATGGGGGGATACGGACCACCTCCGAAGCCAGCGGTTCCTAAAGCTCAGAGCTTTGCTGATAAATCCAAGGGCGGGTATACATCTCCGTATGATCTTCCAATGGAAGTAGTTAAGCCGAAGAAACGGACAAGCATGCAACAGCTCCCACGGGCAAATCAGGCGCCTTTGGCCCCGCCAGCCGGGCCCCCGAGGAGTGCAAGCATGTATTCTCAACCACCGCCTTCGGGAGCCTCGACTACGAGTCTATCGCCTCCTGGTTCAAGCCATTCAAGCCAACCCCCACCTCCAGCAGCCCAGAGATCAACTCCTCAGTTAAAGCCGAAGTCTAGTTTCTTCGAAGACTTACCTATGACTTCGAAACCAAGGCCCGCGTCGCGGCATAGCAATCCTCTCTCCCCACCACAGCAAAGCCCATATGGACAACCTCCTGGACCGCCTCAAGGACCTCCTCAGGGAGCTCCTATGGGACCTCCTATGCGTCCCTCGTCCCAGCCTCGTCCTCAAGAGCAAGCTGCTGGTATTCAGCAGTTGGTTATGCCAGAGCGTCCGAACCCTTATGCCGCATTGCAATCTAATCCCCCGCTGAAGCCAAGTATCCCTCCAGTTGCAAGCGCAAGATATTCACCTGCGCCAGCCCAATTACCGGTAACAAACGGAGCACACCCACCGCCTGCTGCGAGTCGATACTCTCCTGCCCCGCCTAGCGTGCGTTCCTCTAGTGGTGGATACGCGCCTATACCTCCTCCGCTTGCGCATCAACCGCGAACTTCTAGTCCTCTCGCCCACTCCCACTTTGAAGCATCACATGACAAGCATCCTGTAAACGGCGACGTCCCCTCTCTAAGTCGAAACAGCTCATCTCAGTATGAGCCACGTCTCACACGGGTACCTTCGTTGCCACCAACGCAAGAAGTTGAAGAGGAACAATCTCTATTACGATCTCCGCCGACAGCCCCTAAACAGACAGTTGAATCAAGATATAGCCCGATGCAAACCAGGCACACCCCGCCACCCCTTAACACTCCAGCGTACAACGCGGTCTCGCCTCCTAAGCGCTCAGCGTCCAGTTATGCCCCGCTATCTCCTGCATCAGTACCACACAAGGAAGTCAACTTCGCACCGCCACCTCGTTCTCAGACCCAATCCCCTGGAGCAGTCTATGGTAACAGAGCCAATGGAAGACCAGTGGATCCCGTTCCTCGGCCTTCTTCAGTGCAGGGCGCGACTTCTCCACGTGACGCACCGAGTATGGATGCTGCTCGACCCGTTGTTAGAGCTCGGGGTATGTCTCAGCATTTGAATCTCGTCCCACCAACCGACGGCCGAGAGTTAGATCCCTTACAAAGGTGGCGAGGTGCACCAGTCTTCACATGGGGTGTGGGAGGAACACTTGTGACTTCCTTTCCAACGGACGTTCCCCGGTATGGCATAAGTCAGGCATTGCCTATGATTGTGCGTAGCCCAGGTGAGGTAAAGGTTAAACATATGAAAGACATTCTACCGTTGGAGGAGCGCCTGGCCAAATTCCCAGGTCCTTTGAAGGGCAAATCGAAGAAAAAGGAAACTATAGCATGGTTGACGGCTGGCATTGATGCCCTGGAAAGAAATCTACCGAATGTCTCATTCCAGCAAACAGTCTCGCATGAGGACAAGAGGGCCGTTGAGCGAGTACTATTATGGAAGATTCTAAGAGTTTTCGTCGAAAATGACGGCATTCTAGAAGGGAACCCAACGGTAGACAAGGCTGTGAGGGAGGTTATTTCTCCCGGTTTAGATACCAACAACCCAGCGCTTGCGTCTGCTGTCTCTACTGGGGCTGATTTGACTGGAATCTCTTCAACCATGACGGGTATGCAGGCAGATGCGGTTGATTCTACGGCTATTGAACAGATTCGGCACCATCTACTATCCGGCGATAGAGAGAAGGCCGTTTGGGCTGCAGTGGATAAGAGACTTTGGGGTCACGCGATGCTTATATCTAACACAATGCAGAGCCCTGATCTGTACAAACAGGTCGCGCAAGAGTTCATCAAGAAGGAAGTGAACCATCCAGGCCACGGAAACGAATCACTTGCTGCCCTTTATGGCGTGCTTTCTGGGAATTTCGAGGAGTCTGTAGATGAATTAGTCCCAGTCCATGCACGGGCAGGTCTTCAGTTGATGTCCCCAACCCACCCAATCGGTACATCCCAGGATGCGTTGACAGGACTGGACAAATGGCGCGAGACGCTTGGTCTCATACTAAGCAACAGAAGCTTTGGCGATGCTCAAGCGTTGAGGTCTCTCGGCAATCTACTCTCTGGTTACGGAAGAGCGGAAGCAGCTCATATCTGCTATATCTTTGCAAGGAACTGTGCTATTTTCGGCGGTCTTGATGACCCTAATGCAAACTTCGTCCTTGTGGGAGCCGATCACCGTCGCCAGGCGGACCAGTTCGCGAAGGAAACGGAAGCCTTACAACTGAGCGAAGTATATGAGTATGGGTTGTCTCTTGTAGGAGGTTCAAATGTTCAGAGTTGCCCGCATTTGGCCGCATATAAACTGCAACATGCTATGACTCTTGCTGAATACGGGTTCAGAGATAAGGCTTTACAATATTGCGAAGGCATCTATAATGCTATCACTGCGCAGACGAAGAGGTCTCCATACTATAACCCTGTTCTTGAATCCGCCGTGGATGACCTCATGAGGAGACTGAAGCAGGCTCCAAAGGAAGAGTCATCCTCGTGGATTCCCAAACCTAGGATGGACCAGGTGTCTAATAACATGTGGAGTCGCTTCAATAAATTCGTCGCTGGTGATGATGACGAGAGCTCCGGCAATGGAGGGTCAGGCGATGCTGGCGCTGAGTCTGGACCTTTTGCTCGCCTTACCCCTGGAACACCAACAATCAGTCGTTCTCCGTCAGTTTCGAATTTCGAAATGTATGGAAATGGTGGGCCATCGCCACCTGTTGCGGCCACCAAAGCTGCTTCTCGCTATGCACCAGTAGCATCTCAAACGTCGAATAATCCGGCTCCTAGGTCTTCAATGGAAAGAACTTCAGGCGAGATGTCACGAAGCTCCTACGAGTTACCAAGGCGAGGATCAGAACAGCAGTCTTCATATGGAAACCCTTACGCACCTCAAACACCTACTGATACCTACCAACCTACTCCACCGGCCGCTTCTCTAGCCTCACCATATATGCCAACCTCGCAAGCATCTCACCCAGTCCCGCAACCCACAGGCATGGGTATTTCATTCCCGGGCTACAACCCATATGGGGCCATGCAGTCTTCTCCAAATGCCAATACTTCTCAGCCAAATGGCTCACCCAAGGAAGAGTCAAAATCGGAGGCCTCGGCCAATGACACCAACTCAAATCAGGGTTATCAGCCACCTTCATATGGATATGAGCCACCATCGATGAATTCCTTCGAGCCGCCTACAACGCAGTCCGATAGCTATTCTGGTGGGTACGAGCCACCTTCGTACCAGCCATCTGGCTTTGAACCACCGTCCTACGAGCCGGGTCCTGCTGACGATGAGAATGGTTCTCCAACGGAATCAAAGCCTAAAAAGAAGAGTTTCTTTGATGATGACGAGGACGACATCCCTGCCCTAAGGCCGCAGGAAAAGAGCAAGGCGGAGAAGGACCGGGAAAACGAGGAGATGGTCCGAAGGGTCGCTGAGGAAGAAGGTTAGTACTAGATTAAATATTCTGTGGACATAAGGCTAACAAAATGCTAGCAAAACGCGCTGCTGAAGCAAAGGCAGCCAAGAAAGGTTGGGGCTTCGGAGGATGGTTTGGCGGCGGCAAGAAAGAGTCGCTCGACCAGGCCAATAAACCCATCAAGGCCAAACTCGGTGAAGCCAGCAGCTTCGTATACGACCCAGAGCTCAAGCGTTGGGTCAACAAGAAACCAGGAGCTGAGAGTACTCCTGCTAAGACGGCTACACCGCCGCCTCCTCGCGCCGCATCTCGTAACGGTACTCCCCCGCCACCGGGGTCTTCGTCAGCTCCTCCTCCAGGAGGCCTGGGTGCCCCACCCGCTGGCCCGCCCCGACTTTCCCCTGCGCCTACACTGCTAAACAAAGCCGTGTCCCATGAGAACCTTAACGTCCCTCCGCCGATGAGACGGTCCGTCTCCAGCCAGAGCATTAATAGTGCTCCAGGCGGAACCACCGCGCCGCCCAGCAGACCGACTACAAGCCTTAGTAACGCGAGTAGCATCGATGATCTGCTTGGGGCCGCGGGGCCGAGAAAGGGCGGCGCTAAGAAGGCGAGGAAGTCGGGACGATACGTGGATGTTATGGCAAAGTAAAAGTAAAGAAAAGGACGAGGACGACCCGTTAATATGAGGATGAAGACGAAGACAAAGATGAAAATATGCATAGATGCCTACGTACGTACCGTAACGAGAACGAGAACGCGAACGCGAAGTGGCTTGTGAAAAGATAAGAGTGTATACTTTTTGTATCGGAACGGGACGAAGGGAACGGAAATGGAAATGGAAACGGCAAGGCGCGGGACGCATACGCAAGAACAACATTGAAGAAGAATAACAAGAAACAGGAATAGGGAGCAAGATTCCACCACACTGGCTCTTGAAAAAAAGAAATAAGTAAGAAATACATACGCCTCCAGCTGTAATTGTGTGGGCGTGCTCGTGTTGTATTATATAGAAACTTAGCGATTTTGTAATAAAATAAAAGTATCCGGCTCATTAGAGGCTAGGGTATGTATGTATTCTGTTAAGAGACTACCTAGAATGAATCTTGCCAGCATGGCTGCGTGTGATGTAACGTATCCCTCAACTCCTTGGTCCACCCAGTCTAGGTCGTCTCGCAGTGATTTATCAGGCGTAATTGCATTCAAAGCCAATTTTGCATCATCTCGGTTGTCCAGTGCTGATACTGTTTCGACCTGTCTCCCATATATGATGGGAATGGCTATCTTTTGACAAAGGTGCTTCAAGCGGTTGCCCAAGCTCAGCAATGGCACTTCTCCCGGTATCTCTTCGGTCTTGTCGAATTTCGTAAGTGCTGATGCTGGGACCACGTGTGCACCAGGGATGTCTGCCTTGTTTTCGCATACATACATGATCTCGAATGGTGAAAATCCAACCCCTTTAATATACCTCGCATTAACGTTTGCCATAACCTCCGACACGCTCGCAGCCCAGTTAACAGCACGCCCTACGCGGCGTGTATTTGTTAGAAGAGAATTGACAGTCTTCTTCAATACAGCCTGAAAAGAAAAAATCGATTGAAGACCTCAACAAGGCCAGTACTTCGATGAGACCCTCCTTCCAGTCCCAGAACTTGTCTTGGATTCCCCAGAATCTCTCACACTTTTCTTCGCGTTCTCGTGTGTGGTGGGTCTGGATCCGTATCTACTTTCGCGACGATGACTTGACTTCGTTGGATCGTCGTGGTAACCATCTCCCACTCCTGTAGACCCTGTTCACGGACGCCGCCATACTAGGTCCTTGCTGACTACCTATACGGCAATTGATTTGACATGGCATGGCATCTTATTTCATTTGACTTCATATTCAACGAAGCATTGAGCACGGAGTATGGCATCGTCCCGAATCCCGCTTCTTGATCGCCGTAGACTCTCAAGGCTTCCAGTGCATGTCGGCATGGAAATCGCCATTTCTGGCCGTCCTCAATCCTTGTTGGATCCCAGGCGACTTTTTCGCCAATTGCCTTGATGGTCAACAATCGCTTCAGCTGGCCCTTGTAGCGATGTGTTGCTGACGGAATTGCGCCAAACGCCTTTTATACTGCCTTCTTGAAGAAAAAGATGTCTGTTCCCGAAAGAAATTGTCAACTCAGCTCAGCTCATTAAAGGATTACCTTCAATCATCATCATCGTCCGATGACTTCGCCCTGGGAGGTTTCTGCCTCCCTTTAGGTGTTGACGGTAGTGTCTGCTTCGCTTTTGATGAGGTCTTCTTGTCCGGAATTCGAGCAGGTGCTTGTGATTTTGGCGCTTTTGTGTCGCCTTGATTAGCCACAATCTTGACTAAAGAGTCAAGCTGCTTCCCAAAGCGCATCAGCTTCTCATCAACCTTCTTCATCAGCTCGGTGATGTCGTCAATGCGATCCTTGATCTCCTCTCTGTCCTCGTTGACCTTTTCTCTCTCCTCGTGGATGTCTTCAATCATGCCTTCAACATCCTGCAGAGCTAGCAACACCTCCTCGTTCTCATCATCGTATTCGATGTTAACGCCCTCGGCGTTAATTCCTTTGGGGAATACTAGGTAGGTTATGTAAGTTCATAGTTGGCAAGCTAGATAGGTACTCAAGCCAAAACGCTTCAATCTGTCCTCATGATATGAAAAGGAGCTCGCTGGATGACCATTAAGGAACAGACGCTGAAACGAGGAACATCCAATCCTCATTCCGACGATAAACGGTCCAGTCCACTTTTCCCTCAATTTTTGAGGCTTCCCTGCCTGGCAGAGCATCACTAGGTCATTCGGGGCAACACGAGGGATCCTTGATGAGTGTATATCAGGTCCGCGATAGACGCTTGCCCTCAATGTCACGAAAGACGTGATCCCGACAGTGTTGAAGCCTCGCCAGGTGATCAACGATCAGGTCGGGCAACTCATCATCTGAGGGGGGGCGAAACGAGGGGGACCTCAATTATATCTCGCATATCGAGAAGTCCGATGTTATCTTATTGGATAGTTGTATAAGTCCCGTCCCAACTCTTCTCCCCGGGTACACATCTGTGGTAATGGGTATAGATATTGATTTGCTGCTCGCCAGTGAGGATTTCGCCTTGTCTTGTGGCCTATATGACGGGCTCTGAAATTCTGTTATTCTTGAGTTTTGGGGGATTTGCTTGCAGCTCAACCGCCGGATATTCAACGCCGTGCGTCTCAGATATTTGTTCCATGTTGGTGTGATAAGTGGGAGTTGTAAGCTTAACTATCCCTATTATTTCGTAGGTCCAAGACCGTCGCAAACCTACCATCGTGCCATTTGATGGCATGATCAACCCACGTCTCGAAGTCGACATCGCGACGACGAGTGGCAACAAACTCGCCATGACTAAGAGGGAATAATATGGGAAACGCCACCGAAAAAAGGGGCTTAGTTTTGTTTAAGTCGTCAAGGAGGACAAGCCGGAATAGGTGACGTTGAGCAGTAGGATCGTGGCTATCGTTGCTTATAATTCGTCGACGTAACTCGTCGAGGTGAAATTGGTTGGCGATAAGATCTGGGACTGCGCTAACCTCTGCATCGTTCATCATATCTTGAATGTCACGATCGGAAACATCTCCAACGTCATCGGCATTGTTGACGACTATGGTGTTTCCAATATCACCAAGAACTTCTAACTCCCGCTGGATAGGGAGGGCTCTCGAGACCGTTCCTGACCGACTCTGCTTCTCTGCATTCCTCAGCCTTCGAGTTCGGCCTTGATAGTCACACTACTGCCGTGACAGTAGAACGTTCAGTCTTAGCGAAGCCGCTCAAAACACTTTTGCCTAAGTCAGAATCTGGCGGGATGCGTCAATCCTTCGACCTCCTGCATCGCGACAACTACCTCGCGATTGTCGTCATCGTAATTGACATTCACGCCAAGGTTGTAGATTCATTAGGGATAGACATGTTGCCAGCTCGGAGGACCTCTGATCGAAACGGAGTGAAGCTACCATGTATTAGGGACAGTCAATGTGTGTAGAATGAGTTCGGATCAAGCTTGCTGTAGATCTGATTGACGTGCTGGACCGGCTTGTCCATCCACAAAGAGCAGCAATTGCGCACAATGTCCATAGCCCGTTGACGTTCTTGAGGGCCTTCTCCTTTTCCATTGTGTTTTCGCCAGATTCTGCGTCGTATCTCAAGAAATGTAACCACAAAACTTGGGCAAGGAATCAATGATGCCCATTCTAGGTTCTAGTTACTAGTCGGGCCTCAAGGCCCGTTTAGAAAGGTGCTCGGTTTGCCCCCCTGGCTCCGAAATAAACGTTGCGGCAAGTTCTAAGAGGTCCGCGTTCAACAGATTCGGATGATTCAGTGTCTGTGTGATGAGACAATGAATCTGCGGATGCTTGAGAGACGGAGTCAACGGTCTGGCTGTGCTTGTAGGCGAAGCGTGCAGTAAGGCTGTCTTAATCCCATTCAGTTGCCTGAGTCTTTCCAAGATTGACATTGCTTGTCGGGCTTGCATCTCGTTCAACTGCTGCTGGGTTTGGTTGAGTAGAGCCGATCCATCTTTGATCTCCGCATCTTTGATTCGTATCTCCCCATTCAACGCTTAGATCTGTTCGTTCAATCTGGCCATGTAGGCCTCAACCGAGGCTTCCCGGTTCTGTCTGTGCTCCAAAGCTTCATCCTTCTAGGTCTGTAACTGTCCCTGGGCCTCGTTCCGCTCCAGGACAATCTGATCCCGCTCTCGTTCGAGGCGTGGAATGCCCTGCTCGGGCTAGCATACCTATATATTTTGAACCTTCTCCCGTGTGGATCGTAGATGACATTCTCCAGCACGTCGAAGACTTGGTCCTGGTTTAGGAAAAACTCACGCTTGCATTCGATAGTATGCTTTATGATGATAGTTGGGATGACCCCTATCTCGGTGTATTTGATAGTTTCGAAGATTAAAAGTGATATGATGGCAATTTTGCGTGACAGCAAAATGTCAATCTGCTCTGCATCCAGAATATCAGTTCCAAGCAACAAGCGGGCTTGGAGGCCATCGACAAGAGAAACTTCTCTGATGAACGTCGCGACAATGGGCTTCCCATCCTTGATTCCCTTGAAGTAAAAGCGGATTATAGCATATTCGTCGATAACATGCTGATCCCTGGAAATCCCGCGGACAAGCATTGGCGTTGCTCGTTTGCGAATTTTGACATAGTCATCACCCAAGTCCTTCTCTGCGATCCATTTGGTGTACTCGTTCCCAAGTCCAATGTATTCCACCAAGTAACGCTTGCGAGCCTTGTCTTCCTGAATAATCCGTCGTTGATGAGACTCCGTGACGACACGTCCCGGGTGCGGCAGCAGTCTGCCAAAAACATCCATTGGCGGTGCAGGCTCCAAGTGATCAACCGATATCACATCATAGGTCTTTGAACGAAACGCTCTCTAGGTAGAACCCGGTCGACCGTGGGAAGCAAGTCGTCGATCTTATTCGCATCACGCAATGTTACCGTCACAGCATCAGCGCTGCTCGGACGTCGTAAGTAAGCGTCAGTAACCATTTTCTGAACCACTCCGAAGACTTCGACGTCAGCATTGGCGATACCCTGCTGGTAGACTTGTCGCCAGGAATCGGTGATTGTCTCTTCTCGAGGGAGTGCGTGAAGGAGCCGCAACTCCCACCCCTGGATCATAGGGAGTAGTTCTCGTACACCACCTTGTCGGGGAAGACTTGGTCTTCCACCCACTCAATATTCTCCTGGCATCTTGAGTCGACCTTTTCTACCCTCTTCGCGGGGTATTGTTGTGATTGATTGGGTATGTCACCGAAATCGATTGAGGAAGTTGTCGGGGTGTCTGATGGTAAACCTTGGTGATAGGCAAAGGCCTCGGGTTCAATGCTCGTGATGTTGTGGAATAATCTTCTGTGTCTTCTGTGTCTTCTGTGTCTTCTGTGTCTTCTGTGTTTCTCGTGTGTAGGTTTCTTTCAGCTATTCTTAGGAGACGGTCACATAGGAGGTTCGGAGACGTGTCGAAAGCTCGATCCAAAGAGAGCTGGATGTTGGAGGTCTGGGCATGTTGGGAGTGTGAGACGTGATACAGCTTAGAAAGAAGATAATGCCCTATGGGTGAAACGCGACCTTAGGCAGATAGGTTTAGGTCTCCTCGTGTAATAACATTGTCATCAACCTCGTGTAAGGTCTGTATTAGGTCTGTACTGTGACAGCTACTTGGAGGAATGGTTGAGGTTGGGAGAAATCAAGTATGTCTGGGAAAATGGTAGTACCACGTTGTAAGTGAGAAAGCAGATGGGCAAGTTGTATGTGGGAAAGGAGAGGGGCAAGTTGTAAGTGAGAAAGGAAAGGGGTAAGTGCTGTAGCTTAATGAGAGATTATTACCTTCCTACAGTCGAATAACAAACGATTCTAGTCTCATAATCAGGTCATAAGGAGGTCATAAGCGAAAGAAAAAGTTTATCGCTTTGGATGGCCCTTACCTCCTACCTAGGTACGTATGCGTTGGGTAGTAAGAGCCTCCCGGTTATACCACTTTGCTACACATGCATTCAGTGTCGGTGATTGAAAACTTTATTATCGGCGATATGTGCTATAACTAGGTATGTAACCATATGATGATAAGATGTATATATATCTACATCTAAGGAATCACATGTTATAACAGGTCTGTGATGATCACCACAACGTTATATATCTCGAGTAACCTCAAGCAAGAAGCGAATTATTATGTGTATCCTTTGACTTGTAAGAGGTACGAGTCTAGGTATAGTATACTGTGTTTATGTACCTCGACTTGCTTCCTTCTTTCTGTTTTTCCTTTCTCTTCCTCTTCCTTATACCCCTACTCACTTCCAATTATGCTGCCCTATGTCCTAATGCCCCCGTGCAGCCCGCCCCTGACATGGAAAAAAGGCCCGATCGGCCCGAGACTCCCCTCACTTCCTTCAACGTTCCGCTCTTGCAAATCTCCCCGAGAGAGATTTGTCTCGCGGGTCTCTTGTCGTACCATGGTGTCACAAACGAAAAGAGGTGTGGAGTATTCCTTGGTAAGCTCAATTAGAGCGACCGGCAGATTCTTATGTTAAGAACCTGTCCTATGGTACTAAGGTAGCCCTAGCTCGGTAGCTAGAACCTTTTGTTTTGAGTCAATCAGAAGAACCATCCTCATCGAGAATGGTTCCTCACCTCGGTGCTTGCGTAACAAAATCGAGATACGCAGTAATTTGTGTGACGCATGGAAGTCTGACCAAGGAGGTTGTAGGTGTGCTAGCTCAAAACTCCAAGTATTGGAACTAATCATATATAGTAGGAGGTTCTGTTGGCACAATCCTCAACTCGTACATGGGCCCCATTCCAGATTGCTCTATGGCGGATTCGCAACTCGTTTGTTGGTGATGGGTGATGCACTCTTCCTTGCTTGGAAGTGAGCGGGCAATATATTATAGACATTATATATCAATATCAATTCGATACTCGAAAACTGAGAGAGTTCGATTCAACTCCACATCATATACCACCTTTATTATTCTTCTGATGGAGCAGTCGCAGGTGGCGGTTCCTCGGGTATAGGGGATTTCATTGCTTCATCTCCTTCGGTAGTGGTAGACTTTGTATCAGAGCCGCCCTTCAGTCGCCGTCGTCTCGCTCTCCTTTCTTCTGCCGCTGATTTCCTTAAACTATCCCTCTTCTCTGGATTCTCGTCGTCTGCTCCATCGCCGCTTCTCATATCCTGTAATAGCATTGCAGCCCTCTGAGCTAAGCCGTCCTCTCCAGCTCCTAAAGGCACCTCACTGGGTGAAGCTAGATCGGGACTGAGAAGATTGGCGTCGGAATCTGTAGCGCCATTGGTACTCTCGGCATTGGGACTAGGTTCGGCCTGAGGTATCTCATTGGGGTCGGGTATCTTTTGGCCTGAAGCAATACGGACTTGGTGACGGTCCTTGAGACGGGCACGCCTCCTTCGGTCTCGTTGATCTCTCGCTTGTGGCGCCGCGGCGCGCAGCTTCTCTAGAAGCGAGTCCATGGCTCCAGCAGAGGCCGGTGAGGCCGGACCATTCTCAACATTGCCCGTTACCCTGAGCTGAGCATGTTTCCGTTTCATGCTAGCTTCGTTCCTACGCCGTTGCTCCTCGTATTGTATGTTCTTTTCTCTGCTCTTCTTCCACTCCTGAAGGAACATAGCCAGCTTGGCGAAGAAGTCACGACGGGCGTTGTCGTCCTTGGGATCTTCGCCATAAAAGATCATAATGTCATCATACGTGCGGACCATCTCCTCCAGATACAATGCCATCTGTTCCGCCTTTCGACGAGCATCCTTCATACAACGTTGAACGATTTGTGAGACGCGATCTTGAGGGTGGAACTTCTTAGGATCGCTGAGGTTACCGCTGTCTAGTGACATCTGTACGTTCTTAATGTTGTCTATGTATCTCTTGGCATCCGCCTGCAGTTGCTCAATGTTGATCTTCTGTGCGGCTATTACGGTCTGGATGTCATTTGTGAAACCTTCCCATTCGGGATACTGGTTACGGACGATACGTTCAACTAGATCCGCAAGCGTTGACTCATTCTTGTCGTCTTTCACCATACCCAGGCGGGCAAGTGAACTCAGCTTGAAACCTCTTGCTTGTTTGTTCGCGTCATTCATGTAGTTACCGATATCAAGGATCAAGCCAAGGACGTTCATTAGCGATACCGAGTCCCGTAGCGACTCCGATACCGTGACGACCTGACGAATCTTTTCGTTGATCTCGTCGTAGTCAGCTTCGTAGCTCCTTGTCAAGGCTAAAGCCCGCATTCTGCTCTTCCAATAGTGGTGCAGCTCGAAAGCAGTGTATAGATAGATTTGATCTTGGCGAGTTAGCTCGGATGGATCCTGTTCACGGTTCTCCTTATTAGCTTCCGGACCAGTCCAATCCTTGCTATATGGTGCCATGAGTTTCGCAGTGCTATCTGGAATGTTGCATAAGTCGTCCTTTTGGAGGAACTCCATAACCACAGGGTTATCGAGAATATCCTTGTCGCAGTGAATGATCATCTGAACGATCTTCTCTACGGAGTACTGAGAATATTTGGCAAAAGCAATTTCTAAACAGAATTAGCATAATCCGACATTTGAGAGCCTCCACAACGTTATCCTTACCATAAGCTTTCCGAAGATCGCTAGAGATGATTTGCTTCTTGTCATCCTTCTTAGAGGATCCAACCCCAATCTTCTTGATCTCCTTGGCCATGAACAACTTCTCAACTTCGTCGAGAATACCCTTCCTACTAAGCTCGGCATATTTCTCTTCTCTTTCCTCCACAGAAGGAGCATGCGCCGCCCAGTGACTTGTCTCAGGGGTATCGACCTTGTCCCAATGGAGAGCCTTGAGCTTCTTCTTCGGTCGAACAACCGGGAGACCGATTGTGGGAGCTGGCCCGAAGTTATTTTGCGCAGAGAGGAAGTGACCAGACATAGCACCAGGCAATGGCGGGGGCGGAGGGGGTATGCCCCCAGCACCGGGCATCGGCGGCGGTGGGGGAGGGGGAGGTGGACCTCCTGCTGCGGACGTGGGTGAGAGCATGCCTGGCATCGGAGGAGGGGGTGGAGGTGGCGGAGGCGGAGCAGCGCCTGGAATGTGACCCGGTAAAGGAGGCGGAGGAGGCGGTGGCGGTGGAGCTCCGGGAATTTGTCCTGGCATCGGAGGGGGCGGAGGAGGAGGCGGCGGAGCAGTCGCATCACTAACTTGAATCTTGGGTGGCTCGACTTCGCTTGGGGTGATCGGGGATTGTGTCTCGAGACTTGGGTGAGAGGGACCAGTCGTCGCGCCGTCACCCTCCTCGGAGTCGCTGACGTCGTCCCTCCTGCCCTTCGCGTGGATCTCATTGAGGAAATTAGCGGCCTGTTTGGGATCCATAACGGGCCGTCTAATCTCAACAACTCTTGGTTTCTCGTATACAATATCGTCTTCACCCTCTGTTGCACCTTCGTCGGCACTGGATGGCTGTCCATTGACAGGCTTTCTTGCCAATCTAGTATTACGATTGACCGTCCCAAGTACACCGTTAGCCATACCAGGTGGTGGGAGACCGGAGCCCTCTGGTGCGTCGGAATAACTATCTGAGTAGCCATCCATCTCTTCGCGTAGTGCACGCAGGCGATCTGAAGGTCCAATAGTTTCGCCCCAGACTCTACCTTCGAGTTTGTACTGGGTCTTCTGCCGTTCGAGCTGCATCGCAAGTCGGTCCATAAGCTTTTCACGGTCCAAAATACCTTGCATCCGAGCTGGGTCTTCATCGGCCATCTTGCCTGCAGTGCCGCCCTTGACAGCTTGCGAGGCAGCTACGTCTTGAGCATCCCTAAGCATGAGATACAATTCTCTAGTCTCCAGCTCATACCGCTGAGCTTCCTTTGCACGAACCGTTGACATATTCTCGATTTCGGCTTTCAGACTATCCGCTTGGCGCTTCTGCGCTTCAATAAAGCGAGCTTGCTCATCCAGCTGTTTCTGAAGCTTAGCCACGAGACCATCGGCACCTAACTCTAACTGCGCTTTCATCTCATCCCGCTCGGCCATAGCGGCTTCAGCGATTTGTCTGGCCTCGAGGGCCTCATCCAGAGCCTGGCGGGCCTCGGAATCTGTATGTAGCTTATCTAAGAGATTCTGGACCGTGAAATTCAAGCTTTGCTTAAGATCCATGTTCGGCAGCCGCCGGTCCATGGCCACATAGCTCAGCATCGAGTCAACGAGCTGGAACATGCGCAACCGCTCTTCTCCATCATTATCTCTGATGAGAAGCAGGTGTTGTAGTGCAGATATGAAGTAGTCATGCGTCTTAGAACCTTGAAGTCGTTGTTGAATAGCATCGACGATCTGGGCAGGGTCATTGAGGTCCTTAACCTCTCCCTCGATACTGTCTTTCATGCTACTATTCTCCCGCTCGAGCATATCCTCGTAGTCAATAGCTTCATTTGTCCGGAATCGCTCGATCTGCTTGTCTATCAGGTCATACTGAAACGCCTCCATCTTCGTGAGGATCCGCTTGATCCCACAAGCGCCGAACTGCGCCCTGATGTGCATTCGCAGCTGGAGGTCATTTTCTGGCGCATCAATGATCGAATTGACGAGTATGAGCGTTGCAACAGCATATTCCATCAAGAGGTTCTCCATGCCAATACCGCCGCTGCGAACTTCGTCGCTGGCTCCAACAAGACTACCCATCTTCCCTCGTCCATCGACAGTCACCTCCACAAGTCGCATCCAGGCATCGAATCGGCCATTCTCATTCTGCTGGCTCTTCACTACATCCATGGCCTGGATAACCTTTATATGGCCTTGGCCTCCATCCCAGTGACACAAGAAGGATAACACATCGCTGACGAGTTTCCGGGTTGTAAGTCTCGGCGATATAAGGGATGTGACGAGAGCCACGACCACTTGCTGATGGGCGAGCGCATCATCGGCACCGTACTTATTGTTAAGCAGAGCCTTTAGACACTTCAGGATATCGTATTCCTTGTCAAGATTCTTGTCGCTCGCCTTTACATCCGAGGGAGCGGCGGGTCCTACAGCGCTTCTCCGGTTGATTTTCAACAAAACGTTAGTGAGCGCCACCTGTCCTTGACATTCGATGAAGCGCTTCACCCAACCGATTTGTTGTGTTCGCAGATTAACCTCGAGACTACCGAGACCTTTCAAATCCAAGGTATTGTCCATCACTTTTCGAACATACCACTCAGGGGAGCCCTCTTCGTCGGAAGATGCAGCGACATCAACGGTCGAATATTGTCCTGATCTCGCTGTCTGCCTTTTCTTCTGCTCACCTTGCCATTCAGTCAGACGATCTTGATAAATGAGTGTCCATTTTTTTGACGACGGATACGCCTGCATTTGCCGTCGTGCTTGCTCGGGTAGATTGTGCCATCCTCGCTTTACCATCAACTCGTAGAACATCTGCTCCGTGACCCTATCGTCGTCCGGTCTGGTAAATGAGAAACCGTCTCCGCCGGGTGGCTGTAATCCAGGGGACCCTGGAAATTTAGTTAAGCGATGCGAATCTCTACTCGAGGGGTGTGATGCAATGGAACTCTGGGAAGTTGCACTGGGCAGTGCTGTTCTGGATGAGCGTTTGGCCGTGGAAGGGACGAGGGTTGTTCCATTACCTGAAAATACGCTGGACTGGTCGCTTTGTCTAGATGTCCTGCCGAAGCCAGGCTGGCCATAGCCGGGTAGGGAATCCCACCTCTCAGCGTAACCGGTGTTGGTCATCGACGACGCTGTGCTTCCACGAGGTGTCAAGTTGCCGCCAGACGCTGGACCCCACTGGTGGAACTGTGTTTGGCGACCAGTAGACGCCATTGTGATATTATTCGAGCCGGGAGTGGGCCGAGAGACGGAGAGGTGGGAATTAGCGATGCTGGAAAGTGTGTTCGCGTCAAAGGTAGGATACTGGTGAAAGTCGGCTGTCGCCTTATTCAACTGGTGAGGTAGGGGATCCCGGCGCACAGGCATCTGTTCGGTTCGAGGAAGGTGATCGACGGGTACTGGGCTTCGCATGTCTGCATGAGTGCTATCATATGGGATTGCTGTAATGACACCGGCGTTAGGGTTAATGCCGGCTTCTGGAGAACTCGGTCTATCGATCGATATTATCGACGACTCCCTAGTATGTCGAGAAGCCCGCGATACGGAGTCGTGGTCCGAGCCAAGGAATCGTCCTTCTTCGCTGCCGGTATGTCTTTTATCACTTCTATGCTTACTCCTAGAGAAGAAGCCCTTACCGCCAGACGACATGGCTGCGTTGGTGGAGAGGGCGCGCTAACACACCGGCGCTCCAATCGCTTTCTTGAGACGATATATAAATTCGGCGATCGACCTTTTCGGTCCGAAGTCCGGGACGGGACGAAAGAAACAATCGAAGTCTATGTGGGATATCGGATTCTTGCCGTCAGTGTATTGGATGCTGAAGATGTTGAACGAATTGCATCATGTTCTATAGCAAGGAATATCGGCTTCGCAACGAATATACAGGCTGAAGGAGGGGATCTAGGATCAAGCGAAGACCTGCATGAATGGGTGGTTGAATTAGCATGACATCCGGCGATGAAGCAGCACGGGTAATGCAAGGGTATTGCGTATTTTTGGCGAATTTTCTAAAAGGAGTCGGGGAGACAAGAATGCGCGACGAAGAAGGGGGCGAGGAATTGTTGGTAATCCACACATACATAGAATTGAATAACGCGCAAGACTACATGAAACGCAAACAATTATAACGTCAATAGCGTCTCTTCCTCGACAGGGCCATCGATGTTGTCGAAATACGAAATCCGAAGTACGAAATCTTGAGAAGGGGTGGAAGAAAGTTGGCAGGTTAGAGTTTATCGGATGTGATATTGTTGCTCAAAGGAGGTTCAACCGTCTGATGAGACGCAGGGTTGAGGGTTGAGGGTTGTGCAAGTGTCGCTGTAGGTACCGCACATTGGACCGAGCACCAATGGTGGGTAGGGTGCAACTTGCAGGGTACAACGGGGATTGCCATTTAAAGAAGTCCCCCAAATGTCCATTTCCATGCCCCCAATTTGCGATAAGTGCGTATGGATTTGCCTTAAAGCGGGAGTCAGGTAGCAACCAGGGTCCAATCAAAACCCAAGCCTTTCACACAACGTGGCTGCTGTAATTCTTGAGAGAGAGCGCTAGGTCTAAGCGAGTAATAACCATTGATCAATCACATCCAATCCGTGTTTCATTTTAGCTTTTAAACACCTTTACGAAAGCGCTTAATTTTTTTTCCTCTTTGTAGTAATTTAAAGGAGAAATGAAGTATACATCATCTTATCTGTAAATTGTAAAGTCGACGATAGGTATTTCTACAATTTTTAACTATATGTAATATCTCAAGGATACATCCGTATCAAGTGCGACATCGAAAGGTGTGGACGTTTTCTGAAACTTGAAGTGGAACATAAAACCCCTGGAAGATCCAACAAGGCGATGGCGATAATGATGCGATCTGAGGTTGCCTTCCTGCCCCCAGACTCCAAGACCTACCTAGTTAGACTTGGAAATAGAAATTGGCCAGTGCAACACAAATGCAGTCATCCTAGTCCTGATGTGGTCACTTAGCAGAGAAGGCCTTTGGATGAGGACGCTGCAACTGTGCCTTTAGCTGACGAACATCTTTAGCCGACGCGCAGAAAAGGGGGTTACATATTGCTTTCAGCTCAGTTCTTTCCGCCCCTCGGTATCATTTGAAGAGGGGATTTGGCTTTATTGGAGATCAGTTCAAAGGATTCGAACGAATAGCCAGTGGCATACGACGTGGAGTTCCTTTCACTTACGCTTTGTGACAGCCGATTTCCGTATACTTAGTATAGTGGCCCGTATATGCCTACTAGCCATCTGCACCACCTAATGACCAAGCTTGAGTGGGGATTTGGTCCTGTATAAATCAATTTCTGATGAAAATATTTCTTCTAGAATCTAGGTATGTTTCATTACGTGAATATGCGCATTTTACTCTAAAATAGAAAAGAAAAAAGTTGGCATGAGTTTGTGTAATGGCAGCGCTGAGTTTCAAACTTGGATTTAGATGGAGCACGGGTACCTGTGTGGCGTGGGGGACGAGCGCCAACTTTGACAGCCAATATGTACCCTGCCCCTAACCAATAATGGCAGGACCTAAATTAAACAATACCAGGTACCTAGCAGCTGCGCGTACGTAACCATCTCCATTGTCAGCCTTACCAAGGACAATTGACCAAGACGTAGGCTCATCATTGCTTGCTCCCTCCCGGTTAGAGTATTGTACGAGCCTGCGTGGCGAACACTTAATACACGAAGTTTCCATATTCGATCCAACGAGTTTGTCGCGTGAATAACCCTGACTTGCAATTGGCGGCGACATATCTCTGTTAAGTTGCTTTCTGTATGCAGCGTCGCACAAACAACACTTGCGATGCTCTGATGATTGAAGGGAAACATTGCGTCACACGACCGACACGATGGGCTCTACGTTGTCTGTAGTCAAGGTTGGTTCGCACTATAGTTCCTACACATAGGTTATACTAGGACTAACAAGTCGCAGACACTCATAATACCCGCCGTCATATCCCTCATTCTCTTCGTCTTATTTACCTACGTCCTCGTCCCACTGTGGCGGTATTACCGAACGCGATATAGCCAGTATCTCCCTCTCGACACGATATCGAATCACACATCCTCTATACGCGGCAGAGTTCAAGATGCGATAGCTCGATGGCTACTACCGTCCAGATGGCGCTTCAGCATAAACGAACGTTTAGTGGTAGGGGGTGATGATACTTCCGACATAGGCTTTAGCTCCGAAGAGGGAGAGGAATTAGACGAAGTAGATGACGACCCTCGGCATGCGCTTTCGCTAGACAACCACAACCTGCAACACACTGATAGCATAAGGAGATTAAGTAGAGAGTAGGTCAAAATGGATCTTCTATTACGAGGTTGCGAATTCTATTTTACGGTACAGGGCTAACTATATGACCATAGTTTAGAGGAGGGCTTCCGAGATGATAGTGAAGAGGAAGACGATAACACGCGACGGGTGAGGCGGTAGCAGAGCTTCCTTCCTCAGCTAACCGACGTTGCTATTTGTCTTGTTTTGGAGCAACCATGTCGTCTTCATTGGATATGGTTTCTGCTGCTTAATGCGTTAGAGAACAGCTGTACTATCAAACATCCGTGGCTCTATTGACTGCGGACTGCGTTAGGTTATGCGTGGCGTAACGGGATCTTGTAAACCAATTCAGCAGGTTCGGAGCTTTGAATGGATCTTTGGTTACGATGCAGCCTATATATACCCTCAATCATCACCGGCATCAAACGTCTAGATCGACAGATATAGCACCATGATTTATGTGCCACAAGCTCTGCATCTAGACTTCGTGGAATTCAATTCGAGCTAATCCTATTAATTTATTTTCTCTTTGGTTACATATATTGGTTTGCTCCACTGCCAAAACAAACTGCTTTGATAGGCACCCAATACTACGACTTAGGTTATTGTCACAGTTTGCCGGAATATTTCTGCGTGTCGAACAGATAATATCCGACTGCTGTGACCAGGGTCTACTTGACGCAATGAGAATGTATTGGGCAGCCGCGGAGAGGTCAAGACTTTCCTAAGGTATATACTATACTCAGGTGAAGGGGAATACCTCCAACATGGCATGAGTCCTTGATCCTATCTGCATATACCTTAAGAGGTATGTGTAGGTATGGAGCTAAAACTAAGCTTATAGCATCGACTAGTGTATAAGCAACTCCATCCGACTACACTAAACTAGCACGTCGACGGATGACGACACTAAAGATCCCACTCGACTTAGTATTCTGCTTGCATCTATCTACTCGTTATAATTACTGTACTCTGAACGCATTCAGGGGTAACGAAGTTTGAAACCTCTGACTTGGAAAGCTTCTGGGTGAACTAAAAATTAAAGCTAGTCGCTTCCTGTCTTACGTACGTACATATGAGCTAACAAACTTAGACGGAAACGAGAGAGAATCATAGTTACCACTTGATATTTTTATATACGATACATGTGTTGAGCCTAGCAATGCCTGAAAAGTGAAATGATAATGCCACCCCGGTCGGTTGCGCTCCGGGTTACGAATGCTACTGACCCGACAGTCGGAGCCCTATATTACGGAGGTTGGCGCGGAAGATGGAATTTCCAAAAGGATCTTCAAGCCCGCATGCGGAATGACCAAGATTTGCTGGATAATGTGCCCAGTTACCCGCGTCTACATCTGTACTAATAAATTCAATCGTGCCTTAGCTGCACGTGGCCAGCATCACATTCCAAGGTCTTATCTTGCATCCTGGCATCCACCATGAATTCGGACAGCTCGAAAGGGTAAAAACACACTCACATGAGAACGCTTATCTGCCTTGGAAGCTCTTACTACGATATAATGCAGCGCACATGATGCCATGAACGTAGTGGAGCTGACTTCACTTAACAAGCCAGTCAACTTTTGAATTATATATGCATCTACATATGCAATGTAAATCCGTATTTTGGTGTAAGTTGAACATCGGATTCCCTCCGTCTTATTTTCTGGATGCATCTTCGGTTATATTTAACCTTTCAAGATTGGGCTTGAGGCAGATACATACAAAACGGTGCCTGGCCCGAATAACACAGCCATTGGACATCGAGTACTTTCAATGTTTCCCTCTTTTAAACCTTGAAACTAATCTAAGCCCAACAGATTCGTCAGTCAATTTTGATTCGAGCAAAAGTTTCTTGCTAGTCGTCTGCTTTGGCCTATTCGATTCGTAAGTGAGGCTGCGTTTTGGACCGCACATCAACCGACTTACACAAGCCTCCAACAACCAATACTTTATTGGCCCCGACCGAATCTGAATCATACCTATCACATCATACGGACGTGATCTGAGCTTGTTGCTTAGGCTCTGCCTCCCAACATTTTCCCTGCTAATTCTCGTCTACTGCTTGATTGTTCCGTACTCGTGAAACTATACTATAGTTCGAATAAACCGAAACATTCCGGCCCCGTCAAGGTCAACCCAAGTTAGCTGCGCACGGAGCGAGAAGCCGTCAGACGAGCAAACAGAAAATAAGAACGGTCTCAAAAAGCAAAAGACGTCTTAATCCCTACTGTCCATTGATTGGACCGGATTCCCCAGCCAAAAGCCGAAACAGGCTAACAGCTACCTCTGTCACCTACCTACCCTGCCTACCTCTGCCTGTGATTCCTGTGGTTCAGCAGTTCGCTTGTATTTCACTTAATGTTGTCGCGTATTCAGACTGCTACTCAACGTCTGCATCAGTACTTGGCGACTTATTTTAGGTGACTTAGGCAGACAGGTGTCTCCAGCCTCGCCATCAATCCTTCCTCCCAAACTTTCGTTGCCATTTAAATCAAGCTTACCCTACCTCCTCCTCTTCACCTCACTGCCCCACCCCCCAATCAGCGACCGACCATGAGGGTATTGCCTAAGGTCAGCCTGAAGCTTCTAAAGAAGCTGTTGCCTCGAAAGAGCGACAACACAACCACAGCTTCAGAGACCCAAGGCGACGTCTCGCCCAAAAATAAGAATAAGAAAAGCCCCGCGCCTGAACCCCCAGAGGAATGCCCTATATGCCATGACCCGGTCGGCCTCGCCAACCCAGAGGGCATTGTCGAGTCGTGGACGCAGCTGCACTGTGGTCATAAGTTCGGCACGCACTGCATTCAAACATGGCTGCAAGAAAGCATCAACCGCGACCAGAACACAAACCCTAGCTGCCCCATTTGCCGTACGACGGCCAAACACCCCTGCGGGCATCTCATAAGTCCACCTCCATTCCCTTCTATTCAGCTAAACTGGCAATCACCTCGTCCGCCGCCCTCACCCCCGCGACACCCGCAGCAGGTGCGTCGCCGTCTTACGAGGAGACCTGGACATCCACTGCGCCCACCGCCCCAGCCCCGGCGACGGGCTCAGATCGTCGGTGAATGCAGGACATGCATCGAGAATGCCGAGTTCGACGCCAGGATGCGCAGGATTCACGAGCAGCGAAGGCAAGGCACGGGCGAGTCCGCCGCGAGCGCCAGCAGTAGCCGAGCGGCTGCTATTAAGAGCATCATCCCTGGGCTGAAGCGATCGTCCAACACCGTCCGTGCGACCGTGGTGCATGTCGGCATCGATCCCAACGAGGAGAGAGAGAGGGAGAGGCATCGCAGAAGCGTGCTTTGCACCACTGCCCACATGACGTCGAGAGGTATACCCCGACGTCCTACTCCGCCTCCGGGGTACAGCAGACGGTTGAGTATCTAGGGAGATATTCATCTAATCTAGGGCCTATACCTTATGACTTAAAGGAATGAATAGGATAGAGCAAGGAAATCTGAATGGGATGACTTCTTCTACTGTCCTGGATTATGGGATAAATCTACTCTCCTCGGATAAGGCTCTAGTCATCTAGTTGAGGATGCAACTTCACTCAGGAAGCTAAGGAGTTACAGGTCGTCTACAAGGAATATTGCTTTGTTTGTTCTTTGTTCTCGCAATTGCATTACGGACGGGCTAGGTCACAGGACTATTTGCTAATAACCTAACGGGAATGGGGAGTACACATCCATCATGATGCTTCTTTGACTCTTTTGCCTACATGTAACTAGGCTGCTGGGCAGTGTACCCCGTGGACAGCTCTGATGTGATGGCGGGGTCGTTTTTCAAGGGTTGGGATAGTGGCGTAGAGTGGGGTGAAATGGAGGGGTTCGATTTCCAGTTTCTGGCGTCTTTTGGTCCCCTGAAGCGGTAGCTATATGGGGCGGCAGGGGGTAGCCGGAGCTGTCTGCCTAGGCTACCCCACACTATAAATGCGCTAGGATTAGGTACCTAACTAGCTCTATGTAGGCTTATCGATTAAGCTAATCGAATCGATTCTGATGATATTTTGGCCAACCAACTGACATCAACTTTCCATCTCTCCTCTGCCGTCGGTCGTGTCATGCGCGTTGTTTCGTCGCGTCCTTTTCATGCGATAGAAAGCCCGTTATACCCGTGCTGAGGCCATGGTGCGCCGTAGCCTGAAGACATCAAGATGAGGTTTAAATCCGACCTCAAGAACACGCGGACGTTCTCAAGTGAGCTCGCTTTATAAGAATTGTAGTGTCTATCCGTTTCTAATGTCCAACTTAATTAGAATTGGTAGCTGCTCTCTCATCCCTCGAGAAAATCGCCTGGGTGCGTCTCGACGATGAGACCGTACGTTTTACCGTGATCCCGGACACGGGGTCGCAAGTCTGGGCGTTTGTAAATCCTTAGCCTTTGCGAAGTCCGCATGTCTCTAATCTTGAACTAGCTCTTTCTCCATGGACTTCATATTCGATAACTACGCCTTACAATCCGCCGAACCGAATAACACGATCAACCTCGAGCTCCCTCTCGGCCCTCTCCAGCGTGCCCTCAAGTCGGCTCTTAACGGCGTTTCCGCATCAATCCGTCTGACCAAGAAAGACGGGATCCCCGTCCTATCCATGACGATAACCACAACCGCCGCGCCAACAAAGGAGCCGCAAGGCTTATCCCGCTTCGCCGCCGTCAACGCGAATTCCGCCGCCGCCGATCGCGATAGTGACGACGACGACGGCGTCTTCGCGCACGAACCGCTAGAAACGAGTCTCCACCGCGAGCGCGAGAAGATCATCACGCAGGACATTCCCGTGCGGGTCCTGCACCCGGACACGGTGGAGACCATCATGCAGCCCAAGGTCCGCGAGCCCGACGTCCACATCCAGCTGCCGCCCCTCCTGCAGCTCAAGGCCATCTCCGACCGCTTCACTAAGCTCGCCCTCGCGTCCCGCGCCGCTACTACTTCGGCCTCCACTGCCGCGTCCCCGAAATTGGAGCTTAGCGCGAATATGCACGGAGCTCTGCGGTTAAGACTCGATACGGATACGCTTGATGTTGAGAGCCGATGGACGGGTCTCGAGAACCCGGAGTTGGACCCCGGACAGCTGCCTTGTGCGCTGGAGGACCATCCTAGCACTAAGTTCCGCGAGGCTGGGCCTGATAAGTGGGCTACGGTGCGTGTGGACGGCAAGGACTGGAGTAAGGTGTTGAGCGTGGGGCGTCTCGAGGGTAGGGTTATTGCGTGTTTTGCGGA
Source organism: Hypoxylon sp. PDH2405 (assembly GCA_023628415.1). Classification (NCBI taxonomy): domain Eukaryota; kingdom Fungi; phylum Ascomycota; class Sordariomycetes; order Xylariales; family Hypoxylaceae; genus Hypoxylon; species Hypoxylon sp. PDH2405. The sequence continues at coordinate 421,278 of JAMAKT010000024.1, forward strand.
TGATCATGCGTTGATTATGTATGTGTATGTCCCGCAGTATGATGATACGGGGGCGGAGGATTCGGTTGTTACGGTGAGTTTACCCCCTATTGTTCTTTGGAAGATGAGGAAGAAAAGGTGGGTTGTGCTAACGCATCGCAGTATTACGTGTCATCGTACAGCTTGTAACGATGTCGGGAAAGCGATAGGTACGTTATCGTTTAGGCTCTCGGAAGGTGTCTGAAGTTCCCGGGTTGGTGTTTAGGGACGATATTGCAGACGACCACTGCTGGCTTATAGATTCATTGGCTCTTAGGCTGCCGTGTTGCTGGATATACCACTGATGTGTAGATACTGATAGAGCAAGTGACTCAAGTCAAACATATAGATTATGACTTTCGAAAATGAGAATGAGCTTCGAAAAAGAACCAGTTTACCCATCTTCCTTAATATAATTACCCTTTTTTACAACAGCTTGATGAATTATCTTGAGTTTATCTAGGTAGACGTGGGATATGTGAATACATCGCAATCTAGCACTTATCCGTAGCTTGGGATGGTATCATATAGTTTTTGATTCTACATATGTACAGTCTAGATTCAAGGCTTTTAGATTGACACATTATACACGTGGATCATACGGATTAATAACACGCAAGATCGACCCAATCCTAATTCTCAAAGGCCCTCAAACCTATAGCTTGAGAACAAGGCAGTTCTCCCCTTCCATTTCTTTTAATATCCTCCCTAGAACTCCGCGTACAGGCCCCTGCATCTCCGTACCGCTGTACCAACGCTTTGCGCCTGCGTATGCTTCGATAAAGCCGTCCGGACCGGAGACACATATGAGGTTCGCCCCCACTTTCGTCTCCGTAGACGCATTCTTCTTCTCTCGAGTACAAGCACAAGCTAAGGCAGAACGGTCGGCATCGTTATCATCCGGCAGTTTCTCGAGCATCGCCGCCGAGTGCCAGGGACAGGGTGGGGCGGCGGGGAGTAGCGATACTTTGCGTGCTTCTCCCAGAGCGCCGCTTAGGTCGCGCGGGCTGATGAAATTTCCCTCCTCGTCGACGAAGTAGGAGATTTGGAACTTTCCGGGGTGCTTACGCTGCATGTCGAGGATCTGTCGCGCGAGCGAGGATTCTTCTGCCTGTACTTGCTCCTCCTTCACACTTGATGCGGGTTCTCTGCCCCACCAACCCTTCCCAGCACCAGATCCTCGCAACTGCTGGCGCCCCAGCGCATCAGCAGCCCGCCGATTCGCCCACAGGATCGAAATAATCGGCTTCTCACTCCTCTTCTCCATCCCCCTCTCATCATCCAGTAGCCGCCGCGCAACCTGCAACGCAGGCGCAATCCCCGTGCCCCCAGCAACGAACACGACGTTCTCCGCGGCGCCCAGCCGCCGATCGACGTCGAAACTGAGATGCGGGCCCCGCAGCCATACTTGCGAGCCCACGCGTAGTTTTGAGAGGTAGGTTGACATCTCGCCGCCGTCTAGTTTGCGGATTAGGAAGCGTAGCTCTTCGTCTACGTTGGCGTTGGTGTTATCATTGGCACTGGAATTGGAATTGCTACTGGTGGATGTGGGTGTGGGTGGTGGAGGGAGTGGCGTATAGTGCCGCGCGATCTGCAACTGCGGCTGCTTGATCTCGACGGACCAGAGCCCGTGGTCCCAGGCTTCCTTAAGCGGGGCCCAGGATTTCTTTTCGCCCTTCAGCGCATCGTCGCCGGGGCGAACGGTTAGGACGAAGGCGGTGGGCGAGACTTGCTCCTTTGAGGTGATGGTGAAGGGGGTGAAGGACGTCTTGTTTATGACGGCTTTTTTAGGATCGTCATTGTTGGAGGAGGCGCTCTTGAGTACCAGGGCTGTTATGATGACGGCGCTGAGGCCTGCTGCGTTGAAGAGGATCCATGGTTTCCATGACCCGGGTCTTTGAAAAGATGGGGGTTGCTGGGGTTGGGATTGGGGTTGGGACTGGGGCTCTCCTGTTGGTGTGTTTGGAGTCTCGCTATTGCGTCGTGCTGGTATGTTTGAGAATTGGCCTTGGGAGATGGGGAAACGGTGTTGATAGGTTCTAAGACGGGCTGTGTGCGAGCCAGTGAGAAGGCACGGTCTTATCCGGCCGACCCATTTTATTGCCGAATAATGATTCATTTATATTAACTCATATTGGAATGAGCAGGGTCTTGATTAGGCGCGAGGATGCTCACTATGGGTGAGGTATCTAGAGGAAGAATGTTCGAATGTTGAAATTTGATGAGTTTGCCAGCTGGCTGGCGGTCATATCAAGTGGGGGTACCTGTCGTACCTATCTGCCTATCATCATACCTACCGTATAGAGACGCTTCTAATAGGACGATTTGGGGCATTATACGTATTATAACTGGAAAAGAAACGACGATAGGCTTTCCGTTTCACTTGAGTCATATTTAGAGTTGATATCATAGTACGTAAATAATCTAATTCCGCCTTCTTTCCTATAATACACTCCATTCTAAAGCGCATATCCATAAGTTGAGAGGTCGATTCTGAGTAGGTAGTTGTACAAGACTGCGAGTCTGCCGAACGGGAATAGAGTCTTAGTATTCTCAAATAGAGCGTCTATAGTCTAATGATATCTCCCTTCTGATTGATTCCACCTCTAAAGTGGTCGGCAATGATGTTGCCATTTATGATAGTCTCTTTGATCACGCCCTCCACGTGCTTCGGATCTATCCTGCCGTACCAGATTCCGTGGCCAGCTAGGGGGTGCGGGTTACCAGCGCTGTTCTTAAGAGACGGCGGTAGGTAGATGATGACATTACCGGCGTACTTGTGTCCGCCAATGTGACTAATCTGGCCTACTCTCGCCGTACGAGGCGATTCTTCTCCCGAAGTAGTACCGGAGAGCTGCGGTGCGTCAACGCTCTCGTCGAGTGCCGGTCCGTGAAGGACATCAAATCCAGATCGAGGTAACTGTCTCTCGAACTCCTCTTGGAGTATGGGTCCGTAGATACCGCATCTCTTGTCTCGCTGTCCGTGCCCGCAAATCAAGACAAGCACGTCTTCAACGTCGCGGACGCCATATAGCAGTTGCTGGTATGCCTCCTTCCGTGATAGCCGGTCCTTATGTATCGGCGAAAGGCCGTCATTCATAGGGTGAAGCTTCTCCGGTAGCAGGTACCCCTTGACTAGGGCTTGCACGGAGTCGAACGACACTCTTGGGAGGAATGGGACGTATTTGAAGCTTGGTAGGAGGTAAACAGACGTCGTCTGTACTTCTGGCCGTCTAGAGATTGCGGAAGGGAAGGAGGCATTCACGATCGAGATATTGTGGAAAGGCTACAAAAACACTCACCGTTAGCTAAATTGAACATCCAACGTAACATCCGGAGATCGCAAAAAGTATCGATCAACTACCTCTTAGGTAGTCCCATCGGGGAACCAAGCAATATAACTTACATCACTATACACGCCTCCCCGACCGATCAATTCCTTGAGGTCGGCAGCTAAGTTGTCGCCGCTGTTATCCTCTTCTATGCGCGACGCCCAGTCATCCTTGCCAGTGCATATCAAGACTTGCTGCGCGTACGCCGGCATGAGCCCATTCAAATTGGCATTCTTGTCAATTTTCTGACCCCACGGCATCGACGGCGTGTCCGCACAATCGCACGTCGGCTCGGGGCATTTCGGGACCGTATTCAGACATCGTCGCGCCGTCGTCACGAGCGGAATTAGATTGGCTTTTCTTCTAAAGGCGGCGCGCCTCCACGCTCCTCTGGCTAACGGTCGCAAAGACATTGAGATATCAGGACAGGATCATGACCTGTTCGAAAGGGACTGGATTTAATAAAGGCCATGTCAGCTTTTGAGTCCTCCAGGTTCCCTTCGCCTCTACTTTTCTACATAGTAATGCCTTGCGTGTGGTTCGTTCATTACGTCTTTTTTTTCTTCCCAGTTTCCCGGTTGTACTGTACCTAGCTCCGAGCGGTCGGAATTCCGAGATGAGGGTCCTCTTAGCGCACGTACCAGCATTAGTAATCGCTGTCCTTGGTATGTATTGGCTAGTAGGAGCCCCTGAAAGTACGATGTTTTGGCATACAAAATCCGCGTGGTGTAGTGCAAATTGATCTAGACAAGTCCTTGTGCACTGTATATACCGAAATCCGCTTCGTTATGTCCGACGACCTACTGGTAAATGCGTTTCTCAGTAACTTTGCATCGCGTCAAACAATTATTCTAACATCAAGTCAGCCGTATCACTAGGCATGGGAGAACTGCCCCTAGGTCCCTATAAGACTGCCTACATTCAAGAAGCCAATATATTTTCAATCAGTGATCTGGGCGATCAAAACACGTATCAATGATTCAGCAGAACACCAGTACCCCTTTTCCTACGCTACATTATTCATAGCACATGAAGTCAAATATACGAGCAACGTCTATTATGGCACATATAGAGGCTCTGCGTCCATTCCATGAAGTGTGTATATGTTCCATACTTGTTTTATACAATTTAATCACGAATATGTATAACGTATTTACATAGACAGCCTAGGTAATCTATGAAGCCTGTTTCGGTTTAATACTTGAGTAACTGAGTTCAAAGAAGCCTAGTTCTGACATAAAGCTCCAGTCTACCAAATATGACTACCTAGGTACTTATCAAGCACTTCGATTTGTATCATGGATTGGATTATATAATGCATATATCTTGAGAATGGTATAGACTGGCAAGAAAAAGCAAGATATGATGATTTATTATTATGTGACACTAGATGCTAGAGATAGGGGTAGGCAAGCTTACGATGTAAGATATATTTGCAACTTCCCAGAATAAATCCACCAAACAGCTCTTCCCTGGGAAAACACACCCATGGATATTGTAATCCCTGCAAACATGCTATTGCATGAAGTTGTCTAAGATATGCTAGTCACAGAGAATTCCTCCCATGGAAAATGGCGTAATCAGCTGCACTAGAGAAATGGTAACTCGCCGGCCTCCTACGCAAGTTCGTAAGCCGGAGATTCTCGGTTCGAGTCCGGGGTGCAGTGGTTTTCTTTTCTTTCCCATTTTTTCCTATTTCGATTCTAAGAGGTTATTATTCTAGCTGCTTTATAACAAATGGGATGCGAGCTCCCGTAATACTGATATCCTTCTCTGGATCATATTTTTCGAGGCTATCCAAGGGCCCGTATTTTTCACAGAGATATAACATGTCATTATAGGCTCTTCGAGAATTAGCCACTAAGAGAACTTAAAAAGGGGGGAAAGGGGGAAAGGGGGAAAGGGGGGAATTACTAACATTTTCCTTGAAATACTTCCCGGGTGCCCGGCTGAGTCGTTCAAATAGGGGTGAATGCTGTAGAGACGGTTGCGGTCATCCCATTCTTCTGCTGGTTCTGATGGCTCGATATGGCGTTGGTAAAGTCGCATGTAGATCGGCGAGTTGAAGTAATATGCCCATGTACATCTCCAGGTTCCAAATTCCATTTCATTATGAGCATATACGCATCCAGGATCAAATAGGACTACTTCATCCGTCTCCATGTCAATTCCGATATTTCTTTCCCACAAGTCACCGTGTATCAAGGACGGGGTGATGCTGCGGCCCTCGGATTGAAGAGCTCCCAAGAGCCTCGGAATGACTACGTCGATAAGTTGCTTGCAGGCGGCGTCATACTCTGGCCAAGGGCCATTCGTCTCATTGTCGTATTTTATGACGTCCTTGAGTTGATGAGTGAACGATTTAGCCCAACTCTTTTCCCACTACGAGATGAGAATTAGTAATGATGTCACCGAGGCAAATTGTCCTTTTCACATGTAGTGTAACTGTTAAACGGAGGAGTAGCTTACAGTTACTGTACGTTCCATCTTTCCACACACAGTTGGAACCGGATATCCGAACATCCCATTTGGGGAAGTGGCTTGATGAAGTTCTGCTATCTTGGACATAAAACTGGCGGGTTCTGGTGCTGAAGAAAGATCCATGTCATGGAAATCTCCAAGGAAGAAATATACTTGAGTTTCGCCATTCTGATACTCGCCCCATCCAGCTGCTTTGGGGACGAGTCCAGTCACGGCATTGTTGATAGTAGTCGCAGAGTGAAATTCGCCCTCGGCCAATGCGTGGGCACCTTGACCTGTTGCGCACTTCATTGTGTCAGATTTAATCAACGAAGTATTCAAATCATGAACTAGGTAAGATGTGATATCCAACCTTGAGGAAGTATCTTTTGGGGCTTCCGTCTGGTAGTATGACTGATACTTTAGCTGTCTTCGTCCACGCCGATATGCCGCTTGACTCAGCCGAAATGATTCTGGTGCCACGAGGCATAACTGTGACGGTGATCGCATTACTTGTCAGCAAAGTCCATTGAAGCATTCACATAAGTAACCCTTGCCTTTTAGGACAGCCTTATTGATGGGGAAGTTCCCCTCGATCCCTGACACCCACTCAGACGAATCTGAAGACATATTTTCGTTGATGGAGATTTGAAGAGAATTGGGACCAGAAACTTGAAAAGTTTCAATGAGCCGAACTGAAGGCTTTTCAATGACCAGAGCATATTGCACGGCCTGGCCCTAATATTGGGGCCTGCCAGTCCAGGTCGCGCCTCAGCGCTTAAGATAAGAGGCACAGGCATGGGTGTGAGGCATCTGGCTATATTTGGCCGTATTCATTGAAGATCCGCGAATGTGCAGGGATATGGGATCAAATGTGATAATACTATAGCCAGCCCGGCCCGGACCGTAAGCGCTGAACCCCTTGACGTATGTCCCCCCGCGGCACGCACCCACGGATTCCTTCGAGAGGAATCGTACTTTCGCCTATTGGGGGTATTCAGCATTATAATTGAGATTGAATTATTTCCAGTCCTTCGTTTTTTTCTCTTTACGTTTTCGCGCATATATAAGGATGTTCGATTCAACTAACATTTCTAGACATCCAACAATGAGATATCAATGTAACTTGTTGGTTGATATGTCTGCGCAAAATGGTCAGTTATCAGTTTCTCCCTCGGGAACCTGGAAATCACCTAATTTTTCGCCAGTTTCGAAAATTATCCAATCTTAGGAGAAAAGACCGCGATGAAGGTCGACAGCCGCGGTTTCATCGCACATCATCTGAACCTCGCAGTTCTAATTTAAGCCCATCTAATATTTCGGGATCGATCCATGGGAATGAGGTCAACTCTACAGCAGGTCCTCATTTATCAAAGTCCACGGTTACCGCCCGAAAAAAATAGTGAGACTGAGGCTGGGCCACTAGGCCTAACTGTTGTATATACCCCCGAAAATGCGCATAAGGCGGATATCGTCTTCATACATGGACTCGGGGGAACTAGCAGATGGACATGGTCAAAAAATAGAGATCCAGAGTTATTTTGGCCTCTGACATTTTTACCCCTTGAGCCTGATGTTTGCCTGGCTAGGATATTGACCTTTGGCTACAATGCCAATTTTCGTAAAGCAGGAAACGTTAGCACATCAGTCCTCGACTTCGCCAAAGATCTATTATTCGATCTTAAATACGCGAAAGATGATCACAAGGAAGATCTGAATATGGGGAGCGTTAGTATGACCCAAGCGTCGTAGCCGCCTATGCATCTAACTTGGACACCAGGTTCCGCTGATTTTCGTCGTCCATAGTATGGGAGGGCTAATAGTTAAGGAGGTACGCGCACTTGCCTCTCGTAGGGGTTATCTATACTCATGAATGAAAGGCGTATATGCAAGGCCAGAACGATCCTGAGTACGAATCTATCATTAAAGCCATCTCCGCAATCACGTTTCTCGCTACACCACATCGTGGCACACATCTCGCTGAAACGTTGAACCGAATTTTGCAGTCAACCATGATCACCAATTCGAAGCAGTACATTTCTGAGCTTGCGAAAAATTCGTTCACCTTACAGAAATTGAACGAGCAATTCCGCCACATTGCGCCTCGACTGGATATTGTTTCGTTCTATGAAACCCAGCCCACTTCAATCACGCTCAAAAATGCCCGGATTGTAAGCAGCATCCAGTTATCGCCTAACTGTCTACTAATGCTCTTTAGATGGTATTAGAGAAGGACTCTTCCGTACTTGGGTATCCTGGCGAAACTTCCAAGGCATTAGATGCAGATCATCACGGAGTTTGTAAATACGAAAGCCCCAGAGATCCCAACTACATCACAGTGAGGAATGTCCTCAAGTCACTCCTTAGCAAGATTATTTCCACGAGCAATTCGAAGAAGCCAACTATGTCAAATCGAAGAGAATCACATGATCTGAAGTCTTTGTTGGCTATCACTCAAGTTCCAGCCATTGATTACAGCTTTTTCCGAGACCAATGGACAGATGGAACCTGCGAATGGATTCTTCAAGATCGAGAGTTCGGCAGATGGCTCCAGTCTCCTGACATGATGTCTTCTTTCTTATGGTTGAACGGCGGAGCTGCAACGGGGAAATCTGTGTTATCCTCATTCATCATCAACTACCTTGTAGAGCGAGGTTCTCGTTGCCAATATTTTTTCATACGGTTTGGTGATCAGAACAAAAGGACACTGAGTTCATTGTTACGCTCAATTGCGTACCAAGTAGCCCTAACCATTCCGGGATTTTTACAAAGGCTCCTCGAGCTTACCGACGAGGCTATTGACTATGAAACCGCGGACCCTAGGACTATTTGGGAACGCATCTTCAAGTCCATTCTTTTCGGCATGGAAGAACGGGAACCCCTGTACTGGATCATAGATGGCTTAGATGAGGCGCATGATCCCCGAGCAATTATTAAGCTACTGTCAGACGTCTCTTACTCCTCTATTCCACTTCGGATTTTACTCGTAAGCCGCAAGACCTCAGAGATCGGATGTTCTTTTCAAAAAGTTCCAAGTATCCTGAAGCCAGCGATGATAAGCGTTGAGGGGCATCTGGAAGACCTACAGCGTTATGTCCGCCAAGAACTTACGATGTCTGGTAGTGCTGATTTCAAAGAGAATATTGTCAAACGAATCGTGGAACAATCACAGAACAATTTTCTTGTGAGTTTTCGCACTCCAAATACATGCAACCTCTTGTTTATGGTGAGGCTAATTCTGCAGTGGGTTCGATTTGCTGTCGATAAGCTGAACCTGTGCCATAGGCTCGCCGATGTTGAGCTCGCACTTCAAGAATTGCCAGTTGGAATGGAAGCACTTTATGATAGAATGGCGTCATCCATTGCTCAAAATAATTCACCAACAGACAGGGAATTGGCATCGAGCATCTTACAATGTATCACTTGCTCCTTTCGTGAATTGACTATCACAGAGCTTTCCCAAGCACTGGATGAGGATACGTCTGGACTCCTAGACCTAGAACGGTCGATTGTGGACCTGTGTGGTGGCTTCGTGGTCGTGGATAATGGCGGACATGTTACGCTGATACACCAAACCGCTCGCGAATATTTGCTGAGCGACAACGAACACCCTTTTCATGTTGACCGAAGTCATGCCCACAAGCGTATGTTCCTGAGCTGCATGAAGTCTCTCATGACGATCGGTCTCCGAGCGAAGGTGAATCGGAATCAGAAGCCTGAATTTGTCGATTATGCTTCAAGCTGGTGGTCATCGCATCTGGTATCAACATCTCTCGACTATGTACAAGTCGGCGAGGTTCTCAAGAAGTTCTTGACTAGTCACTGGGTATTAACGTGGATACATATCCTAGCTGCTAATAACCAGCAGCGAATACTCATTCAGGCATCGAAGAATCTCTCGAAATATTGTCTCAAAAGACAGAGATATAACGCAGAGAGGAAAGAGAAAGGCGAGGATATTGTGGAACAGGAAATCCTTGAAAGCTGGTCTACGGACTTTGTCAAATTAGTTGGAAAATTCGGCGCGACCTTGCGGCGAAACCCGGAATCGATATACAAACTCATCCCTCCTTTCTGCCCACAGAACTCTTCAATATACCAGATCTTCGGTAAAGTAGAGGCAAAGAGCATTGCGGTCTCAGGCATATCTATTGATAATTGGGATGACTCTCTTGCGCGGATATCACTTGGATCTGGTAGCTATGCGTTGTCAATAGCGGCATGCGGCCCTCTAGTGGGCATCCTCGCCTCTCCAGGAAGTGCATTCTTGTACGATGCCTCAACCTTTGAAGAAACAACGCTCTCTCCGATCAAACATGGCGAGCGTGTCTACAGAATGGAACTCAACAGCACAGCCACCTTACTGGCTACCTATGGCTACAGGACCACGAAGATATGGGAAACTTCTACTGGGAATTGTAAAGTTTCGGTTAACAACATTGAGTCACGGCCTCGACCTCTCTCAATGCTCTTTACAAAGAACAACAATACTCTTCTTATTGGAAGTGAAGACAGGCGAATACGATCGCTTGATCTAAGTCGACAATTTCCGACTTGGGAGCTCGTGGCTGAACTAGAAGAACCAGAACTCGAAGGACACTTTCTAAACTCCTCAAATTATATGGCTTTGAATAGAGATGGGACGTTGGCTGCTGTAGCCTACAGAGGCCATCCACTTTCAGCGTGGGAAATAGATGGGCCAGTCCACATAGGCCATTGTTGGCGAGCCCGAGATGAAGTTGCTAAAGGCGAGGTAATCAATTGTCAGGGGATAATAGGAACAAGAGCCAAATTAGGCCTAAGGCCAGGTATAATAGAACTACATTAAGAATAGCACCCTCTTAAGCAATATATAAAGGGGACGTAGCCTCTTTAAAAAGGAATAAAAAAGTAAGCGTTAATAAATTATCTTTATATAACTATTTAATTTAATATTATTTCGTAATAATCTTTATAATATTTACTTTATATATAATATTTATTAAGAAATCTTTTTAATAATTTAATACTTTATATTTACTTATATAAACTATTTACTTTAAAACGAATTTATAACGATTATATATTATAGTTATAAATATTAAATTATAAGGGAAATGTTACGGCTTAAGAAAAAACCTAAGGTAGGAATTTATTAAAAGGACATTTTAAAAGAATAAATGTTCCGTAATATTTTTAAAGCATTATAAAGCATCGTTGAGATTTATAACTTTATTAATGTAATAAAGTAAAAAGGGCTTTTTTACATTTTTAAAACATTATAAAATAATAAGATAAAGGGTATAAAATAAATTAATATAATAAGAATAGAAATTTCTTTATATTTAATCATTTATTTTTTAAATTATTAATCTAAGCATTTATTTTTTTTTAAATAAGAAATACCTTAAAATTTCCTTTATAATTAAAAGTTATCCTTAATTAATCCTTAAGTATTATTATTTTATAAAATTAAGGACCTTTAAGTATATATTAATTTATAAGAGTTATTAATTAAAAGTAATAAATGAGATTATAATATTTTAATAATTTCTTTAATTAATATTAAATATTAGTTAAAAGGAAAATTTATTTACAAATAGTTTTTAAAGGAATACCTTTTAAGTTAAAAAAATAATAATAAGTTTTAATTATATTATAATTTGTTACGGCTTAAAAAGATAACCCTTGGAATTAAGGTCGGATTAAAATTATGTGACCTAATTTGTGGATTAAAAATCTTATATTATAGATTAAAAGATTAAGGATTTATGAAGTTATATAGTAAGATTATAGATTTATAAATTTAAGATAATAATTTAGGAAGGAAGAATAAGTATAAGGAGGATAAGTTTCCTTATATATTTAGTTATTTATTCTTTAAGTTATTAATTTAAGCGTTTATTTTCTTTTAAATAAAAAGTATTTTAAAATTTCTTTTATAATTAAAAATTATTTTTAATTAATCCTTAAATATTATTACCTTATAAAATTAAGGATTTTAAAATATATATTAATTTATAAGAATTATTAATTAAAAATAATAAACGGGATTGTAATATTTTAATAATTTCTTTAGTTAATATTAAATATTAATTAAGAAGAGAATTTATTTGCGAATAGTTTTTAAAGGGATATTCTTTAAATTAAAAAAATAATAATAAGCTTTAATTATATTATAACTATTATTAATAGCGTTATTATAAGGAATAAGACCTTAAGTATTTCCTTATATAAGAAAATTAATATAAGAAATTATTATAATAATATTTAAAGTTATTAAACCTTTAAGTATATTTTTATTAGTTATTATTTTTAAGGGAAAATAAATAGTTGCCTTAAAGGAAGTAAAAGAAAAAAGTAATAAAGAAAAGAAAGGCAATAATAATAAAAAAAGTAAAGAGAAATTAATCCCTTAATCCTTAAAGGCTTTATTACCTTAACCTTAACCTTTAAAGCCTTTAATATAATATCCCTTAAAATCACTTAAAATATTAAAACCTTTAAGAAACTTAAACTTAAATCTAAATAATCATAATAATATAAGTATATTAAAGGTTAAGGAATTCAAACCAATTTCCCTTAAGAGGTATAATAGAAAGGAAAATCTTAATGATTTTTTAATTTAAATTAAAATATATTTTTAATTTTATTAAAGCTTAATAATTATAAAATATTAAAAGGTATTAGTTATATTTTAATTATTAAGTAAATTAACGCTTAATTAATTCTCCTTAATTCTTAAAGATTAAGTTAAAAATAATAATAATATTAAAGAAAAGATTAAATATATCTTTAAAAAATTTTTAAACTTTAAAGAAAAATTTAAATTTATATTTAAAGATTTTATTTAATAATAAAAGATTAAAATTAAACTATACCATCTTTAATAAAATAAATCCACATTAAATTATATTATTAAGTTTAAGAAATTAATTACCTAATTTAAGCTATTAATTAAAAGTTTCTTTTATCCCTTTTATTAAGGATTAAAAGAATATATTAAAAATGAATTTTATAATGATAATTTATATAAGTAAAGGAACCCTAAATAGTTTAATGTTTTTATTAAAAAAGTTATTATTATTAATAATAAAAACTTTAAATAATATTTTAAAAAGTAGAAGATTTTATTATAAAAGATTAAAAGGTATTAATTTAATAAGAATAAACAAATTAATTTTAAGAAATTATAAAAAGATATTAAAATTAAATTTAATTTAATTAAACTTAATAAATCTTACGCCTAAGGAAAGAAGCCTTAAAATAAGTTTAAAATTAAGTGTTATAATTATGAAAAGATAAAATATTATAAAAATAAATATTAAAATAAAAAATCTAAAATATATAAAGAAAAAATACCTTAGAATAAGAAAGTATTAGAAATTATTATGGATAATAAAAAGATTAGTAATATATTTATTATTATAATTAATTAAACGGTTTAGGAAGAGGACTTAAAAGTTAATAAGTGTAAAGTTTATTAAGGGATTAAACTTTGCGTTTGTTAATTTTATTTAAAATATCTTAAATTATTATTTATTATTATAAATAATTATAAATATTATAAAATTAACTTAATAATATGTTTAAGTCATTAAATTAAATACCTTAAGGAATTAACCCTAAGCAAAATTAAAGCCTTAGTTAAGGTAATATATAAAATAAAATATTAGAAGTATTATAAGAATTCTAATTATAAGAAATATTATCAAAAAGAATATAATAATTTATATTAAACCTTTTATTAAAATAATTTATATCTTATATATTAAGATTTAAAGAATAATTAATATTATTATCTTTATAAAAACTTTAATAATAAGCTTTTAAAACTTAAAGAATATTTATATAATTATAACTTATAAAAGGGATATTTATAAATATATTTTTAACATTTATAATTTAATATTAACTAAAAAGTTATTATATAAGGATATATATATTATATTAACATATTTTACAACTTTTATAATATGTTAATTATAAGAGTAAGTAAAAAAAAGGTTAAATGATAATTATAGGTAATATATTATATATTTATTTAGTTATAAAAAAGGTAATTATATAACTTAAAATTATTTGGTATTAAAATAAATTTAAAATTAAAGTATATAAAAATGGTTATTAAAGTATTTTAATAATTTTAAAATTAATATTAATAAAGTTAAAAATATTTTAAATTTCTTTAATATTATATTATTTATTTCTTAATATTAGAATTATTTAATATTCTAAACTTAAGAAAATGGGAGTAATATTTTATAATATATTAAAGATTTTTATATTTGGCTTATATTAACTTTAAACTATAGTTAATTATTAATGAATTTTAAAACGAAATTAATGATTAATTAGATAAATATATTATAAGAAAGTATCTTCTAGATGTAGGTTATTATATAAAGGATTAATAAGATTATTAAAATAATAAATATTGGGAATATATTATTAAAAAAATTAAAGCATAAAGATTTAATTTTTTAAGATTAAAATGATAAATATCCTTTAAGGAATATCTTAATGATAAGAATTATTAACAAAAATTAAAAAATGATTAAGGCCCTTATTATTAAAATATTAAAGAATTAAAAAAAGAAAGTCCTTATTTAAAGCAAAGATTAACTTTAAAGAAAAAAAATAAATTATAATTTAAATTAAATATAAGAGTATAAAGTATTAAGCTTTAATAAATTTAAAAGTAAAATTAAGCTATATATTAATAAAAGTAACTAAAAGGGATAAGATTTCTTAGAGATATAAATAATAATCTTATAGATTAATTATCTTTAATAAAAATATTATAACCTATAAAAATGGCAAAATATTATAAGAAATAATATTACTTAATTTAAAAATTTAAGGATATTAAAATATTATTATTTTTAATATAACTAATATTAATTATTATAATCTTATTTTGGAAATGGATTAACTTAAATAAAATAATTTAAGGATATATTAAAAAATAAATTATCTTTAATAAGATTATTTAAAAGAATTAACCTTTAGAATTTATTAAAGGAATAATATATATAATTCTTAGAATAAGAAAATAGGAATAAATAATATTATCTATATAATTTAAGCTTTCCAATCTAAAGATCTAATATATAAAATATCATATAAGTATTTGTAATTTTATAAGTTATTTAAAAATAAAATAAAAGAAAAATTATTAAAATATAATTAATAAGATTATAAGATATACCTTAAAAAAGGATAATACCTTAAATTATTCTTAATATACCTAATAAATTAGGAAAAGTTAAAAATATTCTAAAAGAATATCTAATAAAACCTTAAAAAAGAATATATTTAAGAGTTAAAATCATTATTAAGATATCTAATTATAATAATATCTAAGGTAAATAAAAACAATAATTAAAAGATTAATAAAAATGGAGAACTTATATAAAAATAAGTTATTAATTATTAATACTTTAATAATATTATTAAAAAGAATAAATATATGTTACCTTTAATTAAATTTATGAGAGGATAAATTAATAAGGTTAAGATTTTTATAGCCTTAAACTTTAAAAATAATTATTATATGATTTAAATAGCTAAAGAATATAAATAATATATGGCTTTTAAAATAATATATAAATATTATAAATATAAGGTTATACCTTTTGAATTTATTAATATATTAATTACTTTTTAATATATAATTATAATAATATTTAGAAAATATCTAAATAAATTTATATTTATTTATTTAAATAATATATTTATATATTTTAAAAATGAGGAAGAATATTAGTAATATATGTTATTAATATTAGAAATCTTAGAAAAGGTTAATTTATTAATTTATCCTATTAAGAGTAAATGGTATATTAAAAAACTTAATTATTTAAGATTTATAATAACCTTAAGAGAAATTTAAATCTAAAAGAAAAAAGTAATAATAGTTAAAAATTAGCCCAAATTAAAAAATATTATAGATATATAAACATTTTATGGATTTATTAATTACGTCTAAGAATTAATTACGAATTTTAAAGTAATTATTAAACTACTAATAAAATTAATTACCTTAAGGAATTAAAAAAAATCTTTTAAATTTATTGAAAAAGTAAGGAAGGCTTTTAATAAGATTAAAAGGATTATTACAAATAAAGTAATATATAAACTCCTAGATAATAATAAAAAGAGGAAACTTAAAATAAATATATCTAATATAATGATTAAAATAATCTTAGAATAATTTAAAAATAATAAAAAATAGTACTTAATCGCATATTACTTAAAAGCACTATATAATATAGAGCTTAGATATAAGATTTATAATAAGGAGTTATTAATAATTATTTAAACATTAGAAAAATGATAATTATAACTTAGTAAAATTAAGGAATTTATTAATATTTATTTAAATTATAAAAACTTAATATAATTTATAATAATCTAAAAGCTTAATTAAAGATATAAAAGATAAATAATTTTTCTATCCTAATTTAATTTTAAGATTTATTATATTAAAGGAAAAGAAAATATTTAAGTAAATTTTCTTAGTTAAAAAGGAAATTATAATATTAAGGTTAAAAAAAGAAATATTTAAATATTAGAATAATAAAACAACAGAACGGTTACCTTAATATATATTTAAATTAATAAAAATAATTAAATATAAAAATTTAAAGATATTTATAATTAATAAGAATTTAAAGAATTATATTAATAAAAAAGATCTAATAAAATATTATTATTTTAAAATAAGATATATATCCTTAATAAAATTAGGGAAATATTTATAAAGGAATTTTATAAATATTTTTTATATGGATATTAAGGAATATTTAAAATAATTAAAAAGATCTAAGAAATTTATAATTTTTTAGATATTAAGAAAATAATTATTAAGATTATTAAAAAATATAATATTTATAATAAAGTTAAAAAAGTTAAGCATAAATCATATGGCTTACTTTAATTAATTAAAATATTAAATAAATTATGGGATATTATTACGTAGGATTTTATTATAAGCTTACTTATCTTAAAGAATCCTTTAATAAGATCTTAATATAATATTATATAAGTTATTATTAATAAATTTATTAAGTATAAGTATTTTATTTTATATAAAGTAAATAGCATTATAGAATAACTTATATTTGTATTTATATAAGAAGTTTTTAATAAATATAGCTTATTTAAATAAATAATTTTAAATAAAGATAAGCTTTTTATATCTAAATTTTAAATAAATTTAATAAAAAAGTTAAAAATTAAGTAAAAATTATCTATAATAGCGTATCCTTAAATAAATAAATAAATTAAGAGATTAAATCAAATATTTAAATAATATTTATAAGGTTATGTTAATAATTAATAAGATAATTAAGTTAAATTATTCCTAATTACTTAAATAATTTATAATATTAATATTAATAAGGATATAAGTATCTTATTATATATAACTTTTTATAAATATTAATTAAAAATAATTAGGTAGGAATTATTTAATAATATAGCTTTAGAAATTATTATAATAACCTTAAGAGTAAAAATATTTACCATTAAAATATAAACTCTATAATTATAATTATAATAACAATTATAATTTATTTAAAATAAAATAATAATATATTATAA
Organism: Hypoxylon sp. PDH2405; assembly: GCA_023628415.1. Taxonomy (NCBI): domain Eukaryota; kingdom Fungi; phylum Ascomycota; class Sordariomycetes; order Xylariales; family Hypoxylaceae; genus Hypoxylon; species Hypoxylon sp. PDH2405. Next base: position 438,674 of record JAMAKT010000024.1, read on the forward strand.
TCGTAAGAGGATTAAGGGATTAATCCTATAGAGAGGAAATAAGGTTTATCTGCTTCGTAATAAATAGTACTTAATATTAAAGATATTATAAATTTGTACTAAGAGGTTAAGCGAAAAATTAGATTTTAAGAAATTAGGATCTTTTAAAATTAAAAAAGTCTTATTAAATATTAATTATAAGCTTATAATATTATTAAAAATAAAACTCTAAATTTAAATATTTTATATTATTATATTAAAATTAGTATTAAAGAATGTTAAAATTAAATAAACTATTAAACTTAAAAAAGATTTAGAAAAGTATAAAGTTAAACGTATATTAAATTTATAAATAATTAAGAATTAATTATAATATTTTATAAAATAAAAGGATTATTTATTAGAAGATAATATATAAGAATTTATTAAATATTTATAAGGCTACCTTAAAGAATTTAAAGGGTTTCATTATTAAAATTTAAATTGGTTAAAATTAAAGAAGGATTTACATCCGGATTTAAATTAGCCTAAGAAAAAGAGGGAAAAGTCTTAAGAATATTAAGACTTATTCCTTTTTTAGGAGCCTCTTATTCCTCCCACTTAATATACTTTAATTCCTTAATAAAGTTAAGTTTATAAATAATTATTCATTTTAATTTTTTAATTTAATATTTCCTTTATTTTTGTAAACGATAAATCTTAATGATAGATAGTTCTGCCTTTTCTTTAGCTTTTTTAAACTTTTCTTTAAGATTATAAAATTAAAAGATAACTTTTAAAACTTTCTTATGAGAAATCTTAAATACATCATAATAAGCTTAATTAAAATAAATATATTTAATATAACAATTAAAATCTTTAAAAATAATATAAGTTAATTTATGATTTTTATAATAAGAATAAGATATTTTAAGGTAACCTTATAAAAAAATTGTTTAAAAAAATACTGCTTAATTTTTAATAACCCGTTTAAAATAATAAGAAGTTTATAAAATAAATTTATTAATATTATAACTTAATATAATTAATATATAATAAAGAAAGGATTTACCAATATTAATCTTTAAAACAAAAACCTTAAAGAAAGGGAATAATATTATGGCTTAAAAAAACAATCCTTAGAATTAAGGTTAAATTAAGATTATATAATTTAATCTATAAATTAAAAATCTTATATTATAGATTAAGAGATTAAAGATTTATAAAGTTACATAATAAGATTATAAATTCATAGATCTAAGATAATAATTTAGGAAAGGAAAATAAATATAAGGAGGATAAATTTCCTTATATATTTAATCATTTATTTTCTAAATTATTAATCTAAACGTTTATTTTTTCTTAAATGAGAAGTACTCTAAAATTTCCTTTATAATTAAAAGTTACCCTTAATTAACCCCTAAGCATTATTACCTTATAAAACCAAGGATCTTAAAGTATATATTAATCTATAAGAATTACTAATTAAAAGTAATAGATGGGATTATAATATAATCGTTATTAATAACGTTATTATAAAGAGTAAAGCCTTAAATATTTCCTTATATAAGAAAATTAATATAAGAAATAATTATAATAATATTTAAAGTTATTAAACCTTTAAGTATACCCTTATTAATTATTACCTTTAAAAGAAAATAAATAATTACCTTAAAGAAAATAAAAGAAAAAAGTAATAGAAAGGAGGAAAATAGTAATAATGAAAAAAATGAAGAAAAGTTAACACCTTAATCTTTAAAGCTCTTAATATTTTAGTCTTAACTTTTAAAACCTTTAGCTTAACACCCTTTAAAGTTATTTAAAGTATTAAAACCCTTAGGAGATCCAAACTTAAACTTAAAACCTAATAATAATAATAATATAAGTACATTAAAGGTTAAAGAATTTAAATTAACTTCTTTTAAAAGGTATAATGAAAAGGAAAATCCTAATGGTTTTTTAATCTAAATTAGAATATATTTCCAGTTTTATTAAAGCTTAATAATTGTAAAGTATTAAAAAATATTAATTACGTTTTAATTATTAAGTGGGTTAACGCTTAATTAATTTTCTTTAATTCTTAAGGATTAAGTTAAAAATAGTAATAATACTAAAGAAAAAATTAAATATATCTTTAAGGAATTTTTAAATTTTAAAGAAAAATTTAAGCTTATATTTAAAAATTCTATTTAATAATAAAAAGCTAAAATTAAATTATATTACCTTTAATAAAATAAATTTATATTAAATTATATCATTAAGTTTAAGAAATTAACTATCTAATTTAAATTATTAGCTAAAAGTTTCTTTTATTTATTTTATTAAAGATTAAAAAAGTATATTAAGAATAAACTTTATAATAATAACTTATATAAGTAAAGAAACCCTAAATAGTTTAACGCTTTTATTAAAAAAGCTATTATTATTAATAATAAAAACTTTAAATAATACCTTAAGAAATAAAAGATTTTATTATAGAAAATTAAAAAATATTAATCTAATAAAAATAAGCAAATTAATTTTAAGAAATCATAAAAAGGTATTAAAATTAAATCTAATCTGATTAAATTTAATAAGTTTTAAACTTAAAGAAAGAAACCTTAAGATAAGTTTAAAATTAAATATTATAATTATAAAAAGATGGGATATTATAAGAATAAATACCAAAGTAAGAAACCTAAAATATATAAAGGAAAAATACCTTAAGATAAGAAAATATTAAAAGCCATTATAAATAAAAAGGAAATTAATAATATATTCACTATTATAACCAATTAAATAATTTAAGAAAAAAACCCAAAAGTTAATAAATATAAAATTTACTAAGGGGTTAAACTTTACATCTATTAGTTTTATCTAAGATACCTTAAATTATTATTTACCATTATGAATAATTATAAATGTTATAAAATTAACTTAATAATATACCTAAATTATTAAGTTAAATATTTTAAAGAATTAACCCTAAGTAAAGTTAAAGCCTTAATTAAAATAACATATAAAATAAAATATTAAAAATATTATAAAAATCTTAGCTATAAAAAATATTATTAAGAAAAATATAATAATTTATATTAAATCTTTTATTAAAATAATTTATACTTTATATATTAAAACTTAAAGAATAACTAATATTATTACCCCTATAAAAACTCTAATAATAAACTTTTAAAACTTAAGGAATATTTATACAATTATAACTTATAAAAAAGATATTTATAAATATACTTTTAACATCCATAATTTAATATTAGCCAAAAAGCCATTATATAAAAATATATATATTATATTAACATTTTTTATAATCTTTATAATATATTAACTATAAGAATAAATAAAAAAGAGATTAAATAATAACTATAAATAATATATTATATGTTTAATTAATTATAAAAGAAATAATTATACAATTTAAAATTATTTAATATTAAAATTAATTTAGAATTAAAATATATAAGAATAATTATTAAAGTATTTTAATAACTTTAAAACTAATATTAATAAAGTTAAAAATATTTTAAATTTCCTTAATATTATATTATTTATTTCTTAATATTAGAATTACCTAATATTTTAAACTTAAAAAAATAAGAATAATATTTTATAATATATTAAAGACTTTTATATTTAGCTTATATTAATCTTAAGCTATAATTAACCATTAATGAATTTTAAAACGAAATTAACGATTAATTAAATAAATATATTATAAAGAAATATCTTTTAAATATAAATTATTATATAAAGGATTGATAAGATTATTATAATGATAAATGTTAGGAATACGTTATTAAGAAAGTTAAAATATAAAGATTTAATTTCTTTAAACCAAAATAATAAATATCCTTTAAGGAATATTTTAATAATAAGAATTATTAGTAAAAATCAAAAAACGGCTAAAGCTTTTATTATTAAAACATTAAGGAATTAAGAAAGGAAAATCCTTATTTAAAGCAAAAATTAACTTTAAAAAAAAGAAATAAATTATAATTTAAATTAAGTATAAAAATATAAAATATTAAGTCTTAATAAATTTAAAAATAAAATTAAGTTATATATTAATAAAAATAACTAAAAAGGATAAAATTCCTTAGAAATATAAATAATAATCTTATAGGTTAATTACCTTTAATAAAAATGCTATAACCTATAAAAATGGTAAAATATTATAAGAAATAATATTACTTAATTTAAAAATTTAAAAATATTAAAATATTATTATTTTTAATATAACTAATATTAATTATTATAACCTTATCCTAAGAATGAATTAACTTAAATAAAATAATCTAAGAATATATTAAAAAATAGATTATTTTTAATAGGATCATTTAAAAGAGTTAATCTTTGAAACTTACTAAAAGAATAATATATATAACTCTTAAAATAAGGAAATAAGAATAAATAATATTATTTATATAATTTAAACTTTTTAATTTAAAAATTTAATATATAAGATATCATATAAGTACTTACGGTTTTATAAGTTATTCAAAGATAAAATAAAAGAAAAACTACCAGAATATAATTAATAAAATTATAAGATATACCTTAAAAAAGGATAATATCTTAAATTATTTCCGATATACTTAATAAATTAAGAAAAGTTAAGAATACTTTAAAAAAATATTTAATAAGACCTTAAAAAAGGATATATTTAGGAATTAAAATTATTATTAAGATATCTGGTTATAATAATATTTAAAATAAATAAAGATGGTAATTAAAAGATTAATAAAAACGGAAAACTTATATAAAGATAAATTATTAATTATTAATACTTTAATAGTATTATTAAAAAGAACAAATATACGTTACCCTTAATTAAGCTTATAAGAAAATAAATTAATAAGGCTAAGATTTTTATAACCTTAAACCTTAGAAATGGTTACTATATAATTTAAATAATTAAAAAATATAAGTAATATATAGCTTTTAAAATAATATATAGGCATTATAAATATAAAGTTATACCTTTTAAACTTATTAATATATTAACTACCTTCTAATATATAATTATAATAATATTTAAAAAATATTTAAATAAATTTGTATTCATTTACTTAAATAATATATTCATATACTTTAAAAATAAGGAAAAATATTAGCAATATATATTATTAATATTAAAAGCCTTAGAAAAGGCTAACCTATTAATTTACCTTATTAAAAGTAAATAATATATTAAGAAATTTAATTATTTAAGATTTATAATAACCTTAGGAAAAATTTAAATTTAAAAAGAAAAAGTAGTAATAATTAAAGATTAACCCAAACTAAAAAGCGTTACAAATATATGCATATTCTATAGCTTTATTAATTATGTCCAAGGATTAATTATAAATTTCAAAATAATTATTAAACCACTAATAGAATTAATAACTTTAAAGAATTAAAAAAAATCTTTTAAGTTTACCGAAAAAATAAGGAAAGCTTTTTACAAAATTAAAAGGATTATTATAAATAAAATGGTGTATAAATTCCCAAATAATAATAAGAAAAAAAGATTAAAGATAAATATATTAAATACAACGGTTAAAATAATCTTAGAGTAATTTAAAAATAATGAAAAGTAGTATCTAATCGTATACTACTTAAAAGTATTATATAACGTAAAACTTAAATATAAAATCTATAATAAAAAGCTATTAATAATTATTTAAATATTAAAAAAATGATAACTATAGCTTAATAAAACTAAGGAACTTATTAATATTTACTTAAACCATAAAAACCTAATATAATTTATAATAACTTAAAAGCTTAATTAAAGATATAAAAGATAAATAATTTTTTTATCCCAATTTAACTTTAAAATTTATTATATTAAAGGAAAAGAAAATATTTAAATAAACCTCCTTAACCAAAGAAAAAACTATAATATTAAAGTTAAGAAAAGAAATATTTAAATATTAAAATAATAAAATAACAAAATAATTATCCTAACATATATTTAAGTTAATAAGGATGATTAAATATAAAGATTTAAAAATGTTTATAACTAATAAAAATTTAAAGAATTATACTAATAAGGAAGATCTAATAAGATATTATTATTTTAAAATAAAATATATATCCTTAATAAGATTAAGGAAATATTTATGAAAGAATTTTATAAATATCCTTTATATAAACATTAAGGAATATTTAAAATAATTAAAAGGATCTAAGAAACTTACAATTTTCTAAATATTAAGAAAACGATTATTAAAGTTATTAAGGAATATAACATTTATAATAAAGTTAAAGGAATTAAATATAAATTATATAACCTATTTTAATTAATTAAAATACCAAATAAATTATAGGATATTATTATATAAGATTTTATTATAAGCTTACCTATCTTAAAAAACCCCTTAATAAAATCTTAATATAATGCTATATAAGTTATTATTAATAAACTTATTAAATATAAGTACTTTATCTTATATAAAGTAAATAATATTATAAAATAACTTATATTTGCCTTTATAAAAGAAGTTTTTAATAAATATGGCTTACTTAAGCGAATAATTTCAAATAAAAATAAGCTTTTTATATTTAAATTTTGAATAAATTTAATGAAAAAGCTAAAAATTAAGTAAAAATTATCCATAATAATATATCCCTAAATAAATAAATAAATTAAAAAATTAAATCAAACATTTAAATAATACTTATAAAGTTATATTAACAATTAATAAAATAATTAAGTTAAATTACTATTAATTACTTAAATAGTTTATAATATTAATATTAATAAGGATATAAATATTTTATCATATATAACCTTTTATAAACATTAATTAAAAATAATTAAATAAGAATTATTTAATAACATAACTTTAAAAATCACTACAACAACCTTAAAAGTAAAGATATTTACCATTAAAATATAAACTTTATAATTATAACTACAATAATAATTATAATTCATTTAAAACAAAATAATAACATATTATAATTGTAAAAGAATTAAAGAACTAATCTTATAAAGAGGAAATAAGGTTTATTTACTTCATAATAAATAATACTTAACACTAAAAATACCATAAATTCGTATAAAAAGACTAAGCGAAAAATTAAATTTTAAGAAACTAAAACCTTTTAAAATTAAAAAAGTTTTATTAAATATTAATTATAAATTTGCAATACTATTAAAAATAAAACTCTAAATTTAAATATTCTATATCATTATACTAAAACCAATACTAAAAAACACCAAAATTAAATAAGCTATTAAACTTAAAAAAGATTTAAAAGAATATAAAATTAAATATATATTAAATTTATAAATAGTTAAAAATCAATTATAATATCTTATAAAATAAAAGAATTACCCACTAAAAAATAACATATAAAAACCTATTAAACACTTACAAAACTATTTTAAAGAATTTAACAAATTCTATTATTAAAACCTAAATTAGTTAAAATTAAGGAAGGATTTACGTTTAAATCTAAATTAACCTACAAAAAAGAAAAAGAAAATGCTAATACAACAACAATAAGTTACTAAATAATCTCCCTACTTTTAATTTTCTCTTCCTTACGCTTTAATTCCTTAATATTTTAAAATTTATAACAAATTATATTAAAACCTTTCTCATTAAAAAGATTATAAAACTTACATAAATAAAAGATCTTTATAATAAATTCCCATTACTCCTTCATAATTTTTAAAAGGCATTATTCCTCCAATTTTATCTCCTATTCTAATTAACATTTCTTATACCTAATATAAAAAATATTATTAATGAAAACCTCCTTCCCATTATAAGAAATATTTACCTTTTAATACTTCCCACATCTATAACTATTCTTTAATATTTCACACTTAAAGTTTTTATTAAAATAATAAAAATAAGGCATAATCTTAAACCCTATTTTAAATATATACTTAAGGAAACATTTACAACAAACAATAAAGGAAGTTTTCAATTTAAACTTAATAACACATCCTAACATAATAATAATTAATTAAAGGAAAAGAACTAACTAAAATATAAAGGATATTACCAAAATATTAAAATCTTTAAGATAAAAATCCTAAAAAAAAGGAGATAATATTACGGCCTAAGAAAAAACCTAAGATAAAGATCTACTAAAAGAACGTTTCGGAAAAATAAATACTTCATAATACTCTTAAAGCATTACAAAATACTATTAAAATCTATAACTTTATTAACGCAATAAAGCAAAAAAAGCTTTCTTACGCTCTTAAAGTATTATAAAATAATAAAATAAAAGACACAAAACAAATTAATATAATAAAAACAAAAATTTCCTTATATTTAATTATTCATTCTCCAAATTATTAATTTAAACATTCATTTTCTTTTAAATAAAAAATACCTTAAAATCTCCTTTATAATTAAAAGTTACCCTTAATTAATCCCTAAGCATTATTACCTTATAAAACTAAAAACCTTTAAATATATACCAATCTATAAGAGTTACTAACTAGAAATAATAAATAAGATCGTAATAGGAAAATGCCCTTTAAATTAAAATAATAAAATAAAGAATTAAATAATATCCTTATATATTAATTAAAGGATAATAATAATATTATTTTTAAGGATAAAGTTTTAATAAACCTTATAATAAATATAAATATATTTTTAATTATTTATAACTTTTATATAATAATAAAGGAAAATTTTAATTGTAAACTTTAAAGAATAAAAATAAAATATTAAAGGAAATATAAAATTAAACAACTTATTGCCTTAAAGGTTAAAATATTTATAAATATAAATAATAAAAACTTAAAATAAATATTAAAAAGGGATTATAATAAAAGCCTTAAAAAATATAAGTTATCCCTATTAAACCTTTAATATAAAAGAAATAAAAATAATAATAATATAGAATTAATTACCTTTTTAAATATATTAAAGGCATATTTTACACTTAATTATTATATAATAAATATAAATAAAATATTATATATATTAATATATTTAATAGGAAATATAAATAAATAATAGTAATATTATATAAGTATAATGCTTAAAAATTTAAAATAAATCTTTTAATTTAAAATAAAGTAATAACTTTATAATTTAATTAAAAATAAAGATACATAAGCCCTTAATGTCTTAATAATAATATAAGAATTCCGTTAAAAATTTAATAAATCTTTTAACATATTCTTAAAAAAGTTTAAAATAATAAAAGCTAAAAACTTTAAAGTATATTTAAAAAGGATTAAAATATTATACCTATTATTTTAATTAATCTTTAAATTAAAGGGTAAATATCTTTAAAGATTTATGTTATAAATTTATAATAAGTTTAAAAATAAAATAAAGTTATTTAAGATAATATTAAAGAAATAACATAAAGATATATTTATTTTTATATAAGATAGGGTTAAAGAAAAACCTTTTATATAAGCTTTATAATGCCTTTATAATAGCAATAATAATAAAGTTAAAAAAAAGCTTATTAAAGATATTAAACTATTAATAAATACTAATGGTTATTTTAATTATAATAAATTAAATTATTATAAGTTTAATTACCTAAAGGTTTAATATTATAAATATAAAGGATATGGTTATTATATTAATAAATGCCTATAATTATTTATAAATAATTTTATAAAGGATATAAATAATACCTCCTTAAGTATAAAAGTTATTAATAATTTATAATAAAGTAAAGATTTTTATTATAATCGTTTTAAAATAATAATTAAATTATAATTAAAAGGAAAGTAAATTTAATTATAAACTTTTATTAATATAAATTTAAATTATAATTTAATTTATATAAAATATATTTTAATAATAGCTTAATAAAATTATATATAAAGGAAATTAATTAAAAAACTTTATAAAATAAGGATAATGTTAGTGTAAATATATATTATTATAGAAATAATAGATAATATAAAGAAGATTAAATATATTAAAATAATGGTAAATATTATAAATTAAAATTTAAAATATAATATCATATTAAAAATATTATAAGCTAATATTATAAACATAATATTATAAGTAAGGAATTATTTTTAATAATATTAATTATAAGGAAAGGATATATGCTTAATATAAAGTTAAAAGGAAGTAAAATAAGCTATATAAAATAATTATAAAATTATAATTTTAACGTTAATATTTATTAAAAATATTAGGATTAGGTAATATTTTATACTTTAATAATTTAATAATAAAGACTTTTTAACCCTTTTATATAAATATAAAGATTTATAAAAGGTATTTAATATTATAAAAGTATTAATCTTATTAGAATATTAAGATTAAAACTATATTATTAACCTTAAAAAGAAAAAGTAATTAATTTAAAAACTTATATACCCCTTAATAAAAAAGAAATTAAAGGCTTTATAAGAATATATTAATAACGTTTTTATAAAGGGATAAATATAACTTTCTTATAATGTTATAAAAGCATTTATATTATTTATATTAAAGTTAAAAAGTAAGTTTAAGCTTTATATAAATTATAAAGTGTTAAATAAAATTATTAAAAAAAATTATATTATATTTTTATTAATTAATAAGATCTTAAATTAGTTAATAAAAGTAAAGTATTTTATTAAGTTTAATTTAAAAGATATATATTATTAATTATAAATTTATAAAGGAAATAAATAAAAAATGGTATTTAAAATTAAATATAGTTATTTTAAATATTTAATAATATTATTTAGCTTAGTGAATATATTAATAACGTTTTAAGGTTATATTAACCATATATTAATTAATTTAATTAATATAATATATATTATTTATTTAAATAATATCCTAATATATTTTAATAATGTTAAAGAATATACGTAATATATTTATAACGTTTTTAAATAACTAAAGGAATGAAAGTTATATGTGAACTTAATTAAATATAAATTTAATATAATAAAGGTAATTTTCTTAGGCTTTATAATCATATTAAAAGATATTAAAATAAATATAAATAAAGTAAAAGTTATATTAAAATAATTTAAACTTTATAACGTTCCTAATATATAAATATTTTTAAGATTTGTGAGATTTTAAAGAAAATTTATTAAGAATTATTTAAAGATAATAATATCCTTTATAAAGTTATTAAAAAAAAATAATAGATATTATTTATCCTTATATTAAAAGCGCGAAAGATATTTAAAGATTTAAAAATAACTTTTTTAAAAGCTTTAATATTAAAATATTTTAATAATAAATTATTTATTTATATAGAAATAAATATTTTTTAATAAGTTATTAATATAATATTATTTTAACTCTTTAAAGAATATTAACATTTTATCGCTTTTTTATTAAGGAAGTTATAAGGCGTGGAAATTAATTATGTAACTTTAAATGCGGAAATGTTAATTATAATAAATGCGTTTAAAAAATAAAGGCATTATTTAATATACTTTATTAATAAGGTTAATATATTAATAAATTATTTAAATCTTTAATATATTATAATAAAATTAAAATTAAGTAATAAGTAAATATATTAAATTAAAGCTTTAATAAACTTTAACTTTAAAATTATATATAAATTTAATAGCTTTAACCTTATGGATAGGTTATTAAAATAACCTAATCATGTTAATGTATAAAGAAAAAATAAAGCTTATAAAAATATATTATTAAAATTTTAAAAGAAATTTTAAAATAGTTAAAAGTTTTATAATAAAATAATTAATAACCTTAATGGTATAAAGTTAAAAATAACTATAAAAATATAAACCTTATTATTAATAACTTAAAAGTAAAAAATAATAATGAGAATATATACCTTATTATTTCTTAATTATATGGAATAATTTTTTATATTATTAAGATTTTTAAATATATTTAAGAATAATTAAGAGTTATAAAGTTATTAAAGTTATATTAAATATATTATAATATAAGGGGGGAAATTTTATAAATATAAATAAGTTAAAATAACATTAAAAGTTAATAAAACATTAAAGAAATCACTTATATAAGAAATTTAAAAAAAATAAGTTAAAAATAACTTTATAACGTTAAGAATGTAAAAGGAATGTTAAAGTATATATAACCTTATAATGTTAATGTAAATATTAGATAATAATTTATTAAGATATAAAAATAAAATATATATCTTAAGTTTTATAAAGGTTAAATTATTATGTAATTATTATAACGTATTTATATTAGGTTATTAAAACATAATAAAAATAATAAAATAACTTTTAAAATATTATTATTAAAATAATTTAAGGAATAATATAAAAAGTTATATTAATAATTATATATTTTATTAAAGAATAAAACTAAGGCGTTATTTTCTTTATGGCAAATTAAGCTTATTATTAATACTTAATAGTTTTAGAAAAAAAATATTAATGAATTTTATTATAAAATTATTTAAGTTAATAACATTATATAGGAAATATTATAATAATATATTAATAATTATTAATAGGTTTTTTAAATATATTTTATATTTGGTAATAATAAAAAACCTTATAATTAATAACTTTATTAACCTTTTCTTTTAAAAGGTTTTCCTATATATAAGGTTATTAAAGGGCATTATATTTAATAAAGAATTATTATTTATTAATAAATTTTAATTAATCTTATGTTATAAGTTTATGATAGCTTATTAACTTAATATCGTATATTATTTATAAATTAACGGATAAATTAAAAGGTAAAATTAAAACTTAAAATATTATTTAAAAACCTTTTATAATTATAAATAAAATAATTAAGCGAAAAAGCTTATATTTATAAAATAAGTATATAATATTGTAAATTATTTAATTTATAAATAACCTTTAGTTTATTTATATTTAAGATATACCTTATAAGGTTTATTTAACCTTAATGTGAAAAAACTAGGAAAGAATGTAAAAGGTTTGGAAAGAATAAAATAACTAATAAAAGATAAAAAAAAGATAAAGGAGCTATTATAAATAATTAATAATTCTTATATAAAGTAATATAATAAAGGTAAAATAAAAAAAACGTTTAATAAAAGGAATAAAGTATTAATATTAACTAAGAATATTAATTAATAATGGCTTAATAAAAAGTTAATGGATAAATATTTAAGCCCCTTTAAAATAAAAAAGGTTATTAAGTATTATAAAATAACTTATAAGGTTAAGCTTTCCTTAAGATATTATATATATAATATATTTAATATAAGTAATTTAAAACCATTTTAATTAAAGGAAAGTAAAGCCTTTACGAAATAAAAGGTTATACTTATAAATAATAATAAGTATAAGGTAAAAGTAATATTAAATTATAAGGGATAAGGTAAGAATAAATAATATCTAATAAAATAAATAAGATATAATAATAATAATGATTTATAAAAGAAAATATATAATATAAGAAATAATATTAAATCTATATATAAAAAAGAATTATAAAATAAAAACGTTAAATATATAAGCTAATTATATAATTAAATCCTTTTAATTTAATTATGTATTATTATTATTATTAATATCTTTATTATTAATAACGTCATTATTAAAATTAAGGTTAAAATTATTAAAATTATTATTATTAAAATCCTTATGTTTTAAAGGCTTTAAAGAAAAGCGTAACGGAATAGTTAGCGTATAAAGTAAGGATATAAGATTATTTTATACTTAATTATTAAGGTTAATATAAGCTTAATAAAAAGGGCATAATATATTACTTATAGCCTTATATTAATTAATAAAGGCATTAATAACTTAAGTAATTTAATTTAGCATAACTATATTATAGTTTATCTGCTTTAATATAACCTTATTTATTTTAATCACATAATCTTTATAAGCTTTTTCCTTTTAAATATAAACCTTTTTAACCTTTGTTACATTTATATTAATCTTATTAATAATTTATTATAAAGATTTCTTAAGTATATTTTAAGCTTAATTTATTATATTTTAAAATTAAAGGATTAATTATAAAGATATAAAGTAAATAAAAGAAAGATAATTTATTAAATTTTAAGCTATATTAATAATAATAAAAGTTTATAAAGTATTTACTTAATAACTAATATAAACATTAAATTATAATATATTAATAATATAAATGAATATAAAAATATAAGAAGCTTTTATTATTATATATAACTTATAAGTTATAATATAATAATAATATTTAATAAAAATACTTATAATAAAGTTAATATAAAAAAAAATAAAGGCTTTATTTATATATTTATAAAATTAAAATAATTAAAAAAATCTTATAAAGCGCGCTAATTAATAAGGATATATACGTGTCAGATACAGGACCTAATCCTGATCAACGGAATAAGGGTTAATCCGTACTATGAGACATTTATTCAAGTCAA